>JAUNZM010000638.1:0-240008 GCA_033459285.1 Clamator glandarius | reverse complement strand
AGCAGGAATTGTAGCAGGAGATGCTGGAGGAGATTCTGCAGAAGAAGATTCAGCAGGAGAGACAGCAGGAGATGAAATAGCAACATAAGCATCAGCAGTTACAGCAGGAAGTGCAACAGGAGATTCAGCAGGAGATGCAGCCGCAGATGCCTTCAACAGGATATGCACCTGAAATGTAGAAGCACTAAGTGCATCCGTAGATGATTGAGCAGCAGATGCAGCAGGAAAAGGAGATGCTTCTGCAGATGCATCCGCAGATGCATCTGCAGAGGATGCAGCAGGAGATGAAGCAGCAGATGCAGCAGCAGGAGATGCAGGAGGACATCAAGTAGAAGGAGATGCAGAAGCAGCAAGTGTAGCAGGAGATGCAGCAGTACATGAAGCATCAGGAAATGGAGCAGCTGATTAATCAGCAAGAGGTAATGCAGCAAGTGATGCAGCAGCAGGTGATGCAGATGCACCTGCAGAGGCAGCAGATGTAGCAGCAATAGATGCAGCAGCAGATGCATCAGGAGATGCAGATTCAGTAGGAGATGTAGCAGGGCTGAGCAGCAGATGCTGCAGCAGATGATGCAGCAGGAGATGCAGCAGAAGGAAATGCAGCAGAGATGAGAGCTGCGAGCGGTAGGATATGAAGCGGGAGATGCAGCAGCAGGAAATGCAGCCGGGGATGCATGTTCAGCAGTAGATTCAGCAGAATCTTCAGAAGGAGATGCAGCAGCAGGAGATTTAACAGGAGATGCAGCAGTAGATGAAGCAGCAGCATAGGCAACAGCAGATGCACCAGATGGAGCAGAAGAGATGCAGCAGGGGATGGAATCACACACAGAATCACAGAATGACCATGTTGGAGAGAACCCACTGGATCGTCGAGTCCAACCATTCCCACCAGTCCCTAAATCATGCTCCTAAGCACCTCGTCTACCCTAACCTTAAACACCTCCAGGGACGGTGACTGAACCACCTCCCTTGGCAGACTGTTCCAATGCCAAACCACCCTCTCCGTGAAGAAATTTTTCCTAATCTCGAGCCTAAATCTCCCCTGGTGGAGCTTGAGGCCATTCCCTCTCGTCCTCTCCCTGTCACTTGGCAGAAGAGGCTAGCTCCCTCCTCTCCACAACCTCCCTTCAAGGTAGTTGTAGAGAGTAATAAGGTCTCCCCTCAGCCTCCTCTTCTCCAGGCTGAACAACCCCAGCTCTCTCAGCCGCTCCTCATAAGATTTGGTCTCCAGCCCCTTAACCAGCTTCGTTGCTCTTCTCTGGACTCACTCCAAAGCCACAACATCCCTCTTGTGGTGAGGGCACAGAACTGAACACAGTACTCGAGGTGTGTTTTCCTGGCTGGAAAGCTGCCAGGAGGAGAAGGACCTGGGGGTGTTGGTTGACAACCGACTGAACATGAGCCAGCAGTGTCCCAGGTGGCCAAGAATGACAATGGCATCTTGACTTGTATCAGAAACGACGTAACCAGCAGGTCCAGGGAGGTTATTCTCCCTCTGTACTCGGCACTGTGAGACCGCAACTCGAGTCCTGTGTTCAGTTCTAGGCCCCTCACCACAAAAGGATGTTGAGGTTCTGGAGAGAGTCCAGAGAAGAGCAACGAAGCTGGTGAAGGGGCTGGAGACCAAATCTTATGAGGAGCGGCTGAGAGAGCTGGGGTTGTTTAGCCTGGAGAAGAGGAGGCTGAGGGGAGACCTTATTACTCTCTACAACTACCTGAAGGGAGGTTGTGGAGAGGAGGGTGCTGGCCTCTTCTCCCAAGTGACAGGGGACAGGACGAGAGGGAATGGCCTCAAGCTCTGCCAGGGGAGATTTAGGCTTGAGATAAGGAAAAATTCTTCACGGAAAGGGTGGTTAGGCACTGGAACAGTCTGCCCAGGGAGGTGGTTGACTCACCTTCCCTGGAGGTGTTTAAGGTGAGGGTGGATGAGGTACTTATGGCATGGTTTAGGGATTGGTGGGAATGGTTGGACTCGACGATCCGGTGGGTCTCTTCCAACCTGGTTATTCTGTGATTTTGTCATTCTGTTATTCTAATTGGTTCCCTCCACTCGACCTGGGTTTGGGTCGAAGGCTGCAAGAGGATGAGGTGCTGCAAGGGTGATGCCTGCCTTCATCCCTCCTTCCTCAGCAGCTCCATCGGGAAAGCCAGAGCCACAAGCAAAGCCATCCACATGCACCAGGGGGGTGAAAAGCGCAAAATGTTCTATGAAGCTTAAAAAGCAAGCAGTGGAATAAGGGGAGGAGAAACCTCTTGTGCTCCCTCTTGGGAGCAAGGTCCAGCTCTGCTTAACCCTGTGTAACAGCAGAGATTCAACATAGCAGAACTTGTAAAAATCCCCATTGATTTAAGACAATTAGACGAGGAAAGGGATGGGATTGTGGCAGCCTGGGTGCTCCAGGCTTGGGTGGATGTTCCCTTGGCTGGTTACAAAAGTGGCTGGTTGTCTGAGGCCAGAGAGTGAATGGAGTTAAATCCATTGAGAGATGGTCACAAGCAGTGTCCCCAGGGCTCGGTATTTAACCTCTATTATCGGTGACCTGGATGAGAAGACCATGTGCTCCCTCAGTCAGAATGCAGGTGACACCAGGCTGAGAAGGAATGTTGATCTGCTCGAGGGAACAGGATCTGAACCGGGTAAATCCATGGTGCGAGGGCAAAACAATGGGGTTCACACGGTTCATCCCTGAATCCTGCCCTCAAGTCACAACAACCACATGCAACACTGCAGGCTCATGACAAAAACGTAGCTTGAAAAGATTTATTATTGACAACAAACAACATTTCATTATTTATTCCTAGACTAACATGTTTCTACCTAGACAATGCCAATCACTTCCCAAGATTCCTGCTGTCCAGCCCCGACTACCGTCCATCCCCTTGGCGGGCAGGCCGGGGGTTGGGTGGACAGGAGCAGGTTGGGCAGTGGCGGAAGATCGGAGCTGGGCGGTGTGGTGGTGTTGGCCGGGGAGCGGCAGCAGGTGCTGCTGGTCCATCCCCCGCAAGCCCTGGGGGGCGGAATGGAAGCAGGCCGTTCCCGGGCCCCTGCCCAGCATCGGGCCTGGGCCACCAGTCGGGTCGTGGAGGGGGCCCAATGAAGAGTGGGGCAGGAGGAGAGCGGCGTTGGGGTGGATGGGAAGGACCAGCCCGAGCCGCCTCCTGGCCTCCATCGGGGCTGTGTCTGCGGCAACGTCTGGCTGGGGCTGGACCAGCACTGGTGCTTGGGGCATCGGGGTCAGCCCACGCATCGGTTGCTGTGACGTTGGAGGCTGCACGGGCCTGGGGTCCATTCTCCTCCTCTGCACCTCCTGCTGTCGCCAGAGCATCACCCCTTCTCTTTCTTGTGCGTTTGCCCCCCTGCCTTTGGCTCCGTGGGGCTGCAGCCGGGGCTCGCTCTCTTTCCCCAGGGCATTCCGTGCACATCCTGAGGAGGTGGGGCTGATCTCTCTGGAAGAAGGGGCTATAGAAGAAGTGCAGCTGCAGAACACAAAGGAGACGAGTCAGTGCCATCGTTTTCGGAAAGGGAAAACCCAAGACTCCCTAGACAAGCCTTTGCAGCAGGAAAGACATGCGTGGCTGTGACAAAGGGCTCCCTGGGACCTTGGATACCTCCAGGTTCTCCTGAATCAAATGTTTGAATTGAGCTTCTTTAAGGAATGACCACACTGGAGTTCTCAGCGTTTGGGAGCAGAGAAACAAAGTTTTCCCAAGCCTGAGAACTGAGGGAGAACCTCAAATACCACTGGTTTTCAGCCCCCTCATCGTGCAGTGGTCATGTCCGGAATAACGTGATGCTGACGTGTGTCTCGTCATCGTTCAGCAGATGCCACAAGAAGAATGAAACCCTTGGTCCAGCCAGATGCAGAGTGAGCAGGAAAAGAGCCCCAAGCGATGGGACTGTGATGGTGTTTCACATCCCTAACCAAATCCCTCTGGTCAGCGCTTCTCTACCTGCAAATTCCTGCATGGAGAATTCCTCACCATGACCCTGAGACCAAATTGGTCCATCTGCTCCATCCACATCCTCACTGGCTGCCTGGGAAAGGTCTATTTTATCGCAATGGGGCCCTCACCCAACCGACTTTCCTGAGGATTCTTTTGAGAGAGAGGATCCATCTTACCCTGCCCAGAGTCTGTCCCGCTGCTGTCATTGCTTGCAGCTCCCCAACAGAGAGAGAGATGCGAGAATCCTCTGCCACTTGGTTGAATCCATGGAGGGAAAGCTGGGCGATAAAGTCTGCCATGCACGTACTTCCAAAAACCCTGTGTGGTCCTTTCTTCCTCAGCACTCCCTTCTCAAACATATTTTCGGCGATCACCAGCCAGTGTCCGTTGCCTCCCCACCAGAGTGACTGGAAGCGAGGGCTGGTGACCATCTCCCAGAGCTTCTTGAGGAAGGTGCAGGGAGAAGTGGTGCTGGCTCCTCGTAAACCGGCACAGGCTGGTTCCTTCAAGTCAGAGGAGGAGTCTGGTGAAGGAGACTTCATGTTACGTCTCATTGCTGAGCTCGGGTAAAGCTTGGAGACTCGGCCCTTTCCCTGAGCAGCGAGACTGCTGGGAAGTAGTGGAGTCTCCATCCCTGAAGGTGTTTGAAAGCTTATGGAAGTTTTGTTGGGGACATGGTCTAGTGCTGGGCTTGGCAGTGTTAGGCTTAGGGTAGACTCAAAGATCTTCAAGATCTTCATCAACTTCAACACTTCTGTGAATACCTGAGGCATGGGGTGGTGCTTCACAAGGGCCGTGCATGGAACAACAAAAATGCTTGTTCTGAGTTGGTGCACAAGTTTATTTCAACTGCACAATATACTTAAGTGGCATTTCAAAAATTACTTACCCTGTGGAGCAGCAAGGAGAGGCTGCTGAAAGCTGAGAGCATCACCTGGGAACCTGGACAGTAGCAACAGAAGCAGCACTTGGGAAATCCCAGAGCAGAGGTTATTCCATAGAAGAGGGCACAGGCATTTCTGCACGGCGGTGAAGATGCCCAAGGGAAAGAGTTCAGCTCTGGGGCAACTTGATGTCCAGTGCCGCAGGCTCCTCAGGTGCTCCTCACAGGACACGCCCTCCAGCCTTCTCACCACCTTACTTGCCCCCATCCTGACACCTTCAAGCACCTTACCAGCCTTCTCAAACGACACCGTCTGACCGGCACACAGTGCTCGAGGGGAGGCTGCAGCAACGCCAAACTCAGCAGTCACCATCCTTGACAACTCATGCTACGTTTGATGCACCCCACGAGGACGTTCGCCCTCTCACCTGCCAGGACATTCAGCTGGCTCCCACCGGGCTGCTGCCCACCAGCTGCCCACATCCTTCTCCACGGGGCTGATTTCCAGCCACTCCTCTCCCAACTTTACCCTTGTGCCTGGCGTGAACAAATCCCACATGCAGAATCCAGCATTTGTTCCCCTTCCACTTCATGTCAGTGACGGTGGAGGTCCCAGAGCAGGAGTTTCTCCATTGGAGAAGGCATGGGTGTTTCTGCCAGGGGAGAAGGGGATCCAATGGAAATACTTTAGCTCTTTGATACCTAGTGCTGCAGCACTCCCAGTACCTCACTGGGATCAATTCCCATGACAAATGGGATGCCATGCTGCCCTAGCAGGATATTCCAGCTGCAAACGCAGTTAGGTTCATCCTTGGCTCAAAGCAGCGCTCTCCATGGAAAGAAAAAGGACTTTGTAGAACGTGTTCTCCCTCCTGCTTCCATTTGCCAAGTGGCGCGTGCCACACTGTGATGTCACAATGAGGGGACCCAGGCATCGCAGTGACCAGGAGGCACTTGTCGTGGTGCTGCCCAGGCACTGAGGCTTCAGACGCCGCAGTCCTTCGTCCCGCTGACAGGCAGGACTCAGTCTCGCTGCTCAGGGAAAGGGTCGAGTCTCCAAGCTTTACCCAAGCTCAGCAATGAGACGTAACATGAAGTCACCTTCACCGGACTCCTCCTCTGACTCGGAGGAACCAGCCTGTGCCGGTTTACGAGGAGCCAGCACCACTTCTCCCTGCACCTTCCTCAAGAAGCTCTGGGAGATGGTCACCAGCCCTCGCTTCCAGTCACTCTGGTGGGGAGGCAACGGACACTGGCTGGTGATCGCCGAAAATATGTTTGAGAAGGGAGTGCTGAGGAAGAAAGGACCACACAGGGTTTTTGGAAGTACGTGCATGGCAGACTTTATCGCCCAGCTTTCCCTCCATGGATTCAACCAAGTGGCAGAGGATTCTCGCATCTCTCTCTCTGTTGGGGAGCTGCAAGCAATGACAGCAGCGGGACAGACTCTGGGCAGGGTAAGATGGATCCTCTCTCTCAAAAGAGTCCTCAGGAAAGTCGGTTGGGTGAGGGCCCCATCACGATAAAATAGACCTTTCCCAGGCAGCCAGTGAGGATGGGGATGGGAGCAGATGGACCAATTTGGTCTCAGGGTCATGGTGAGGAATTCTCCATGCAGGAATTTGCAGGTACAGAAGCGCTGACCAGAGGGATTTGGTTAGGGATGTGAAACACCATCACAGTCCCATCGCTCGGGGCTCTTTTCCTGCTCATTCTGCATCTGGCTGGACCAAGGGTTTCATTCTTTTTGTGGCATCTGCTGAACGATGACGAGACACACGTCAACATCACGTTATTCCGGACATGACCACTGTACGATGAGGGGTCTGAAAACCAGTGGTATTTGAGGTTCTCCCTCAGTTCTCAGGCTTGGGAAAACTTTGTTTCTCTGCTCCCAAACGCTGAGAACTCCAGTGTGGTCATTCCTTAAAGAAGCTCAATTCAAACATTTGATTCAGGAGAACCTGGAGGTATCCAAGGTCCCAGGGAGCCCTTTGTCACAGCCACGCATGTCTTTCCTGCTGCAAAGGCTTGTCTAGGGAGTCTTGGGTTTTCCCTTTCCGAAAACGATGGCACTGACTCGTCTCCTTTGTGTTCTGCAGCTGCACTTCTTCTACAGCCCCTTCTTCCAGAGAGATCAGCCCCACCTCCTCAGGATGTGCACGGAATGCCCTGGGGAAAGAGAGCGAGCCCCGGCTGCAGCCCCACGGAGCCCAAGGCAGGGGGGCAAACGCACAAGAAAGAGAAGGAGTGACGCTCTGGCAACAGCAGGAGGTGCAGAGGAGGAGAACGGACCCCAGGCCTGTGCAGCCTCCAACGTCACAGCAACCGATGCGTGGGCTGACCCCGATGCCCCAAGCACCAGTGCTGGTCCAGCCCCAGCCAGACGTTGCCGCAGACACAGCCCCGATGGAGGCCAGGAGGCGGCTCGGGCTGGTCCTTCCCATCCACCCCAACGCCGCTCTCCTCCTGCCCCACTCTTCATTGGGCCCCCTCCACGACCCGACTGGTGGCCCAGGCCCGATGCTGGGCAGGGGCCCGGGAACGGCCTGCTTCCATTCCGCCCCCCAGGGCTTGCGGGGGATGGACCAGCAGCACCTGCTGCCGCTCCCCGGCCAACACCACCACACCGCCCAGCTCCGATCTTCCGCCACTGCCCAACCTGCTCCTGTCCACCCAACCCCCGGCCTGCCCACCAATGGGATGGACGGTAGTCAGGGCTGGACAGCAGGAATCTTGGGAAGTGATTGGCATTGTCTAGGTAGAAACATGTTAGTCTAGGAATAAATAATGAAATGTTGTTTGTTGTCAATAATAAATGTTTTCAAGTTACGTTTTTGTCATGAGCCTGCAGTGTTGCATGTGGTTGTTGTGACTTGAGGGCAGGATTCAGGGATGAACCGTGTGAACCCCATTGTTTTGCCCTCGCACCATGGATTTACCCTGTTCAGATCCTGTTCCCTCGAGCAGATCAACATTCCTTCTCAGCCTGGTGTCACCTGCATTCTGACTGAGAGAGCACATGGTCTTCTCATCCAGGTCACTGATAAAAGAGGATAAATACTGAGCCCTGCGGACACGGCTTGTGACCATCTCTCAATGGATTTAACTCCATTCACTCTCTGGCCTCAGACAACCAGCCACTTTTGTAACCAGCCAAGGGAACATCCACCCAAGCCTGGAGCACCCGGGCTGCCACAATCCCATCCCTTTCCTCGTCTAATTGTCTTAAATCAATGGGGATTTTTGCAAGTTCTGCTATGTTGAATCTCCTGTTACACAGGGTTAAGCAGAGCTGGACCTTGCTCCCAAGAGGGAGCCAAGAGGTTTCTCCTCCCCTTATTCCACTGCTTGCTTTTGGTAAGCTTCATAGAACATTTTGCGCTTTTCACCCCCCTGGTGCATGTGGATGGCTTTGCTTGTGGCTCTGGCTTTCCCGATGGAGCTGCTGAGGAAGCAGGGATGAAGGCAGGCATCACCCTTGCAGCACCTCATCCTCCTGCAGCCTTCGACCCCAAACCCAGGTCGAGTGGAGGGAACCAATTAGAATAACAGAATGACAAAATCACAGAATAACCAGGTTGGAAGAGACCCACCGGATCGTCGAGTCCAACCATTCCCACCAATCCCTAAACCATGCCCATAAGTACCACATCCACCCTCACCTTAAACACCTCCAGGGACGGTGAGTCAACCACATCCCTGGGCAGACTGTTCCAGTGCCTAACCACCCTTTCCTTGAAGAATTTTTCCTTATCTCAAGCCTAAATCTCCCCTGGCGGAGCTTGAGGCCATTCCCTCTCGTCCTGTCCCCTGTCACTTGGCAGAAGAGGCCAGCTCCCTCCTCTCCACAACCTCCCTTCAGGGAGTTGTAGAGAGTAATAAGGTCTCCCCTCAGCCCCCTCTTCTCCAGGCTAAACAACCCCAGCTCTCTCAGCCGCTCCTCATAAGATTTGGTCTCCAGCCCCTTCATCAGCTTCGTTGCTCTTCTCTGGACTCGCTCCAGAGCCACAACATCCTTCTTGTGGTGAGGGGCCCAGAACTGAACACAGTACTCGAGGTGCAGTCTCACCAGTGCCGAGTACAGAGGGAGAATAACCTCCCTGGACCTGCTGGTTACTCCGTTTCTGATACAAGCCAAGATGCCATTGGCCTTCTTGGCCACCTGGGCACACTGCTGGCTCATGTTCAGTTGGTTGTCAACCAACACCCCCAGGTCCTTCTCCTCCTGGCAGCTTTCCAGCCAGGTCTCTCCTAGTCTGTACCTCTGCTTAGGGTTGTTGCGCCCCAAGTGCAGGACCCACCATTTTGCCTTGTTAAACCTCCTGCCCATGGTCTCAGCCCAGCAGTCCAGCCTGTTCAGGTCCCTTTGCAGAGCCTCCCGACCCTCCAGCAGAACCACACTTTAACCCAGCTTGTGTCATCTGCAAACTTGCTAAGAGAGCACTCGATGCTTTCATCCAGGTCATTGATAAAGACATTAGACAGGACTGGACCCAGGACTGAGCCCTGGGAAACCCCACTTGTCACTGGCCTCCAGCTGGATTTAACTCCATTTACCACCACCCTCTGGGCCCAGTCATTCAACCAGTTTTTCACCCAGGAGAGTGTGCACCCGTCCAGGCTAGAGGCCGACAGTTTCCAAAGCAGAATGCTACGAGAAACTCTATCAAAGGCTTTCCAAAGTCCAGGAAGACCACATCCACAGCCTTTCCCTCATCCAAGAGTTTAGTCACTCGGTCATAGAAGGTGATCAGATTACTCTGGCAAGACCTGCCTTTCACGAACCCGTCTTGACTGGGCCTGATCATCCGGTTCTCTTGCAAGTGCTTCTTGATAGCACTCGAGATCACCCGCCACATGAATTTCCCCGGTACCGAGGTCAGACTGACAGGCCTGTAGTTCCCCGGATCCTCCCTGCGCCCCTTCTTATAGATGGGCACGACATCAGCCAGCCTCCAGTCCAGCGGAACCTCCCCAGTCATCCAGGACTTTTGGAAGATGATGGAAAGGGGGTTGGCCAGCACATCCGCCAGTTCCCTCAAAACTCTAGGGTGGACTCCATCTGGCCCCATAGACTTGTGGGCATCTAGCCGGGCAAGCAAGTTTCTAACTACCTCCTCTCAGACCTTGGGAACCTGATACTTCTCTTCCAACCCCTGGGGTTGTGCAAAGAGGAGACAATTTTCCTTACTGTTAAAGACTGAGGCAAAGTAGGCATTGAGCACTTCAGCCTTGTCTTTGTCCCCTGTTACTGTTGTTCCCTCTGCATCTTATAGGGACTGGAGATTCTCCCTAGCCCTCCTTTTGCTGTTGATGTATTTGTAGAAAGACTTTTTGTTGTCTTTCACAGACTTGGCCAATCGCATTTCTAGTTGGGCCTTAGCCCTCCTGACTTTTTCCCTGCACGTTCTTGCCTCCTACCTATAGTCCACCCAGGATGCCTGCCCCTTCCTCCAGAGGTCGTAGACCCTCCTCTTCCTATTGATGTCTCTTCGGACCTCCCTACTCAACCATGCTGGTTTCTTACCCCGACGGCTAATTTTCCAGAACTTCGGGACGGCTTTCTCCTGAGCTGCTAGGAGTTCCTTCTTGAAGAGCGCCCAGCCCTCATGGACACCTTTGCCCTCAAGGAGCGCCTCCCATGGGACTTTTCCCACCAGCCTTCTGAACAGTCCAAAGTCTGCTCTCTGAAATTTGAGGGCGACTCTTCTGCTAACCTCCACCTTCTTCATCTCACCCTGCACAGAGAACTCTATCATCTCATGATAGCTTTGCCCCAAGCGTCCTCCAACCTTCACATCCCCCACCAGTCCTTCTCTGTTCGCAAACATCAGGTCCAGGAGGGCACCGTCCCTTGTCGGTTCGCTCACCGGCTGTGTGAGGGAGTTGTCTTCCACACACTCCACGAACCTCCGGGACTGCTTCCTCTCTGCTGTATTATACTCCCAGCCTATATCTGGGAAATTGAAGTCTCCCACAAGGACTAGAGGTAGCGATCTTGAGACTACACTCAGTTGTTTGTAGAAGAGCTCATCAGCTGCTTCTTCTTGGCTGAATTAGCCACAGATTTGGGTGGCAATAAATAACCTGGGGTTTCTCTGCTGCTGGCAATGCACCCAGAAAGTCTGGGAAGGGCCCCACTGTGCCACCCCTTGCCGCTCGCCCCAGGGATTTGCTGGCCATGGAAACCAGGGATGTCAGCAGCAGCTTCCATTTTCCCTTGTCCAAGAGTTTAGTCACTTGGTCATAAAAGGTGATCAGATTACTCTGGCAAGACCTAACACTAACTCTAACCCTAACCCAAACCTAACACTAACACTAACCCTAACCTTAACCCTACCCTAACCCTAACCCTAACACTATACCTAATGTTAAATCTAACCCTTACCCAAACCTTAACACTAGCCCTAAACCTTAAACTAACTCTATCCCTAACCCTAACTCTAACCTCTAAACCTAATTTTAACCCTAACCCTAACCTTGACCCTAAACCGAATCCTAAACCTAACCCTTCCCCTAACCCTAACACTAACACTAATTCCTAATCCTAACACTAACACTTAACATTAACCCTAACCGTAAACTTAACCCTAACCCTAACCCTAACACTAATCCCTAACACTAACCCTAACCCTAGCTATAACCTTAACACTTAATCCCTAACCCCTACCACTAACACTAACCCCCTAACCCTAAACTTATACTTAATCCTAATCTAAACCCTAACCCTAACACTCACCCTAACCCCAAACTCTAACCAATAAACATAACACTTAACCATAACTCTAACCCTTATCCTAATGGTGAGCCTACTCTAAATCTAAACATAAATCTAACACTAACCCTAACCATAAACCTTACCCTAACCCTAACCTTAAAACATAACACTATCCCTAACCCTAATCCTAACCCCTAACCCTAACCCTAACCCTAACCTTAACCCTAACCCTAATCCCTAACCGTAACACTAACACTAACTATAACCCTAACCCTAAGCCAAGCTCTATAACTCACCGTAACCCCTAACCCTACACATAAACATAACACTTAACCATAAATCTAACCCTTATCCTAATGGTGGCCAGACACTAAACCAAAACATAAATCTAACCCTAACCATAAACCTAACCCTAACCTTAAACTATAACCCTAACCCTAACCCTTGCAACCCACCCTAACACCAAACCGTAAACCTAACCATAACCCTAACCCTAACGCTAACCCTAATCAAAACCTAACACTAACCCTAAACCTAACACCTAACCCTAACACTAACCCTAATATTAACACTAATCCTAACCCTAATCCTAAACCTAACCATTACACTTAGCTCTAACACCTAACCCTAACACCAATATTAAACATAATTCAACTCTAACGTTAACCCTAACCCTAAACCACAACACTCACCCTAACCCTAAACCTAACCCTAACGCTAACCCTAAACATAACCCGTACCCAAAACTAAACACTAGCTCTAAACCTAAACTAACCCTATCCCTAATCCTAACACTAACCCCTAAACCTAATCTTAACACTAACCCTAACCCTAACCCTAATCCTAATTCTAACCCGAACCCTAAACCTAACCCTAACCTTAACCATAACCGTAACCCCTAACTCTAAACATAAAAAAACACTAACCCTAACCCTAACATCCTAAGTCTATCCCTATCCATAACCCTAATACAAACCACAACCCTAAACATAACTCTTAACCCTAACCCTAACACTAACCCTAATAATAACCCTTTTTCTACAACTAAAGTATAATCCTAAACCTAAGCCTAACCCAAATTTCTAACCCAAAATGTAAGCTTAACCTGAAACTTAGTCCAAACACTAAACCTTGCCCTAAACAATAACCCAAAAAATAACACTGACCCTAATAAAAAAACTAACAGAAACCCCTAACCCCTAAACATAACAAGTATCCTGAACACATAAACATAACACTTAACCATAACTCGAACCCTTATACTAATGGTGGGCCCACACTAACCCTAAACATAAATCTAACACTAACCCTAAACATAAACCTAACCCTAAACCTAAACCAAAAACTAACACTAAATCTAAACCATACCCCAACCCTAACCCTAACACCTAACCCTACCCTAACACTATCCCTAACCCTAACCCAACCCTAAACCTAACCCTAACCCTAATCCTAACCCTAACCCTAACCCATAAACATAACACTTAAAAATTACTCTAACCCTTGTCCTAATGGTGGGCCCACCCTAAACCTAAACATAAAGCTAACCCTAACCCTAACTTTAAACCCTAACCATAACCCTAACCCTAACCACTACCTGTAACCCTAACCCGTAACTCTAACACTAACACTAACCCTAACCCTAACCCTTAACTCTAACCCGTAAATATAACCCTAATCGTAACCCTAACCCTAACCCAAACCCTAACACTAACCCTAAATATAACCCTAAATCTAAACCTAACACTAACACTAACTCTATAACTTACCTTAAACCTAAACCCTAAATTGCACCCAAACCCTAATCCTAACCCTAACCTTAATCTAAATGACCTTAAGCATAATGGCCTAAACCTAAACCTAACCCTAACCCTAAAAGAACACTAATCCTAAACCTAACACTAAAACTTGCCCTAATCACTAACCCTAACCCTAACACAAACCCTAATACAAACACTAACAAAAAACCCTAACCCCTAATCCTAATCCCTAAAACTGACCAATAAACTTTACACTTAAACATAACTCTAACCTTTATCCTAATGGTGGGCCCTCCCTAAACCTAAACATATCCCTAAAAAAACACCTAACCCTAACCAAACCCTAAACCTAACCCTAACCCTAACCATAACGCTAACACTAACCCTAATGACCCTACCCCTATCCTTAAACCTAACCCTAACCCCTAAACCTAACACTAACTCTTAACCTGACCCTAACCTCTAACATTAACACTTACCCTAACACTACATCTAACCATAAGCCCTAACCCTAAACCTAATCCTAACCCGAAACGTAACCCAAGCCTAACCCTAATCCTAACCATATCCTTAACCCCTAACCACAACCCTAACCATAACCCGAACCCTAAACCTAACCCTAACCCTAACCATAAACCTAACCCTAACCCTAACCATAAACCTTAACCTAATGACTCTAACTCTAACCCTAATCGTAACCTTACCCTAATCCTAAAGCCCTAACCCTAACCCCAACACTAACCCTAATCCTAACACTTTTTCTACAACTAAAGTCTAATCCTACATTTTGCCTTAATCTCTAACTCAAAAACTAACCCTACCCTGAAAATTAATCCTTACACTAAAACTTGCCATAAACACTAAACCCAACACTAACACTAATCCTAATCCAAACACTAACACAAAACCATAACTGTTAACCCTAACCCCTAAACCTAATCCATAAACATAACACTTAAATATAACTCTAATCCTTATCCTAATGGTGGGCTCACCCTAAACCAAAACATAAATCTAACCCTTACCCTAATTCTGAGTGTAACCCTAAATCCTAACCCTAACACAAACATTAAACCTAACCCTAACCCCCAACCCTAACACAAACCCTAACCATAACCGTAACCCAAATGACCCTAAGCCTAATGGCCTAAACCTAACACTAACCCTAAACATAATATCACAATTACCCTAATCCGAAACATACACTAGCCCTAACCCAAACCCTAAACCTAACACTTACACATAAACCTAACCCTGACACTAAGCCTAAACGTACCTCTAATCTTAACACTAACACTAACTCTAACACCAACAGTTAACTCTAAACCTAACCCTAACCCGAAACGTAACCCTAACCCTAACAATAACCCACACCCTAACCCTAACACTAACACCTAACCCTAATCCAAACCCTAACCCTAACCCTAACCCTAACCATAATCCAAATGAACATAATCCTAAAGGAGTAAATCTAATCCTAACCCTAAAGGCACACTAACCCTAACCCTAAACTAAAACCTTATTTTAATTATGGACAAACACTAACACTAAACCTAACCCTAACACTAACCCCCTAACCCTATCCCTAATCCAAATTCAAACCCTAACCCTCACACAAACCATAACCCTAAACATAACTCTTAACCCTAAACCTAAACTAACCCTAATCCTAACACTTATGCTACAACTAAAGTCTAATCCTAAACCTAAACCTAACCTTAATCTGTAACTCAAAAACTAAGCCTAACCTGAAACTTAATCCTAAACCTTGCCATAAACATTAAACACAACTCTAACAAAAATCCTAATCCAAACACTAACACAAGACCCTAACCTTTAACCCTAACACCTAACCCTAAAAATAACCCTAACCCTATCCCCTAACCCTAAACTTAACCCTAACTATAACACTAAACATAACTCCTAAGCCTAACACAAACCCTAACTCTAACCCTAAACATAACCCTAACAATAACCCTAACCCTAAACCTTAACCTAACCCTAACCATAACCCTAACCCAAATGAACCTAAGCTTAATGGCCTAACACTAACCCTAACCCTAATGGCACAATAACCATAACCCGAAAACTCACACTAGCCCTAACCCTAACTCCTAACTTTAAACATAACCCTAACCCTAACAATAAACCTAACCCCCAATCCTTAAACCTATCCGTAACACTATTCCAAACACTAACTCTAAACATAACTCTTAACCTCAACCCTAACCCTAACCCTAATCCTAAAACTTATTCTACAACTAAAGTCTAATCCTAAACCTAAACCTAACCTTAATCTGTAACCCAAGAACTGAGCCTAACATGAAACTTATTCCTAACTCTAAACCTTGCCCTAAACACTAAACACTACACTACACTAACCTTAATCCAAACACTAACACAAAACCCTAACCCTTAACCCAAACACCTAACCATAACCCATACGCATAACAATTAACCATAACTCTAACCCTTATCCTAATGGTGGACACTAAACCTAAACATATATCTAACCATAACCCTAACCATAAACTTAAATCTAATCCTAACCCAAATGACCCTAAGAGTATTGGCCTAACCCTAACCAGAACCCTAACCCTAATGGCACACTAATCATATTCCCACCCTAACCCTCACCCTAACACTAACCCTAATCCTAACCCTAACCCTAAACCTAACCATAACCCTAACCCTAAACCTAATGACCCTAACCCTAGCATTAACCCTAACCCCCGAACCCTATCCCTATCCCTAACCCTAATACAAACTCTAACCCTAAACATAACTCTTAACTCTAACCATAACACTAACCCTAATCCTAAAACTTATGCTACAACTAAAGACTAATTCTAAACCTAAACCTAATCTTAATCTCTAAACCAAAATCTAAGCCTAACCTTAAACTTAATCCTAAATCTAAACCTAGCCCTAAACAATAAATACTACACTAACAATATCCCTAGTCAAAACATTAACACAAAACCCTAACCTTTAGACCTAACCCGTAAACCTAACCCATAAACATAACAATTAACCATAACTCTAATCCTTATCCTAATGGTGGGCCTACGCTAAACCTAAACATAAATCTAACCCTAACTCTAACCATAAACTTAACCCTACGCTAATCCAAATGACCCTAAGCCTAAAGGCCAAATGAAAACCCTAACCCTAATGGCACTCTAACCCTAACCCAACACTTTCCGTAACTCTAAACCTAACCCCAACACTAAATCTAATCCTATCCCCTAACATTGAACTGATCCCTAACCCTGATCCATACCCTAAACCTAGCCCTAACCCTAATCCTAACCCAAAACGAACCCTAAACTAACGCTAAACTTAAACCTAACCCAAACCCTTACACTAACTATAACCCTAACCCTAATCCTAACCCTAACCATAATGACCCTAATCCTAATCCTAACCCTAACATTAACACTAATACCCGAATCCTATTCCTAACATCAATCCAAACTGTAACCTTAAAAATAAATATTAACTCTAACACTAACCCTAATACTAACCCTTATTCTACAAATAAATTGTAATCCTAAACCTAACCTTAATAGCTAACCCAAAAACAAAGCCTAACCTGAAACTTAATTCTAACTCTAAACCTTGCCCTAAACACTAAACACAACACTAACCCTAACCCTAACAATAATCCTACCCTAACCCTAACCCTAATGACAACAACCACAACCCTAACACTAACCGTAAATCTACACCAACACTAACACTAACCCTAACACCTAAGCCTAATACTAAACCTAAATCTAACACAAACCCTAACACTAACACGTAACTCTAACCCCTAACCCTAACCCTAAACATAACCCAACCCTAACCATAACACTAACCGTAACCCTAACCATAACCCTAACACCTAACCCAAACCCTCACCCTAACCCTGACCCTAACCCTAACCCTAACCCTACCCTAACCCTAACCCTACCCTAACCCTAACCCTAACTCTAACACTCACGCAACCCTAACCCTAACCCTAACACCTAGGCCTAAGCCTAACCCTTATCCTAACCCTAACCCTAACCCTAATTCTAAACCTAACAACAAACTCTACTGCCTAACCCTAACCCTAACCCTAATCCTAACCTTAACCCTAACCCAAAAGACCCTAAGCCTAATGGTCTAACCCTAACCCTAACCCTAATAGCAAACTAACACTAACCAAGCATAACCATAACCATAACCCTAACCCTATCCCTAAAACTAACCCTAAACATCTAACCCTAAACCTACCCTTAACCCTAATCCAAATCCTAAATTTAACCCTAAACCTAAATCTAAACCTAACCCTAACACAAACCTAACCCTAACCATAACCCTAACCCTAACATTAACGCTAAACCTGACCCTAACCCTAACAATATCGATATCCCTAACCCTATCCCTCACTCTAACCCTACCCCTAACCCCTAACCACTAACCCTAAACCTAAGCCTAACCCTAACCCTAATGACCCTAACCATAATCCTAACACTAACCCTAACCCCCTAAACCTAACCCTAATCCAAACCCTAATCCTAAACATAACTCTTAAACCTAAACCTAACATTAACCCTAATCCTAAAGTTTACTCTACAACTAAGGTCTAATCCTAAACCTAAAACTAACCTTAATCTCTAACCCAAAAACTAAGCCTAACCTGAAACTATCCTAACCCTAAACCTTGCCCTAAACACTAATCCCAACACTAACACTAACACTAATCCAAACACTAACACAAAACCCAAACTCCTAAACCTAACTCCTAACCTTAATCCATAAACATAACTCTTAGCCATATTGCTAACCCTTATCCTAATGTTGGGCCAACGTTAAACCTAAACATAAATCTAACCCTAACCCTAACCATAATGGCACACTAAACTTCACCGAAACCTAACCCTTATTTTAACTGTGGACCAACCATAACCCTAAAAAAAACACTAAACCTAACTCCCTAACACTATCCCTAAACCTAATCCAAACCCTAACCTAACCATAACCCTAAACCTAACCCTAACCCCAAACTTTAACGATAACATTAAACCTAAACCTAACCCTAACCCTCACCTTAATCATTAACCCCTAACCCTAACACTAACCCTAATCCTAACCCTTATTCTACAACTAAAGTCTAATCATAAACCTAAACCTAAACTTAATCTCTAACCCAGAACCCTAAGCCTAACCTGAAACTTAATCCTACCCCTAAACCTTGCCCTAAACACTAACCCGAACACTAACACTAACTCTAAGCAAAACACTAACACAAAACCTTAACCCCTAAACCTAACTCCTAATCCTAACCCCAAAAAATAAGACTTAACCATAACTCTAACCCTTATCCTAAAAGTGGGGCTACCCTAAAACGTAACATAAATCTAAGCCAAACTCTAAGCCCTAAACATAAACTTAACCCTAACACTAACTCTAACCCTAACCCCTAAACCTAAACCTAACTCTAACCCTAACCCTAATGACCCTAACCCTAAACCTAACCCTAACCATAACCCTAACCATAACCCCTAGCCCTGACCCTATCCTAACCCTAACACTAACCCTAACCCTAACACTAAACCTAACTCTAACAAAAACCATAAGACTAACACCTAAATCTAACCCCTACCCTATCCCTAACCCTAACCCTAACCGTAACACAACCCTAACCCTAACCCTAACACTAACCCTAACGCTAACCCTAACACCAACCCTAATGACTGTAACCCTAACAATAAACCTAACCTTAATTATAACACAACCCTAACCCTAACCTTACATCTAGCACTAACCCTGACCCTAACCCTAATCATAACACCTAACTCTAACCCCTAACCCTAAACCTAAACCTAACTCAACCCTAACAATAAACCTAACCCTAAACCTAACACTAACACTAAGCATAACCCTAAACCTAACCCAAAAGATACAAAGACTAAAGGCCTAAACCTAATCCTAACCCTAATGGCACACTAAACCTAACCCAACCCTAACCCTAACTCTAAAACAGACCGTAAACGACTAACCCGAAACCTATCCCTAATCCTAATACAAATCCTACATCTAACCCCATCCCTAATCCTAACCCTAACACTAAACCTAACACTAATCAGAACCCTAAAATTAACTATTAACCCTAACACAGATCCTAAATCGAAACCTACCCTAACCCTAAACCTAACCCTAAAACTATCCCTAATCCTAACCCTAAACATAACTCTTAACCCTAACCCTAACACTAACCCTAATCCTAACCCTTATTCTACAACTAAAGTCTAATCCTAAACCTAAACCTAATCTCTAACCCAAAACCCTAAGCCTAACCTGAAACTTAATCCTGCCCCTAAACACTAATCCGAACCATAACAATAACTCTAAGGAAAACAATAACACAAAACCCTAACCACTAAACCTAACCCCTAATTCTAACCCATAAAAATAACACTTAACCAAAACTCTAGCCCTTATCCTAATCGTGGGCCCACCCTAAAACTTAACATAAATCTAACACAAACTCTAAAACCTAAACCTAAACCATAACCCTAACCCTAACTCTAACAATAACACCTAACCCTAACACTAACCCTACTGACACTAAGCCTAACACTAATCCCAACCCTAACACTAACCCTAAACCTAACCCTAACAGTAACTCTAACCCTAAACCTAACCCTATCTCTAAAACTATCCCTAACCCTAACACTAACTAACATTAAACCTAATCCTAACCCTAGAATCTAACCCTAACACTAACCCTAAACACTAACCTTAAACACTAACCCTAAACCTAAACCTAACCCGAATAATAACCCTAAAGCCTTACCCTAACCCTAAACCTAACCCTAATAGTAACCCTAAAGCCTAACCCTTAACACCAACCATAACCCTAACCCTAACCCTAACCCCTAACCCCAACTCAAACCCTAACCTTAACACTAACACTAACCCCTTACCCCAACCCTAAACTCTAAACCTAGTCCCTAACCTTAACCCTAACAATAACACTAAACCTAAACCTTAACCCCACCCTAACCCAAACCCGAATCCTAACCCTAAACCTAACCCTAAACCTAACACAAACACTAACCCCTAATCCCAACCCTAACCCTAACAATAACCCTAACGCTAAACCTAATCTGAACCCTAACCCTAACACTAACCCTAACCCTAACCCTAACACTAACCCTAATGCTAAACCTAATCCGAAAACTAACCCTAACCCTAACCCTAACACTAACACTAACATTAACACTAACCCCAAATCCAACCCCAACCCTAACACCTAACTCTAACCATTAATCCTAAACCTAACACTAACACCTAACCCTAAAACTAAACCTTACCATAATACTAAACATAACCATAACCATAATCCTAACCCTAACACCTTACGCTAACTACTAACCCTTACAGTAACCAACCCCAACCCTAACCCTAACACTAACCCTAACCCCTAACCCCAACCGTAACACTAACCCTTACCCTAAACCTAACACTAACCCTCACCAATAACCCTAACCCTAACCAAACCCTAACCTTAACTCTAAACCTAACCTTAAACCAAACCCTAATCCCTACCACTAACCCTAACCCTAACACTAACCCTAACCATAATCCTAACACTAGTGAGCCTAAACCTAACCCTAAACCTAACCACTAACCTTAAATCTAACTCTAACCCTAACCCTAACCCTAACCACTAACCTTAAATCTAACTCTAACCCTAACCCTAACCTTAACGCTAACCCTAACCATAACCCTAATAACCCTAAACCTAACCCTAACACTAATAGTAACCTTAACCCCCTAACTCTATCCCTAACCCTAACCCTTACACTACCCCTAACCCCTGACCCTAAACTTAACCAAAACGCTAACCTTAACCCTAACCCTAACTCTACCCCTAACCCAAGAACTAATCTTTAACGTAAACTTAACATAAACCCTAACTCTAACCACTAACCCTAACCCCTAAACTTAACCCTAACCAGAATCCTAACCCTAACCCTAAACATAACTCTTAACCCTAACCCTAATCCAAACCCTGATTCTACAGCTAAAGTCTGATTCTACAACTAAAATCTAATCCTACACCTAAATCTAACCTTAATTTCTAACTAAAAAAAATGACTAACCTGAAACTTAATCCTATCCCTAAACCTTGCCCTAGACACTAAACCCAAAAATAACACTAACCCTAATCCAAACACCTACACAAAACATTAACCCATAACCCTAACCCATAAATATAGCACTTAACCATAACTCTAACCCTTATCCTAATGGTAGGCCCACCCTAAACCTAAACATAAATTTAACCCTAACCCTAACCCAACTGACCCTAAGTCTAATGGCCTAACCTTAACCCTAACCCTAACACTAATGGCACACTAATAATAACCCAAACCTAAACGTAACCCTAACTCTAAATCTAAAACTAAGACTAACCATAACCACCTAAACCTAACCCTATCCTTAATCCTATTCAAAACCCTAAATCTAAGCCTAACCACTCCTCTAACCCTAACCCTAACCCTAACCATAAAAACCCTAAACCTTACCCTAATCAAAACACGAACACTAACCCCCTAAACATAACACTATCCCTATCCCTAATTCAAATCCTAACCCTAAACATAATGCTTAACCCTAACACTAACACTAACCCTAATCCTAACACTTATTCTACAACTAAAGTCTAATCCAAAACCAAAACCTAACCTTAATCTCTAACACGAAAAATAAGCCTAACCTTAAACTTAATGTTAGCCCCAAACCTTGCCCTAAACACTAACCCCAACACTAACACTAACCCTAATCCAAACACTATAACAAAACAAAAACTCCTAAACCTAACACCTAACCCTAACCCATAAACATAATACTTAACTGTAATTCTAAACATTATCCTAAGAGTGCACCCACCATAACCCTAAAGATAAATGTAACCCTAAACCTGACACTAACCTTAACTTTAACTCTAAACCCTACCCTAACACTAACACTTATCCTAACCCCTAACCTTAACCCTAACCCTAACCATAACCCTAACATTAAGCCTAATCCTAAACCAACCCTAACACTAACACTAACCCTAACACCTAACAATAACAATATCCCTAACCCTAACACAAACCCTAACCCTAACACTAACACCTAAATCTAACCATTAACCCTAACCCTAACCCTAACCCAAATCTAACCCTAAACCGAACCCTAACACTAAATATAAAACTAACAATAACCCAACCCTAACCCTAACCCTAATATTATCCCTAGCACTAAACCTTTACCCTAACTTTAACCCTAACCCCTAACATTAACACTAACCCTAGCTGTAACACTTACCCTAACAGTAACACTAACCCTAAATCCTAATCCTAACCATAAACCTTATCCTAACCTTAACCCTAACACTAACCCAAACCCCCTAACCTTAACCATATAACTAACCCCAATCCAAAACCTAACCCTAAATATTATTCTTAACTCTAACCCTAACAGAAACCCTAATCCTAACCCTTATTTTACAACTAAAGTCTAACCCTAAACCTAAACCTAATATTAATCTCTAACCCAAAAACTAAGCCTGACCTGAAACTTAATCCAAGCCCAAAACCTTGCCCTAAACACTAGACACAATACTAACACTAACCCTAATCCAAACACTAACACAAAACCCTAAACATTAACCCTAACCCATTACATAACACTTAACTATAATTCAAACCCTTATCCTAATGGTGGGACCACCCTAATCCTAAACATAAATCTAACCCTACTACTATACCTAACCCTAACAGTAACCCTAACTTTAACTATAAACCTAACCGTAACCCTAAAACTAACACTAACACCTAAAACTTATGTTAACCCTCACCCTAAACCAAACCTAACCCTATCCCTAAAACTAACCCTAATAATAACCCTAAACCTAAACGTAAACCTAACCCAAACCTTAAAACTAACAATAACCATAACCCTAACACTAACACTTTATTCTAAACCTAACCCTAAACCTAACCAAAACCCTAACAAGTAAAAATAAACATAACCTTAAACCTAACCTTATCCCTAAACTTAACCCTAACCCTAACCCTAACCCCTAAGGCAAAACCTAACTCTAAACTGAACCCTAACCCTAACCCCTAATCTTAAATTTAACCCTAAACCAAACCCTAACCCCTACCCTAACCCTAAATTTAACCCTAACCCTAACCCTAAACCTAAACAATAATCCTAACCCTAAACCATAACCCTAAGCCTAACACTAAATCTTAACTCTAACCCTAACACTAACCCTAAACCTAAACCATAAATCTAAGCCTAACCCTCACCATAACACTAACACCTAACTCTAATCCAAACCCTAACCCTAACCATAACCCAAATGAACCTAATCCTAATGGCCTAAACCTAACCCTAGCCCTAAAGGCACACTAATCCTAACCCTAAACTAAACCCTTATATTAATTATGGACCAACCCTAACCCTAAACCTAACACTAACCCTAACCCCTAACCCAGCCCTATCCCTAATCCAAATTCAAACCCTAACACTAACACAAACCATAATCTTAAACATAACTCTTAACCCTAACCCTAACACTAACCCTAATCCTAATCCTTATGCTACAACTAAAGTCTAATCCTAAACCTAAACCTAACCTTAATCTCTAACACAAAAACTAAGCCTAACCCGAAACTTAATCCTAAACCTTGCCATAAACATTAAACACAACTCTAACACAAACCCTAATTCAAACACTAACACAAAACCCTAACCTTTAACCCTAACACCTAACCATAACCTATAAACATAACACTTAACCGTAACTCTAACCCTTATCTAAATGGTGGGCCCACCCTAAACTAAAACATAAATCTGACCCGAACCCTAACCATAAACCTAACCCTAACACTAACCCAAATGACACTAAGCCAAATGGCATAACCTTAACACTAACCGTAACCCTAATGGCACATTAACCCTAATCCCACCTTAACCATAAACCTAACCCTAAGCCTAACCATAATCCCAACCCCCTAAATCTAACTCTAACCCTAACCCTAAACGTAACCCTAACACAACCCTAAACCTAACTCTAACCCGAAACCTAACACTTAGCCTAAACCTAATCCTAACTCAACCCTAACCCTAACACCTAAACCTAACCCTAACACTAACCCAAAATCTAACCCTAACCCTAAAATTAACACTAACCCTAACCCCTAACCCTAAATTTAAACCTTATGCTAACCCTAAACATAACTCCTAACCATAACCCTAACTCAAACCCTAACTCTAACCCTAAACATAACCCTAACAATAACCCTAACCCTAAACCTTAAACTAACCCTAACCCTAACCATAATCCTAACCCAAATGAACCTAAGCTTAATGGCCTAACACTAACCCTAACCCTAATGGCACACTTACCCTAACCCGAAACCTAACCCTAGCCCTAACCCTAACCCTAGCCCTAACCCTAAACCTAACCCTATTCTTAACAATAACTATAACCCCCAAACCTTAATCCTATCCCTAACCCTATTCCAAACCCTAACTCTAAACATAACTCTTAACCCTAACCCTAACAATGACACTAATGCTAAAACTTATTCTACAACTAAAGTCTAATCCTAAACCTAAACCTAACCTTAATCTGTAACTCAAAAACTAAGCCTAACATGAAACTTAATCCTAACTCTAAACCTTGCCCTAAACACTAAACACTACACTACACTAACCTTAATCCAAAGAATAACACAAAACCCTAACCCTTAACCCAAACACCTAACCATAACCCATACACATAACAATTAACCATAACTCTAACCATTATCCTAATGGTGGACCCTAAACCTAAACATATATCTAACCATAACCCTAACCATAAACTTAAATCTAATCCTAACCCAAATGACGTTAAGCTTAATGGCGTAACCCTAACCCTAACGCTAATGGCACGTAACGCTAACCCAACCCTAAACATAACCCTAAGCCTAACACTAACACTAACCCTAACACTAACCCTAAAACCCTAACCCTAACACTAATCCAACCCTAAACCTAATACTAACACTAAGCCTAATCTTAACGGTAACCCTAACACTAACCCTAGACATAAGCCTAACCCTAAACCCTAACCCTAAACATAACACTAAACCTAACCCTAGCCTTAACACTAACACTAACCCCCTAACCCTAATCCGAAACCTAACACTAACCATAACCCTTAACCCTAATCCTAACACTAACCCTATATCTAACCCTTATTCTACAACTAAAATCTAATCCTAAACCTAAACATAACCTTAATCTCTAACCCAAAAACTAAGGTGAACCTGAAACTTAATCCTAACTGTAAACCTTGCCTAAACACTAACCCCAACACTAACACAAACCCTTATCCAAATACTAACACAAAACCCTAACCCCTAACCCTAACCCCCAAAACCTAACCCATAAACATTGCAATTAAGCATAACTCTAAACCTTATCCTAATAGTGGGCCCACCCTAAATCCTAACTCAACACTAACCCTAACCCTAACCCTAACCCAACACTAACCCTAACACTAAACCTAAACCATAACCCTAACACTAACCTTAAACCTAAACCATAACCTTAACATTAACACTAACCCTAACTCCTGACCATAACTAGAACTCTAACTCTAACAATAACCCTAACCCTAAACCTAACCCAACCCTAACCCTAACACTAATGCCTAACCCTAATCCTAACCCTAACTCTAACCCAAAACTAACCCTAACCCTAAACCTATCCCTATCTATAATCCAAACCCTCACTCTGAACATACCTCTTAACCCTAACCCTAACACTAACCCTAATTCTAACCCTTATTCTAAAACTAAAGTCTAATCCTAAACCTAACATTAATCTTAAACTCAAAAACTAAGCCTAACCTGAAAATTAATCCAAACCCTAAAACTTGCCCTAAACACTACACCTAACACTAAAACTAATCGTAATCCAAACACTAACACAAAACCCTAACTACTTACCCTAACCCCTAACCTAACCCATAAACATAACACTTAACCATAACACTAACCCTTATCCTAATGGTGGGCCCATCCTAAACCTAAATATAAATCTAATCCTAACCCTAACTTTAACCCTAACCCTAACCCTAACCCTAACCCTAACCCTAACCCTAACACAAATGACCCTATGCCTAACCCGAACACTAACCCTAACCTTAACCCTAACCCTTACCGTAACCCTAACCCTAACACCTAACTCTAACTATAAACCTGACCTTAAATCTAAACTCAACCCTAACCTTAACCCTAATCCTAACACCCTAAACCTAACCCTATCCCTAACTCTAATCCAAACCCTAACCCTAAACATAACTCTTAACCCTAACCCTAAAAACAACCCTAATCCTAACCCTTATTCTACAACTAAAGTCCAATCCTAAACCTAAAACTAACCTTAACCTCTAACACAAAAACTAAGTCTAATCTGAAACTTAATCCAAATCCTAAACCTTGCCCTAAACACTAAACCCAACACTAACACTAATACAAACACTAACACAAAACCATAACCCCTAACCCTAACCCCTAACCCTAACCCATAAACATAACATTCACCATAACTCTAACACTTATCCTAATCGTGGGCCCACATTAAACCGAAACATAAATCTAATCCTTAACCTAACACTAACCCAAATGGCCCTAACACTAATTGCCTAACCCTAAAGGGACACTAAACCTAACCCTAAAACTAACCCTTATTTTAATATTGGACCGACCCTAACCCTAAACATGACATTAACCCTAAACCCCTAATCCTAAACCTATACCTAACCCTAACACTAACCCTAAACCTAACCCAACACAAACCCTAACACTAACCCTAACCCGAATCCTAAATCTAGCCATAAACCTAACCTAAAACTAACCCTAACACTAACCCCTAACCCTAACTCTAATCCTAACACTAACCCTAAAACCTAACCCAACACAAACCCTAAAACTAACCCTAACCCGAATCCTAAATCTAGCCATAAACCTAACCTAAAACTAAACCTAACACTAACACCTAACCCTAACTCTAACCCTAACCCTAAAACCTAACCCCTAATATTAACCCTAACACTAACTCTAAACCTAACCCTTACCCTTACTCTAACAGTAACCCTATACCTAACCCCTAACGCTAACCATAACACTAACCATAACCCCTAACACTAATGCTAACATTAAACCTAAACATAACCCTAACACTCACACTAATCATAACCCCTAACCCTAACCAAAAAACAAAGCATAATCGTAATACTAACCCTATCCCCTAAACTTAACCCTAACATTAACTTTAACTCTAACCCTTACCCTAAAACTACTCCTAACCCCTAAACCTACCCATAACCTTAACCATGACCTTAACCCTATCACTAACCCTAACCCTAACCATAACACCCAAAGAAGACACAAAGAAGAGAATTACACAAATTTTGGCAAAATTACCCCAAATTTGGAGGCAGTTACCCCAAATTTCATAAGGATTATTCAAAATCTGGTGACAATTACGCAAAATGCGTGGCAAACTACAAGAATTTTAGGGACAATTACCCAACAGTGGGAGACGGTTGCCAAACATTTTGAGAGAATGCTCCACATTTTGCGGCAGTTACCAAACCTATGAGCACAATTACTCTAAATTCCAGGAAAGGGACGCTAATTTGGGGACAATGATACAAAATTGGATGAAAACTATAAGAAATCTTGTGAAAATGACTCAAAATTTGGTGACAGTTACCCCAATTCCGGCGATAATTAACAAAATTTGGAGAAAATGTCCATCGTTTTGAGATAGCTCCTCAAAACTGGGGGGGCAATTACCCGAAGTTTGCGGATAATTTCCCGAAATTTGGAGACAGTTACCGAAAATTTGAGGGCAATTACCCCAAATTTGGGGAAAATGACTCAAAATTTGGGAAAAAGTACTCAAAATTTGGTGACAATTACCCAACAAGGGAGGGACAATTACTAAAAATGTGAGCAAACTTACCTAAAATTTTGAGGCAATAACCCCAAAACGGGTGAAAATTATGCGACATTTGGGGACAATTATCCACCATTTGGGGACAAATACACCAAATTTAAGGAAAATTATTAGACATGTTGGTCCAATTACCCAAAATTTGGAGACAGTTACTCAGGATTTGGGGACAATTACCCAAATTTGGAGACAATTGCTGAAATTTGGGAAAACGACAGAACATTTGGGGACAATTACTAAAAATTGGGGCAAAATTCCCCAACATCTGTCGAAAATGACACACCGTTTGGAGACAATTACGCCAAAATTGGAGACAATTACTTAGAATTTGGGGTCAATTACCCAACGTTTGGTGACAATTTCCCTCTGTAGGAACAAAACTATCAAAACTGTAGAGACAAATACACGAAACTTGTGGAAGATTTTAATGACTTGAATCACCATTGCCCATAACTTTGAGACAAATTAGAAGACAATTACTCAAAATTTGGTTACAGTTACCGAGAATCTGGGGCAATTACACAAATTTTTGGTAAAATGACACAAAATTTGTGGGAAGATACACACAATTTTGAGACAATGCCTAAGAATTTTGCAAAACGCCTCAACAATTTGCTACGATTATTACAAATCTGGGGCTAATGACTCAAAACCTGGCGGGCGACCATTACTACAAGTTTTTAGGCAGTTATTTCAAACTTGTGCACAATTACTGAAAACTTGGGAGTAATGACCCCAAGTTTGGAGGAAATGACTTAAAATCTGGGGACAATTACCCAAATTTGGGGACAATTACCCCAAATGTGGAGGCAACACACTACCCCTAACCATAAAACACTAACCGCAAACCCAACTCCAATTTTTGGACACTTAACCAAAATCTGGAGATAATTCCTCAAAGTTTGTGGACAATTGCCTAAATTGGAGGACGATTATCCAAGAGTTTGAGACAATTACCCCAAACTGGGAGACAATTGCCCAACATTTGGAGAAGATTACTCAAAATAGTCTGACATTTACCTCGATTTGGGGGAAATGACCCAGGGTTTGGAGAAAATGATGCAAGATTTGGGGACAATTACACAAAATTGGTGGAAAATTACGCCTGATTTTGAGACGACTGTCCAGATTTTGCTGGCAAATACCCCAAATCTGCAGACATTTACTCTAAACTGGAGGAAAATTACCCGAGACTGGGGACAATTCTACAAAAATCGAGGTAAAATCGTAAGAAATGTTGTGGCAATTACTTAAAATTGGAGGACAATTACCCCACATTTGGGGATAATTAGAGAAAGTCTGGGACATCTGCACACAATCTGAGGAAAATGACAAGATATTTGGGGACAGTTACTCAAAATTCTGAGACAACTCCCATAAACTCGGGTGCACTTACCCTAAACCCGGGGACTATTACAAGAGGATTTGGGACAATTACTCAAAATTTGGAGGCAATTTCCCAAGACTTTGGGACAATTTCTCAAAATTTGTGGCAAATTACCCAAAATTATGCCAACAATTACCACTAATTTTTGGCCACAATTACCTGAAATATGGAGAGAATTACACAAATTGTGGCAAAATTACCCCAAATTTGGAGGCAGTTACCCCAAATTTCATAAGGATTATTCAAAATCTGGTGACAATTACGCAAAATGCGTGGCAAACTACAAGATTTTTAGGGACAATTACCCAACAGTGGGAGACGGTAGCCCAACATTTTGAGAGAATGCTCCACATTTTGCAGCAGTTACCAAACCTATGAGCACAATTACTCTAAATTTCAGGAAAGTGACCCTAATTTGGGGACAATTATACACAATTCGATGAAAACGATAAGAAATCTTGTGAAAATGACTCAAAATTTGGTGACAGTTACCCCAAATCCGGCGACAATGAACAAAATTTGGAGAAAATGTCCATCGTTTTGAGATAGCTCCTCAAAACTGGGGGGGCAATTACCCGAAGTTTGCGGATAATTTCCCGAAATTTGGAGACAGTTACCGAAAATTTGAGGAGGATTACCCAAAATTCGGAGAGAATTACTCAAAATTTGAGGGCAATTACCCCAAATTTGGAGAGAATGACTCAAACTTTGGGAAAAAGTACTCAAAATTTGGTGACAATTACCCAACCAGGGGGTTACAATTACAAAAATGTGGGCAAACTTTGCAAAAATTTTGAGGCAATAACCCCAAATCGGGTGGAAATTATCCGACATTTGGGGACAATTATCCACCATTTGGGGACAAATACACCAAATTTGAGGAAAATAATTAGACATGTTGGGCCAATTACCCAAAATTTGGAGACAGTTACTCAGGATTTGGGGACAATTACCCAAATTTGGAGACAATTGCTGAAATTTGGGAAAACGACACAAAATTTGGGGACAATTACTAAAAATTGGGGCAAAATGACCCGCTATTTAGGGACAATTTCCCAACATTTGTCAAAAACGACACACCGTTTGGAGACAATTACGCCAAAATTGGAGACAATTACTTAGAATTTGGGGTCAATTACCCAACGTTTGGTGACAATTTCCCTCCGTAGGAACACAACTATCAAAACTGTAGAGACAAATACACGAAACTTGTGGAAGATTTTAATGACTTGAATCACCATTGCCCATAACTTTGAGACAAATTAGAAGACAATTTCTCAAAATTTGGTTACATTTACCGAGAATTTGGGACAATGACACAAATTTTTGGGAAAATGACACAAAATTTGTGGGAAGATACACACAATTTTGAGACAATGCCTAAGAATTTTGCAAAACGCCTCAACAATTTGCGACGATTATTACAAATCTGGGGCTAATGACTCAAAACCTGGCAGGCGACGATTACTAGAAGTTTTTAGGCAGTTACTTCAAATTTGTTCACAATTACTAAAAACTTGGGAGTAATGACCCCAAGTTTGGAGGAAATGACTTAAAATCTGGGGACAATTACGCAAATTTGGAGACAATTACCCCAAATGTGGAGACAACACCCTACCCCTAATCATAAAACACTAAACCCAACTCCAATTTTTGGACACTTACCCAAATTCTGGAGATAATTCCTCAAAGTTTGTGGACAGTTGCGTAAAATTGGAGGAAAATTACCCAAGAGTTTGAGACAATTACCCCAACCTGGGAGACAATTGACCAACATTTGGAGAAGATTACTCAAAATAGTGTGACTTTTACCTCGATTTGGGGGAAATGACCCAGGGTTTGGAGAAAATGATGCAAGATTTGGGGACAATTACACAAAATTGGTGGAAAATTACGCCTGATTTTGAGACGACTGTCCAGATTTTGCCGGCAAATACCCCAAATCTGCAGACATTTACTCTAAACTTGAGGAAAATTACCCGAGACTGGGGACAATTATACAAAAATCGAGGTAAAATCGTAAGAAATGTTGTGGCAATTACTTAAAATTGGAGGACAATTACCCCACATTTGGGGATAATTAGAGAAAGTCTGGGACATCTGCACACAATCTGAGGAAAATGACAAGATATTTGGGGAGAGTTACTCAAAATTCTGAGACAACTCCCATAAACTCGGGCGCACTTACCCTAAACCCGGGGACTATTACAAGAGGATTTGGGAAAATTACTCAAAATTTGGAGGCAATTTCCCAAGACTTTGGGACAATTTCTCAAAATTTGTGGCAAATTACCCAACATTTTGCCGACAATTACCACTAATTTTTGGCCACAATTACCTGAAATATGGAGAGAATTACACAAATTGTGGCAAAATTACCCCAAATTTGGAGGCAGTTACCCCAAATTTCATAAGGATTATTCAAAACCTGGTGACAATTACGCAAAATGCGTGGCAAACTACAAGAATTTTAGGGACAATTACCCAACAGTGGGAGACGGTTGCCCAACATTTTGAGAGAATGCTCCACATTTTGCGGCCGTTACCAAACCTATGAGCACAATTACTCTAAATTTCAGGAAAGTGTCCCTAATTTGGGGACAATTATACAAAATTCGATGAAAACGATAAGAAATCTTGTGAAAATGACTCAAAATTTGGTGACAGTTACCCCAAATCCGGGGACAATTAACAAAATTTGGAGAAAATGTCCATTGTTTTGAGATAGCTCCTCAAAACTGTGGGGGCAATTACCCGAAGTTTGCAGATAATATCCCGAAATTTTGAGACAGTTACCGAAAATTTGAGGAGGATTACCCAAAATTGGGAGAGAATTACTCAAAATTTGAGGGCAATTACCCCAAATTTGGAGAGAATGACTCAAAATTTGTGAAAAAGCACTCAAATTTGGTGACAATTACGCAACAAGGGGGGGACAATTACTAAAAATGTGGGTAAACTTACCTAAAATTTTGAGGCAATAACCCCAAATTGGCTGAAAATTATCCGACATTTGGGGACAATTATCCACCAGTTGGGGACAAATACACCAAATTTGAGGAAAATTATTAGACATGTTGGGCCAATTACCCAACATTTGGAGAGAGTTACTCAGGATTTGGGGACAATGACCCAAATTTGGAGACAATTGCTGAAATTTGGGAAAACGACACAAAATTTGGGGACAATTACTAAAAATTGGGGCAAAATGACCCCCTATTTAGGGACAATTTCCCCAACACTTGTCGAAAACGACACACCACTTGGAGACAATTATGCCAAAATTGGAGACAATTACTTAGAATTTGGGGTCAATTACCCAACGTTTGGTGACAATTTCCCTCCGTAGGAACACAACTATCAAAACTGTAGAGACAAATACACGAAACTTGTGGAAGATTTTAATGACTTGAATCACCATTGCCCATAACTTGGGGACAAATTAGAAGACAATTACTCAATATTTGGTTACATTTACCGAGAATTTGGGACAATTACACAAATTTTCGGGAAAATGACACAAAATTTGTGGGAAGATACACACAATTTTGAGACAATGCCTAAGAATTTGGCAAAACGCCTCAACAATTTGCGACGATTATTACAAATCTGGGGCTAATGACTCAAAACCTGGCGGGCGACCATTACTAGAAGTTTTTAGGCAGTTATTTCAAATTTGTGCACAATTACTGAGTAATTGGGGAGTAATGACCCCAAGTTTGGAGGAAATGACTTAAAATCTGGGGACAATTACCCAAATTTGGGGACAATTACCACAAATATGGAGACAACACCCTAACCCTAACCATAAAACACTAACCCCAAACCCAACTCCAATTTTTGGACACTTACCCAAAATCTGGAGATAATTCCTCAAAGTTTGTGGACAATTGCCTAAAATTGGAGGACAATTCCCCAAGAGTTTGAGACAATTACCCCAAACTGGGAGACAATTGACCAACATTTGGAGAAGATTACTCAAAATAGTGTGACTTTTACCTCGATTTGGGGGAAATGACCCAGGGTTTGGAGAAAATGATGCAAGATTTGGGGACAATTACACAAAATTGTTGGAAAATTACGCCTGATTTTGAGACGACTGTCCAGATTTTCCTGGCAAATACCCCAAATCTGCAGACATTTACTCTAAACTGGAGGAAAATTACCTGAGACTGGGGACAATTCTACAAAAATCGAGGTAAAATCGTAAGAAATGTTGTGGCAATTACTTAAAACTGGAGGACAATTACCCCACATTTGGGGATAATTAGAGAAAGTCTGGGACATCTGCACAAAATTGGAGGAAAATGACAAGATATTTGGGGACAGTTACTCAAAATTCTGAGACAACTCCCATAAACTCGGGCGCACTTACCCTCAACCCGGGGACTATTACAAGAGGATTTGGGAAAATTACTTAAAATTTGGGGACAATTACAAAAAATTTGGAGGCAATTTTCCAAGACTTTGGGACAATTTCTCAAAATTTGTGGCAAATTGCACCAAATTTTGCCAACAATTACCACAAATTTTTGGCCACGATTACCTGTAAAATGGAGAGAATTACACAACTTTTGACAAACTTACGCCAAATTTGGAGGCAGTTACCCCAAATTTCATAAGGATTATTCGATATCTGGTGACAATTACCCAAAATGCGTGGCAAACTACAAGAAATTTAGGGACAATTACCCAACAGTGGGAGACGGTTGTCCAACATTTTAAGAGAATGCTCCACATTTTGCAGCAGTTACCAAACCTATGAGCACAATTACTCTAAATTTCAGGAAAGTGACCCTAATTTGGGGACAATGATACAAAATTCGATGAAAAACGATAAGAAATCTTGTGAAAATGACTCAAAATTTGGTGACAGTTACCCCAAATCCGGGGACAATTAACAAAATTTGGAGAATATGTCCATCGTTTTGAGATAGCTCCTCAAAACTGGGGGGAAATTACCCGAAGTTTGAGGATAATTTCCCGAAATTTGGAGACAGTTACCGAAAATTTGAGGAGGATTACCCAAAATTGGGAGAGAATGACTCAAAATTTGGGAAAAAGTACTCAAAATTTGGTGACAATTACCCAACCAGGGGGTTACAATTACTAAAAATGTGGGCAAACTTACCTAAAATTTTGAGGCAATAACCCCAAATCGGGTGAAAATTATGCGACATTTGGGGACAATTATCCACCATTTGGGGACAAATACACCAAATTTGAGGAAAATTATTAGATATGTTGGGCCAATTATCCAAAATTTGGGGACAGTTACTCAGGATTTGGGGACAATTACCCAAATTTGGAGACAATTGCTGAAATTTGGGAAAACGACAGAAAATTTGGGGACAATTACTAAAAATTGGGGCAAAATGACCCCCTAATAAGGGACAATTTCCCAACATTTCTCGAAAATGACACACCGCTTGGAGAGAATTACGCAAAAATTGGAGACAATTACTTAGAATTTGGGGTCAATTACCCAACGTTTGGTGACAATTTCCCTCCGCAGGAACACAACTATCAAAACTGTAGAGACAAATACACGAAACTTGTGGAAGATTTTAATGACTTGAATCCCCATTGCCCATAACTTTGAGACAAATTAGAAGACAATTACTCAAAATTTGGTTACAGTTACCGAGAATTTGGGACAATGACACAAATTTTTGGGAAAATGACACAAAATTTGTGGGAAGATACACACAATTTTGAGACAATGCCTAAGAATTTGGCAAAACGCCTCAACAATTTGCGACGATTATTACAAATCTGGGGCTAATGACTCAAAACCTGGCGGGCGACGATTACTAGAAGTTTTTAGGCAGTTATTTCAAATTTGTGCACAATTACTGATTAATTGGTGAGTAATTACCCCAAGTTTTAGAGGAAATGACTTAAAATCTGGGGACAGTTGTACAAATTTGGGGACAATTACCCCAAATGTGGAGACAACACCCTAACCCTAACCATAAAACACTAACCCGAAACCCAACTCCAATTTTTGGACACTTACCCAAAATCTGGAGATAATTCCTCAAAGTTTGTGGACAATTGCCTACAACTGGAGGACAATTCCCCAAGAGTTTGAGACAATTACCCCAAACTGGGAGACAATTGCCCAACATTTGGAGAAGATGACTCAAAATAGTCTGACATTTACCTCGATTTGGGGGAAATGACCCAGGGTTTGGAGAAAATGATGCAAGATTTGGGGACAATTACACAAAATTGGTGGAAAATTACGCCTGATTTTGAGACGACTGTCCAGATTTTGCTGGCAAATACCCCAAATCTGCAGACATTTACTCTAAACCTGAGGAAAATTACGCGAGACTGGGGACAATTCTACAAAAATCGAGGTAAAATCGTAAGAAATGTTGAGGCAATTACTTAAAACTGGAGGACAATTACCCCACATTTGGGGATAATTAGAGAAAGTCTGGGACATCTGCACAAAATTTGAGGAAAATTACAAGATATTTGGGGGCAGTTACTCAAAATTCTGAGACAACTCCCATAAACTCGGGTGCACTTACCCTCAACCCGGGGACTATTACAAGAGGATTTGGGAAAATTACTCAAAATTTGGAGGCAATTTCCCAAGACTTTGGTGCAATTTCTCAAAATTTGTGGCAAATTACCCAACATTTTGCCGACAATTACCACAAATTTTTGGCCACAATTACCTGAAATATGGAGAGAATTACACAAATTGTGGCAAAATTACCCCAAATTTGGAGGCAGTTACCCCAAATTTCATAAGGATTATTCAAAATCTGGTGACAATTACGCAAAATGCGTGGCAAACTACAAGAATTTTAGGGACAATTACCCAACAGTGGGAGACGGTTGCCCAACATTTTGAGAGAATGCTCCACATTTTGCGGCCGTTACCAAACCTATGAGCACAATTACTCTAAATTTCAGGAAAGTGACCCTAATTTGGGGACAATGATACAAAATTCGATGAAAAACGATAAGAAATCTTGTGAAAATGACTCAAAATTTGGTGACAGTTACCCCAAATCCGGGGACAATTAACAAAATTTGGAGAATATGTCCATCGTTTTGAGATAGCTCCTCAAAACTGGGGGGGCAATTACCCGAAGTTTGCGGATAATTTCCCGAAATTTGGAGACAGTTACCAAAAATTTGAGGAGGATTACCCAAAATCGGGAGAGAATTACTCAAAATTTGAGGGCAATTACCCCAAATTTGGAGAGAATGACTAAAAATTTGGGAAAAAGTACTCAAAATTTGGTGACAGTTACCCAACCAGGGGGTTACAATTACTAAAAATCCTAACATCTAACCCCAAGTCTCACCCTAACACTAACTCTGAACATAACCCTAACCCTAATGACCCTAACGCTATACCTAACTCTATCCCTAAACCTAGCCGTAACCCTAACACTAACTCTAACACCTAACTCGAATCCCTAACCCTAATTCTAACCCAACCATACCCCAAATCCTAATACTAATCCTAATCATAACCATAACCCTTTAACCTATCCCCAAACCTAATCCTAATCCAACACCAACCCCTAACCCTATCCCTAACCCTAACACCAAAATTTAACCCGTAAATCCAACCCTACTCTTAACAGAAATCTAACCCTAAACCAAACACTAACACTAAACCTAGCCCTAACTCTTACCCTAAATCTAACCCTAACCAAAATGACCCTAAGCCTAATGGCATAACACTAACCCTAACCCAAAATTAACAATGGCACTAATGCTAATTGTAACCATAATACTAACCCTAACCCCCTAACTTTTAACCTATCCCTGACTCTAATCCAAACCCTAAATCTATCTCTAAACCTAATTAAACCCTATCCCTAAACAAAACCCTTAACTGTAACCCTAACACTAACCCTAATCCTAATCCTTATTCTAAAACAAATATCTAATCCAAAACCTAAACCTAACATAGTCCTAAACCTTGCCCTAAACACTAAACACAACACTAACACTAACCCTAATCCAAACACTAACACAAAACGATAAACATTAACCCTAAACCATAAATATAACACTTATCTATAATTCAAACCCTTATCCTAAAGGTGGGCCCACCCTAATTCTAAACATAAATCTAAACCTAACACTAACCCAAAACCTAACCCTAACCCTAACCCTAACCAAAACCTAACACTAACCCTAACCCTAACAGCTAACCCTAACATTAACCCTAACCCAAACACTAACCCTAACCCTAACACTAAACATAACCCTAAACTTAACCCTAACCCTAACCCTAAACCTAATCCTAATCCAAACCTAACCCTAACTTTTAACCCTAACCCTAACCCTGCCCCAAACCCTGCACCTAACTCCTAACCCTAACCCGAACCATAACACTAAACCTAAATCTAACCCTAACCCAACCCTAAACCTAACCCTAACCCTAAACCATTACCCTAACTCTAACACTACCCCTAACACCCAACCATAACCCTACCTCTAAACCTAAGAATTATTTAAACCCCTAAACCTAACCCCTAAACTTAACACTAACCCTAACCCTTAACCAACCCCTAAACTTAACACTAACAATAACCCTTAACCGACCCCTAATTCTAACCCATACCTTAATCATGACCCTAACCCTAACATTAACCCTAACCCTACACTAACCCTAACCCTCTAAGCCTAACTCTATCGCTAACCCTAATCCAAATCCTAATCCTAAAACTAACTCTTGACCCTAATCCTAACACTAATCCTAATCCTAACCCATATTCTACAACTAAATTCTAATCCGAAACCTAAACCTAACCTTAATCTCTAACCCGAAAACTAAGCCGAATCTGAAACTTAATCTTAACCCTAAACCATGCTCTAAACACTAACCCCAATACTAAAAATAACCCTAATCAAAACAATAAAACAAAACACTAACCCCTAAACCTAACTCCTAACCCTAACCCATAATCATAAAACATAACCATAACTCTAACTCTTATCCTGATCGTGGACCCACCTTAAAACTAACCCTAAATATAACCCCAACCCTATCCCTAACAATAAGCCTAACCCAAACCCAAACCCTAATAAATAACTATAAACATAACACTAGCCCTAACAATAACCCAAACACCTAACCCAAACCCTAAATCTAACAATAACCCGAACCCTAACCCCTAACCCTAAATTCAACCCTAACCCTAACCCTTACCCTAACCCTAAATGTAACCCTAACCCTAATCCTTACACCTAACCCTAAACCTAAAATTAAACCTCATGTTAACACCATCCCTAAACCTAACTCTAACCCTAAACCTAACTGTTAACCTAACCCTAAACCTAACCCTAACCCTAAGCCTAACCATAACCCTAATCCTAACTGTAACCCTAAAACTAACCCTAACCCTATCTTAACACTAAACCTAAATCTAAACCTAAACATAACCCTAACTCTAACAAAAACCCTAACCCTAACCCTAACCCTAATAACACACTAATGCTAACTCAAAAACTAACCCTTATTTTAATTTTAGACTGACCCTAATCCTAAACCTGATACTAACCCTAACCCCCTAACCATAATCCTAACCCTAAATCTAACCCCAATCCTAAACCTAACCCTAACTCTAACCTCTAACCCTAACACAAACACTAACCCGTAACACTAACCCTAACACTAAAACTAACCCTAAACCACAACACCACCCTAACCCTAACAGAAAACCTAACCCTAAACATAACCCTAACAATAACACCTAACTGTATACCTTAACCTTAAACCTAACCCTAACCCTAATCCAAACCTAACCCTAAAACTAACCCTAACACCTAACCCTAAACCTAACCCTAACACCTAACCCTAACCCTAACCGTAACACTAAAACTAACCGTAAACCTAACACTAACTCTAACCCTAAACCTAACCCTAACCCTAACCCTAACACCTAATTTTAACACTTAATCCCAACCCTAACCCTAACCCTAACCTTAACCCTAACCCTGACCCTGACCCTAACCCGACCCTAACCCTAACCCTAACCCTAACCCTAACCTTAACCCTAACCCTAACCTTAACCCTAAACCTGACCCTGACCTTAACCCTAACCCTGACCCTAACCTAGACCCTAACCCTGACTCTAACCCTGACTCTAACCCTGACACTAACCCTAAACCTAACCCTAACACCTAACCCCAACCCTAACCCTAACCCTAACCCTAACACTAACCCTAACCCTAACCCTAACACTAACCCTAACCCTAACCCTAACCGTAACACTAAAACTAACCCTAAACCTAACACTAACTCTAACCCTAAACCTAATCTTAACCCAAAACCTTATCCTAAATCCTATCCCTAATTCTAACTTTAACCTTAAACCTAACCCTAAACGTAATCCTAATCCTAAACCTAACCCTAACCCTAACACCAACCAAACCCTAATCCTAAACCTAAGCATAACTCTAACCCTAATACTAAACCGAGCGCTAACCCTACCCCTAACTCTAACACAAATATAAACCTAACCCTAACCATAATACTAACCTTCACTCTAAACTTAACCCTAAACCTAACCCCCAAACCTAAACCAAACCCTAAATTAAATGACCCTAAGCTTAACCCTAACCTTTAACCGACCACTAACCCTAACCCCCTAACACTAACTTTATACCTAACCCTAATCAAAACCCTAACCTAACCATAATGCTAAACCTAACCCTAACAAAAAACCCTAACACTAAACCCCACACTAACCTTAAACGTAACCCAACACCTAAGAGCACAATAACCCTAACCTGAAACCTAACAGTAGCCCTAAATTTAATCCTAACCATAACCCTAACCCCTAACCCTAAATCTAACAATAACCCTAAACCTAACACTAACCCTAACCCTAAACCTAATCCAAACCCTAACCCTAACCCAAACCCTACCCTAAACCTAACACCTAACTCTAACCCTATCTCTAATCCTAAACCAATAGTGTTCCTTTTGGGGACAATTACTAAAAATTTGGGCAAAATGACCCCCTATTTAGGGACAATTTCCCCAACATTTCTCGAAAATGACACACCGTTTGGAGACAATTACGCAAAAATTGGAGACAATTACTTAGAATTTGGGGTCAATTACCCAACGTTTGGTGACAATTTCCCTCCGTAGGAACACAACTATCAAAACTGTAGAGACAAATACACGAAACTTGTGGAAGATTTTAATGTCTTGAATCACCATTGCCCATAACTTTGAGACAAATTAGAAGACAATTACTCAAAATCTGGTTACAGTTACCGAGAATTTGGGACAATTACACCAATTTTCGGGAAAATGACACAAAATTTGTGGGAAGATACACACAATTTTGAGACAATGCCTAAGAATTTGGCAAAACGCCTCAACAATTTGCGACGATTATTACAAATCTGGGGCTAATGACTCAAAATCTGGCGGGCGACGATTACTAGAAGTTTTTAGGCAGTTATTTCAAATTTGTGCACAATTACTGATTAATTGGTGAGTAATTACCCCAAGTTTTAGAGGAAATGACTTAAAATCTGGGGACAATTACCCAAATTTGGGGACAATCACCCCAAATGTGGAGACAACACCCTACCCCTAACCATAAAACACTAACCCGAAACCCAACTGCAATTTTTGGACACTTACCCAAAATCTGGAGATAATTCCTCAAAGTTTGTGGACAATTGCCTAAAATTGGAGGACAATTACCCAAGAGTTTGAGACAATTACCCCAAACTGGGAGACAATTGCCCAACATTTGGAGAAGATTACTCAAAATAGTCTGACATTTACCTCGATTTGGGGGAAATGACCCAGGGTTTGGAGAAAATGATGCAAGATTTGGGGACAATTACAGAAAACTGGTCGAAAATTACGTCTGATTTTGAGACGACTGTCCAGATTTTGCTGGCAAATACCCCAAATCTGCAGACATTTACTCTAAACTGGAGTAAAATTACCCGAGACTGGGGACAATTCTACAAAAATCGAGGTAAAATCGTAAGAAATGTTGTGGCAATTACTTAAAATTGGAGGACAATTACCCCACATTTGGGGATAATTAGAGAAAGTCTGGGACATCTGCACAAAATTTGAGGAAAATGACAAGATATTTGGGGAGAGTTACTCAAAATTCTGAGACAACTCCCATAATCTCGGGCGCACTTACCCTCAACCTGGGGACTATTACAAGAGGATTTGGGAAAATTACTCAAAATTTGGAGGCAATTTCCCAAGACTTTGGGACAATTTCTCAAAATTTGTGGCAAATTACCCAAAATTATGCCAACAATTACCACAAATTTTTGGCCACAATTCCCTGAAATATGGAGAGAATTACACAAATTGTGGCAAAATTACCCCAAATTTGGAGGCTGTTACCCCAAATTTCATAAGGATTATTCAAAATCTGGTGACAATTATGCAAAATGCGTGGCAAACTACAAGAATTTTAGGGACAATTACCCAACAGTGGGAGACGGTTGCCCAACATTTTGAGAGAATGCTCCACATTTTGCTGCCGTTACCAAACCTATGAGCACAATTACTCTAAATTTCAGGAAAGTGACCCTAATTTGGGGACAATTATACAAAATTCGATGAAAACTATAAGAAATCTTGTGAAAATGACTCAAAATTTGGTGACAGTTACCCCAAATCCGGGGACAATTAAAAAAATTTGGAGAAAATGTCCATCGTTTTGAGATAGCTCCTCAAAACTGGGAGGGCAATTACCCGAAGTTTACGGATGATTTCCCGAAATTTGGAGACAGTTACCGAAATTTTGAGGAGGATTACCCAAAATTGGGAGAGAATTGCTCAAAATTTGAGGGCAATTACCCCAAATTTGGAGAGAATGACTAAAAATTTGGGAAAAAGTACTCAAAATTTGGTGACAATTACCCAACCAGGGGGTTACAATTACTAAAAATGTGGGCAAACTTACCTAAAATTTTGAGGCAATAACCCCAAATCGGGTGAAAATTATCCGATATTTGGGGACAATTATGCACCATTTGGGGACAAATTCACCAAATTTGAGGAAAATTATTAGACATGTTGGGCCAATTACCCAAAATTTGGAGACAGTTACTCAGGATTTGGGGACAATTACCCAAATTTGGAGACAATTGCTGAAATTTGGGAAAACGACAGAAAATTTGGGGACAATTACTAAAAATTGGGGCAAAATGACCCCCTATTTAGGGACAATTTCCCCAACATTTGCCGAAAACGACACACCGTTTGGAGACAATTACGCCAAAATTGGAGACAATTACTTAGAATTTGGGGTCAATTACCCAACGTTGGGTGACTATTTCCCTCCGTAGGAACACAACTATCAAAACTGTAGAGACAAATACACGAAACTTGTGGAAGATTTTAATGTCTTGAATCACCATTGCCCATAACTTGGGGACAAATTAGAAGACAATTACTCAATATTTGGTTACAGTTACGGAGAATTTGGGACAATTACACAAATTTTCGGGAAAATGACACAAAATTGGTGGGAAGATACACACAATTTTGAGACAATGCCTAAGAATTTGGCAAAACGCCTCAACAATTTGCGACGATTATTACAAATCTGGGGCTAATGACTCAAAACCTGGCGGGCGACGATTACTACAAGTTTTTAGGCAGTTATTTCAAACTTGTGCACAATTACTGAAAACTTGGGAGTAATGACCCCAAGTTTGGAGGAAATGACTTAAAATCTGGGGACAATTACCCAAATTTGGGGACAATTACCCCAAATGTGGAGACAACACCCTAACCATAAAACACTAACCCGAAACCCAACTCCAATTTTTGGACACTTACCCAAAATCTGGAGATAATTCCTCAAAGTTTGTGGACAATTGCGTAAAATTGGACGACGATTATCCAAGAGTTTGAGACAATTACCCCAAAGTGGGAGACAATTGCCCAACATTTGGAGAAGATGACTCAAAATAGTCTGACATTTACCTCGATTTGGGGGAAATGACCCAGGGTTTGGAGAAAATGATGCAAGATTTGGGGACAATTACACAAAATTGGTGGAAAATTACGTCTGATTTTGAGACGACTGTCCAGATTTTGCTGGCAAATACCCCAAATCTGCAGACATTTACTCTAAACTGGAGGAAAATTACCCGAGACTGGGGACAATTCTACAAAAATCGAGGTAAAATCGTAAGAAATGTTGTGGCAATTACTTAAAATTGGAGGACAATTACCCCACATTTGGGGATAACTAGAGAAAGTCTGGGACATCTGCACAAAATTTGAGGAAAATGACAAGATATTTGGGGACAGTTACTCAAAATTCTGAGACAACTCCCATAAACTCGGGCGCACTTACCCTCAACCCGGGGACTATTACAAGAGGATTTGGGAAAATTACTCAAAATTTGGAGGCAATTTCCCAAGACTTTGGTGCAATTTCTCAAAATTTGTGGCAAATTACCCAACATTTTGCCGACAATTACCACAAATTTTTGGCCACAATTACCTGAAATATGGAGAGAATTACGCAAATTTTGGCAAAATTACCCCAAATTTCATAAGGATTATTCAAAATCTGGTGACAATTACGCAAAATGCATGGCAGACTACAAGAATTTTAGGGACAATTACCCAACAGTGGGAGACGGTTGCCCAACATTTTGAGAGAATGCTCCACATTTTGCGGCCGTTACCAAACCTATGAGCACAATTACTCTAAATTTCAGGAAAGTGACCCTAATTTGGGGACAATTATACAAAATTCGATGAAAACGATAAGAAATCTTGTGAAAATGACTCAAAATTTGGTGACAGTTACCCCAAATCCGGCGACAATGAACAAAATTTGGAGAAAATGTCCATCGTTTTGAGATAGCTCCTCAAAACTGGGGGGGCAATTACCCGAAGTTTGCGGATAATTTCCCGAAATTTGGAGACAGTTACCGAAAATTTGAGGAGGATTACCCAAAATTGGGAGAGAATTACTCACAATTTGAGGGCAATTACCCCAAATTTGGAGAGAATGACTCAAACTTTGGGAAAAAGTACTCAAAATTTGGTGACAGTTACCCAACCAGGGGGTTACAATTACAAAAATGTGGGCAAACTTTGCAAAAATTTTGAGGCAATAACCCCAAATCGGGTGAAAATTATCCGACATTTGGGGACAATTATCCACCAGTTGGGGACAAATACACCAAATTTGAGGAAAATTATTAGACATGTTGGGCCAATTACCCAACATTTGGAGACAGTTACTCAGGATTTGGGGACAATTACCCAAATTTGGAGATAATTGCTGAAATTTGGGAAAACGACACAAAATTTGGGGACAATTACTAAAAATTGGGGCAAAATGACCCCCTATTTAGGGACAATTTCCCAACATTTGTCGAAAACGACACACCGTTTGGAGACAATTACGCAAAAATGGGAGACAATTACTTAGAATTTGGGGTCAATTACCCAACGTTTGGTGACAATTTCCCTCCGTAGGAACACAACTATCAAAACTGTAGAGACAAATACACGAAACTTGTGGAAGATTTTAATGACTTGAATCACCATTACCCATAACTTTGAGACAAATTAGAAGACAATTACTCAAAATTTGGTTACAGTTACGGAGAATTTGGGACAATTACACAAATTTTCGGGAAAATGACACAAAATTGGTGGGAAGATACACACAATTTTGAGACAATCCCTAAGAATTTGGCAAAACGCCTCAACAATTTGCGACGATTATTACAAATCTGGGGCTAATGACTCAAAACCTGGCAGGCGACGATTACTAGAAGTTTTTAGGCAGTTATTTCAAATTTGTGCACAATTACTGAAAACTTGGGAGTAATGACCCCAAGTTTGGAGGAAATGACTTAAAATCTGGGGACAATTACCCAAATTTGGAGACAATTACCCCAAATGTGGAGACAACACCCTACCCCTAATCATAAAACACTAAACCCAACTCCAATTTTTGGACACTTACCCAAAATCTGGAGATAATTCCTCAAAGTTTTGTGGACAGTTGCGTAAAATTGGAGGACAATTCCCCAAGAGTTTGAGACAATTACCCCAAACTGGGAGACAATTGCCCAACATTTGGAGAACATGACTCAAAATAGTCTGATATTTACCTCGATTTGGGGGAAATGACCCAGGGTTTGGAGAAAATGATGCAAGATTTGGGGACAATTACACAAAATTGGTGGAAAATTACGCCTGATTTTGAGACGACTGTCCAGATTTTGCTGGCAAATACCCCAAATCTGCAGACATTTACTCTAAACTGGAGGAAAATTACCCGAGACTGGGCACAATCATACAAAAATCGAGGTAAAATCGTAAGAAATGTTGTGGCAATTACTTAAAATTGGAGGACAATTACCCCACCATTTGGGGATAATTAGAGAAAGTCTGGGACATCTGCACAAAATTTGAGGAAAATTACATGATATTTGGGGACAGTTACTCAAAATTCTGAGACAACTCCCATAAACTCGGGCGCACTTACCCTAAACCCGGGGACTATTACAAGAGGATTTGGGACAATTACTCAAAATTTGGAGGCAATTTCCAAAGACTTTGGGACAATTTCTCAGAAATTTGTGGCAAATTACCCAAAATTATGCCAACAATTACCACAAATTTTTCGCCACAATTACCTGAAATATGGAGAGAATTACACAAATTGTGGCAAAATTACCCCAAATTTGGAGGCAAGTTACCCCAATTTCATAAGGATTATTCAAAACCTGGTGACAATTACGCAAAATGCGTGGCAAACTACAAGAATTTTAGGGACAATTACCCAACAGTGGGAGACGGTTGCCCAACATTTTGAAGAGAATGCTCCAGATTTTGCGGCAGTTACCAAACCTATGAGCATAATTACTCTAAATTTCAGGAAAGTATCCCTATTTTGGGGACAATTATACAAAATTCGATGAAAACGATAAGAAATCTTGTGAAATGACTCAAAATTTGGTGACAGTTACCCCAAATCCGGGGACAATTAACAAAATTTGGAGAAAATGTCCATTGTTTTGAGATAGCTCCTCAAAACTGTGGGGGCAATTACCCGAAGTTTGCAGATAATATCCCGAAATTTTGAGACAGTTACCGAAAATTTGAGGAGGATTACCCAAAATTGGGAGAGAATTACTCAAAATTTGAGGGCAATTACCCCAAATTTGGAGAGAATGACTCAAATTTGGGAAAAAGTACTCAAAATTTGGTGACAATTACCCAACAAGGGGGGGACAATTACTAAAAAGGGGAGCAAACTTACCTAAATTTTTGAGGCAATAACCTCACATCGGGTGAAAATTATCTGACATTTGGCGACAATTATCCACCATTTGGGGACAAATACACCAAATTTGAGGAAAATTATTAGACATGTTGGGCCAATTACCCCAAATTTGGAGACAGTTACTCAGGATTTGGGGACAATGACCCAAATTTGGAGACAATTGCTGAAATTTGGGAAAACGACACAAAATTTGGGGACAATTACTAAAACTTGGGGCAAAATGACCCCCTATTTAGGGACAATTTCCCAACATTTGTCAAAAACGACACACCGTTTGGAGACAATTACGCCAAAATTGGAGACAATTACTTAGAATTTGGGGTCAATTACCCAACGTTTGGTGACAATTTCCCTCCGTAGGAACACAACTATCAAAACTGTAGAGACAAATACACGAAAATTGTGGAAGATTTTAATGACTTGAATCACCATTGCCCATAACTTTGAGACAAATTAGAAGACAATTACTCCAAATTTGGTTACAGTTACCGAGAATTTGGGACAATTACACAAAATTTTCGGGAAAATGACACAAAATTTGTGGGAAGATACACACAATTTTGAGACAATGCCTAAGAATTTGGCAAAACGCCTCAACAATTTGCGACGATTATTACAAATCTGGGGCTAATGACTCAAAACCTGGCGGGCGACGATTCCTAGAAGTTTTTAGGCAGTTATTTCAAATTTGTGCACAATTACTGAAAACTTGGGAGTAATGACCCCAAGTTTGGAGGAAATTACTTAAAATCTGGGACAATTACCCCAAATTTGGGGACAATTACCCCAAATGTGGAGACAACATCCTAACTATAAAACACTAACCCGAAAACCAACTCCAATTTTTGGACACTTACCCAAAATCTGGAGATAATTCCTCAAAGTTTGTGGACAATTTCCTAAAATTGGAGGACAATTCACCAAGAGTTTGAGACTTACCCCAAACTGGGAGACAATTGCCCAACATTTGGAGAACATGACTCAAAATAGTCTGACATTTACCTCGATTTGGGGGAAATTACCCAGGTTTTGGAGGAAAATGATGCAAGATTTGGGGACAATGACACAAAATTGGTGGAAAATTACGCCTGATTTTGAGACGACTGTCCAGATTTTGCGGCAAATACCCCAAATCTGCAGACATTTACTCTAAACTTGAGGAAAATTACCCGAGACTGGGGACAATTATACAAAAATCGAGGTAAAAATCGTAAGAAATGTTGTGGCAATTACTTAAAATTGGAGGACAATTACCCCACATTTGGGGATAATTAGAGAAGGTCTGGGACATCTGCACAAAATTTGAGGAAAACGACAAGATATTTGGGGACAGTTACTCAAAATTCTGAGACAACTCATAAACTCGGGTGCGCTTACCCTAAACCCGGGGACTATTACAAGAGGATTTGGGAAAACTATTTAAAATTTGGGGACAATAACAAAAAATTTGGAGGCAATTTTCCAAGACTTTGGGACAATTTCTCAAAATTTGTGGCAAATTACCCAAAATTTTGCCGACAATTACCACAAATTTTTGGCCACCATTACCTGAAATATGGAGAGAATTACACAAATTTTGGCAAAATTACCCCAAATTTGGATGCAGTTACCCCAAATTTCACAAGGATTATTCAAAATCTGGTGACAATTACGCAAAATGCGTGGCAAACTACAAGAATTTTAGGGACAATTACCCAACAGTGGGAGATGGTTGCCCAACATTTTGAGAGAATGCTCCACATTTTGCGGCCGTTACCAAACCTATGAGCACAATTACTGTAAATTTCAGGAAAGTGACCCTAATTTGGGGACAATGATACAAAATTCGATGAAAACTATAAGAAATCTTGTGAAAATGACTCAAAATTTGGTGACAGTTTCCCCAAATCCGGGGACAATTATCAAAATTTGGAGAAAATGTCCATCGTTTTGAGATAGCTCCTCAAAACTGGGGGGGCAATTACTCGAAGTTTGTTGATAATTTCCCAAAATTTGGAGACAATTACCAGAAATTTGAGGAGGATTACCCAAAATTGGGAGAGAATTACTCAAAATTTGAGGGCAATTACCCCAAATTTGGAGAGAATGACTCAAAATTTGGGAAAAAGTACTCAAAATTTGGTGACAATTACCCATCCAGTGGGGACAATTACTAAAAATGTGAGCAAATTTACCTAAAATTTTGAGGCAATAATCCCAAATCGGGTGAAAATTATCCGACATTTGGGGACAATTATCCACAATTTGGGGACAAATACACCAAATTTGAGGAAAATTATTAGACATGTTGGGCCAATTACCCAAAATTTGGAGAGAGTTACTCAGGATTTGGGGACAATTACCCAAATTTGGAGACAACACCCTAACCCTAACCATAAAACACTAACCCCAAACCCATCTCAAATTTTTGGACACTTACCCAAAATCTGGAGATAATTCCTCAAAGTTTGTGGACAATTGCATAAAATTGGAGGACAATTACCCATGAGTTTGAGACAATTACCCCAAACTGGGAGACAATTGCCCAACATTTGGAGAACATGACTCAAAATAGTCTGACATTTACCTCGATTTGGGGGAAATGACCCAGGGTTTGGAGAAAATGATGCAAGATTTGGGGACAATTACACAAAATTGGTGGAAAATTACGCCTGATTTTGAGACGACTGTCCAGATTTTGCCGGCAAATACCCCAAATCTGCAGACATTTACTCTAAACTTGAGGAAAATTACCCGAGACTGGGGACAATTCTACAAAAATCGAGGTAAAATCGTAAGAAATGTTGTGGCAATTACTTAAAATTGGAGGACAATTACCCCACATTTGGGGATAATTAGAGAAAGTCTGGGACATCTGCACAAAATTTGAGGAAAATGACACGATATTTGGGGACAGTTACTCAAAATTCTGAGACAAATCCCAGAAACTCGGGCGCACTTACCCTAAACCCGGGGACGATTACAAGAGGATTTGGGAAAATTACTCAAAATTTGGAGGCAATTTCCCAAGACTTTGGGACAATTTCTCAAAATTTGTGGCAAATTAGCCAACATTTTGCTGACAATTACCACAAATTTTTGGCCACAATTACCTGAAATATGGAGAGAATTACACAAATTTTGGCAAAATTACCCCAAATTTGGAGGCAGTTACCCCAAATTTCATAAGGATTATTCAAAATCTGGTGACAATTGCGCAAAATGCGTGGCAAACTACAAGAATTTTAGGGACAATTACCCAACAGTGGGAGACGTTTGCCCAACATTTTGAGAGAATGCTCCACATTTTGCAGCCGTTACCAAACCTATGAGCACAATTACTCTAAATTTCAGGAAAGGACCCTAATTTGGGGACAATTATACAAAATCCGATGAAAACGATAAGAAATCTTGTGAAAATGACTCAAAATTTGGTGACAGTTACCCCAAATCCGGCGACAGTTAACAAAATTTGGAGAAAATGTCCATCGTTTGGAGATAGCTCCTCAAAACTGGGGGGGCAATTACCCGAAGTTTGCAGATAATTTCCCGAAATTTTGAGACAGTTACCGAAAATTTGAGGAGGATTACCCAAAATTGGGAGAGAATTACTCAAAATTTGAGTGCAATTACCCCAAATTTGGAGAGAATGACTCAAAATTTGGGAAAAAGTACTCAAAATTTGGTGACAATTACCCAACAAGGGGGGGACAATTACTAAAAAGGGGAGCAAACTTACCTAAATTTTTGAGGCAATAACCTCACATCGGGTGAAAATTATCTGACATTTGGCGACAATTATCCACCATTTGGGGACAAATACACCAAATTTGAGGAAAATAATTAGACATGTTGGGCCAATTACCCCAAATTTGGAGACAGTTACTCAGGATTTGGGGACAATGACCCAAATTTGGAGACAATTGCTGAAATTTGGGAAAACGACACAAAATTTGGGGACAATTACTAAAACTTGGGGCAAAATGACCCCCTATTTAGGGACAATTTCCCCAACATTTGTCGAAAACGACACACCGTTTGGAGACAATTACGCCAAAATTGGAGACAATTACTTAGAATTTGGGGTCAATTACCCAACGTTTGGTGACAATTTCCCTCCGTAGGAACACAACTATCAAAACTGTAGAGACAAATACACGAAACTTGTGGAAGATTTTAATGACTTGAATCACCATTGCCCATAACTTTGAGACAAATTAGAAGACAATTACTCCAAATTTGGTTACAGTTACTGAGAATTTGGGACAATTACACAAATTTTTGGGAAAATGACACAAAATTTGTGGGAAGATACACACAATTTTGAGACAATGCCTAAGAATTTGGCAAAACGCCTCAACAATTTGTGACGATTATTACAAATCTGGGGCTAATGACTCAAAACCTGGCGGGCGAAGATTACTAGAAGTTTTTAGGCAGTTATTTCAAATTTGTGCACAATTACTGAAAACTTGGGAGTAATGACCCCAAGTTTGGAGGAAATTACTTAAAATCTGGGGACAATTACCCAAATTTGGGGACAATTACCCCAAATGTGGAGACAACACCCTAACCCTAACCATAAAACACTAACCCCAAACCCAACTCCAATTTTTGGACACTTACCCAAAATCTGGAGATAATTCCTCAAAGTCTGTGGACAATTGCATAAAATTGGAGGACAATTACCCAAGAGTTTGAGACAATTACCCCAAACTGGGAGACAACTGCCCAACATTTGGAGAATATGACTCAAAATAGTCTGACATTTACCTCGATTTGGGGGAAATTACCCAGGGTTTGGAGAAAATGATGCAAGATTTGGGGACAATTACACAAAATTGGTGGAAAATTACGCCTGATTTTGAGACGACTGTCCAGATTTTGCTGGCAAACACCCCAAATCTGCAGACATTTACTCTAAACTTGAGGAAAATTACCCGAGACTGAGGACAATTATACAAAAATCGAGGTAAAATCGTAAGAAATGTTGTGGCAATTACTTAAAACTGGAGGACAATTACCCCACATTTGGGGATAATTAGAGAAAGTCTGGGACATCTGCACAATATTTGAGGAAAATGACAAGATATTTGGGGACAGTTACTCAAAATTCTGAGACAACTCCCATAAACTCAGGCGCACTTACCCTAAACCTGGGGACTATTACAAGAGGATTTGGGAAAATTACTCAAAATTTAGAGGCAATTTCCCAAGACTTTGGGACAATTTCTCAAAATTTGTGGCAAATTGCCCAAAATTTTGTCGACAATTACCACAAATTTTTGGCCACAATTACCTGAAATATGGAGAGAATGACACAAATTGTGGCAAAATTACCCCAAATTTAGAGGCAGTTACCCCAAATTTCATAAGGATGATTCAAAATCTGGTGACAATTACGCAAAATGCGTGGCAAACTACAAGAATTTTAGGGACAATTACCCAACAGTGGGAGATGGTTGCCCAACATTTTGAGAGAATGATCCACATTCTGCGGCAGTTACCAAACCTATGAGCACAATTACTCTAAATTTCAGGAAAGTGACCCAAATTTGGGAAAAATTACACAAAATTCGATGAAAACGATAAGAAATCTTGTGAAAATGACTCAAAATTTGGTGACAGTTACCCCAAATCCGGGGACAGTTAACAAAATTTAGAGAAAATGTCCGTCGTTTTGAGATAGCTCCTCAAAACTGGGGAGGCAATTACCCGAAGTTTGCGGATAATTTCCCGAAATTTGGAGAGAGTTACCGAAAATTTGAGGAGGATTACCCAAAATTGGGAGAGAATTACTCACAATTTGAGGGCAATTACCCCAAATTTGGAGAGAATGACTCAAAATTTGGGAAAAAGTACTCAAAATTTGGTGACAATTACCCAACCAGGGGATTACAATTACTAAAAATGTGAGCAAATTTACCTAAAATTTTGAGGCAATAACCCCAAATCGGGTGAAAATTATCCGACATTTGGGGACAATTATCCACCATTTGGGGACAAATTCACCAAATTTGAGGAAAATTATTAGACATGTTGGGCCAATTACCCAAAATTTGGAGAGAGTTACTCAGGATTTGGGGACAATGACCCAAATTTGGAGACAATTGCTGAAATTTGGGAAAACGAGAGAAAATTTGGGGACAATTACTAAAAATTGGGGCAAAATGACCCCCTATTTAGGGACAATTTCCCCAACATTTGTCGAAAACGACACACCGTTTGGAGACAATTACGCAAAAATTGGAGACAATTACTTAGAATTTGGGGTCAATTACCCAACGTTTGGTGACAATTTCCCTCCGCAGGAACACAACTATCAAAACTGTAGAGACAAATACACGAAACTTGTGGAAGATTTTAATGACTTGAATCACCATTGCCATTAACTTTGAGACAAATTAGAAGACAATTACTCAAAATTTTGTTACTGTTACCGAGAATTTGGGACAATTACACAAATTTTTGGGAAAATGACACAAAATTTGTGGCAAGATACACACAATTTTGAGACAATGCCTAAGAATTTGGCAAAACGCCTCAACAATTTGCGACGATTATTACAAATCTGGGGCTAATGACTCAAAACCTGGCGGGCGACGATTACTAGAAGTTTTTAGGCAGTTATTTCAAATTTGTGCACAATTACTGAATAATTGGGGAGTAATGACCCCAAGTTTGGAGGAAATGACTTAAAATCTGGGGACAATTACCCAAATTTGGGTACAATTACCCCAAATGTGGAGACAACACCCTCACCCTAACCATAAAACACTAACCCAAAACCCAACTCCAATTTTTGGACACTTACCCAAAATCTGGAGATAATTCCTCAAAGTTTGTGGACAATTGCCTAAAATTGGAGGACAATTACCCATGAGTTTGAGACAATTACCCCAAACTGGGAGACAATTGCCCAACATTTGGAGAAGATTACTCAAAATAGTCTGACATTTACCTCGATTTGGGGGAAATTACTCAATGTTTGGAGAAAATGATGCAAGATTTGGGGACAATTACACAAAATTGTTGGAAAATTACGCCTGATTTTGAGACGACTGTCCAGATTTTGCTGGCAAATACCCCAAATCTGCAGACATTTACTCTAAACTTGAGGAAAATTACCCGAGACTGGGGACAATTATGCAATAAATCGAGGTAAAATCGTAAGAAATGTTGTGGCAATTACTTAAAATTGGAGGACAATTACCCCACATTTGGGGATAATTAGAGAAAGTCTGGGACATCTGCACAACATTTGAGGAAAATTACATGATATTTGGGGACAGTTACTCAAACTTCTGAGACAACTCCCATAAACTCGGGCGCACTTACCCTCAACCCAGGGACTATTACAAGAGGATTTGGGACAATAACAAAAAATTTGGAGGCAATTTCCCAAGACTTTGGGACAATTTCTCAAAATTTGTGGCAAATTACCCAACATTTTGCCGACAATTACCACAAATTTTTGGCCACAATTACCTCAAATATGGAGAGAATGACACAAATTGTGGCAAAATTACCCCAAATTTGGAGGCAGTTACCCCAAATTTCATAAGGATTATTCAAAATCTGGTGACAATTACGCAAAATGCGTGGCAAACTACAAGAATTTTAGGGACAATTACCCAACAGTGGGAGACGGTTGCCCAACATTTTGAGAGAATGCTCCACATTTTGCGAAAGTTACCAAACCTATGAGCACAATTACTCTAAATTTCAGGAAAGTGACCCTAATTTGGAGACAATGATACAAAATCCGATGAAAACGATAAGAAATCTTGTGAAAATGACTCAAAATTTGGTGACAGTTACCCCAAATCCGGCGACAGTTAACAAAATTTGGAGAAAATGTCCATCGTTTTGAGATAGCTCCTCAAAACTGGGGGGGGCAATTACCCGAAGTTTGCGGATAATTTCCCGAAATTTGGAGACAGTTACCGAAAATCTGAGGAGGATTACCCAAAATTGGGAGAGAATGACTCAATATTTGAGGGAAATTACCCCAAATTTGGAGAGAATGACTCAAAATTTGGGAAAAAGTACTCAAAATTTGGTGACAATTACCCAACAAGGGGGGGACAATTACTAAAAAGGGGAGCAAACTTACCTAAATTTTTGAGGCAATAACGTCACATCGGGTGAAAATTATCTGACATTTGGCGACAATTATCCACCATTTGGGGACAAATACACCAAATTTGAGGAAAATTATTAGACATGTTGGGCCAATTACCCCAAATTTGGAGACAGTTACTCAGGATTTGGGGACAATTACCCAAATTTGGAGACAATTGCTGAAATTTGGGAAAACGACACAAAATTTGGGGACAATTACTAAAACTTGGGGCAAAATGACCCCCTATTTAGGGACAATTTCCCCAACATTTGTCGAAAACGACACACCGTTTGGAGACAATTACGCCAAAATTGGAGACAATTACTTAGAATTTGGGGTCAATTACCCAACGTTTGGTGACAATTTCCCTCCGTAGGAACACAACTATCAAAACTGTAGAGACAAATACACGAAACTTGTGGAAGATTTTAATGACTTGAATCACCATTGCCCATAACTTTGAGACAAATTAGAAGACAATTACTCCAAATTTGGTTACAGTTACTGAGAATTTGGGACAATTACACAAATTTTTGGGAAAATGACACAAAATTTGTGGGAAGATACACACAATTTTGAGACAATGCCTAAGAATTTGGCAAAACGCCTCAACAATTTGCGACGATTATTACAAATCTGGGGCTAATGACTCAAAACCTGGCGGGCGACCATTACTACAAGTTTTTAGGCAGTTATTTCAAATTTGTGCACAATTACTGAAAACTTGGGAGTAATGACCCCAAGTTTGGAGGAAATTACTTAAAATCTGGGGACAATTACCCAAATTTGGGGACAATTACCCCAAATGTGGAGACAACACCCTAACCCTAACCATAAAACACTAACCCCAAACCCAACTCCAATTTTTGGACACTTACCCAAAATCTGGAGATAATTCCTCAAAGTCTGTGGACAATTGCATAAAATTGGAGGACAATTACCCAAGAGTTTGAGACAATTACCCCAAACTGGGAGACAACTGCCCAACATTTGGAGAATATGACTCAAAATAGTCTGACATTTACCTCGATTTGGGGGAAATTACCCAGGGTTTGGAGAAAATGATGCAAGATTTGGGGACAATTACACAAAATTGGTGGAAAATTACGCCTGATTTTGAGACGACTGTCCAGATTTTGCTGGCAAACACCCCAAATCTGCAGACATTTCCTCTAAACTTGAGGAAAATTACCCGAGACTGAGGACAATTATACAAAAATCGAGGTAAAATCGTAAGAAATGTTGTGGCAATTACTTAAAACTGGAGGACAATTACCCCACATTTGGGGATAATTAGAGAAAGTCTGGGACATCTGCACAAAATATGAGGAAAATGACAAGATATTTGGGGACAGTTACTCAAAATTCTGAGACAACTCCCATAAACTCAGGCGCACTTACCCTAAACCCGGGGACTATTACAAGAGGATTTGGGAAAATTACTCAAAATTTAGAGGCAATTTCCCAAGACTTTGGGACAATTTCTCAAAATTTGTGGCAAATTGACCAAAATTTTGCCGACAATTACCACAAATTTTTGGCCACAATTACCTGAAATATGGAGAGAATGACACAAATTGTGGCAAAATTACCCCAAATTTAGAGGCAGTTACCCCAAATTTCATAAGGATGATTCAAAATCTGGTGACAATTACGCAAAATGCGTGGCAAACTACCAGAATTTTAGGGACAATTACCCAACAGTGGGAGATGGTTGCCCAACATTTTGAGAGAATGATCCACATTCTGCGGCAGTTACCAAACCTATGAGCACAATTACTCTAAATTTCAGGAAAGTGACCCTAATTTGGGAAAAATTACACAAAATTGGATGAAAACGATAAGAAATCTTGTGAAAATGACTCAAAATTTGATGATAGTTACCCCAAATCCGGCGACAGCTAACAAAATTTGGAGAAAATGTCCATCGTTTTGAGATAGCTCCTCAAAACTGGGGAGGCAATTACCCGAAGTTTGCGGATAATTTCCCGAAATTTGGAGAGAGTTACCGAAAATTTGAGGAGGATTACCCAAAATTGGGAGAGAATTACTCAAAATTCGAGGGCAATTACCCCAAATTTGGAGAGAATGACTCAAAATTTGGGAAAAAGTACTCAAAATTTGGTGACAATTACCCAACCAGGGGATTACAATTACTAAAAATGTGAGCAAACGTACCTAAAATTTTGAGGCAATAACCCCAAATCGGGTGGAAATTATGCGACATTTGGGGACAATTATCCACCATTTGGGGACAAATACACCAAATTTGAGGAAAATTATTAGACATGTTGGGCCAATTACCCCAAATTTGGAGAGAGTTACTCAGGATTTGGGGACAATTACCCAAATCTGGAGACAATTGCTGAAATTTGGGAAAACGAGAGAAAATTTGGGGACAATTACTAAAAATTGGGGCAAAATGACCTCCTATTTAGGGACAATTTTCCTAAATTTGTCAAAAACCACACACCGTTTGGAGACAATTACGCAAAAATTGGAGACAATTACTTAGAATTTGGGGTCAATTACCCAACGTTTGGTGACAATTTCCCTCCGTAGGAACACAACTATCAAAACTGTAGAGACAAATACACGAAACTTGTGGAAGATTTTAATGACTTGAATCACCATTGCCCATAACTTTGAGACAAATTAGAAGACAATTACTCCAAATTTGTTTACAGTTACTGAGAATTTGGGACAATTACACAAATTTTCAGGAAAATGACACAAAATTTGTGGGAAGATACACACAATTTTGAGACAATGCCTAAGAATTTGGCAAAACGCCTCAAGAATTTGCAACGATTATTACAAATCTGGGGCTAATGACTCAAAACCTGGCGGGCGACGATTCCTAGAAGTTTTTAGGCAGTTATTTCAAATTTGTGCACAATTACTGAAAACTTGGGAGTAATGACCCCAAGTTTGGAGGAAATTACTTAAAATCTGGGGACAATTACCCAAATTTGGGGACAATTACCCCAAATGTGGAGACAACACCCTAACCCTAACCATAAAACACTAACCCCAAACCCAACTCCAATTTTTGGACACTTACCCAAAATCTGGAGATAATTCCTCAAAGTTTGTGGACAATTGCATAAAATTGGAGGACAATTACCCAAGAGTTTGAGACAATTACCCCAAACTGGGAGACAACTGCCCAACATTTGGAGAATATGACTCAAAATAGTCTGACATTTACCTCGATTTGGGGGAAATTACCCAGGGTTTGGAGAAAATGATGCAAGATTTGGGGACAATTACACAAAATTGGTCGAAAATTACGCCTGATTTTGAGACGACTGTCCAGATTTTGCTGGCAAACACCCCAAATCTGCAGACATTTACTCTAAACTTGAGGAAAATTACCCGAGACTGAGGACAATTATACAAAAATCGAGGTAAAATCGTAAGAAATGTTGTGGCAATTACTTAAAACTGGAGGACAATTACCCCACATTTGGGGATAATTAGAGAAAGTCTGGGACATCTGCACAAAATATGAGGAAAACGACAAGATATTTGGGGACAGTTACTCAAAATTCTGAGACAACTCCCATAAACTCGGGTGCACTGACCCTCAACCCGGGGACTATTACAAGAGGATTTGGGAAAACTATTTAAAATTTGGGGACAATAACAAAAAATTTGGAGGCAATTTTCCAAGATTTTGGGACAATTTCTCAAAATTTGTGGCAAATTACCCAAAATTTTGCCGACAATTACCACAAATTTTTGGCCACAATTACCTGAAATATGGAGAGAATTACACAAATTTTGGCAAAATTACCCCAAATTTGGAGGCAGTTACCCCAAATTTCACAAGGATTATTCAAAATCTGGTGACAATTACGCAAAATGCGTGGCAAACTACAAGAATTTTAGGGACAATTACCCAACAGTGGGAGATGGTTGCCCAACATTTTGAGAGAATGCTCCACATTTTGCGGCCGTTACCAAACCTATGAGCACAATTACTGTAAATTTCAGGAAAGTGACCCTAATTTGGGGACAATGATACAAAATTCGATGAAAACTATAAGAAATCTTGTGAAAATGACTCAAAATTTGGTGACAGTTTCCCCAAATCCGGGGACAATTATCAAAATTTGGAGAAAACGTCCATCGTTTTGAGATAGCTCCTCAAAACTGGGGGGGCAATTACTCGAAGTTTGTTGATAATTTCCCAAAATTTGGAGACAATTACCAGAAATTTGAGAAGGATTACCCAAAATTGGGAGAGATTTACTCAAAATTTGAGGGCAATTACCCCAAATTTGGAGAGAATGACTCAAAATTTGGGAAAAAGTACTCAAAATTTGGTGACAATTACCCATCCAGTGGGGACAATTACTAAAAATGTGAGCAAATTTACCTAAAATTTTGAGGCAATAACCCCAAATCGGGTGAAAATTATCCGACATTTGGGGACAATTATCCACAATTTGGGGACAAATACACCAAATTTGAGGAAAATTATTAGACATGTTGGGCCAATTACCCAAAATTTGGAGAGAGTTACTCAGGATTTGGGGACAATTACCCAAATTTGGAGACAATTGCTGAAATTTGGGAAAACGACAGAACATTTGGGGACAATTACTAAAAATTGGGGCAAAATGACCTCCTATTTAGGGACAATTTTCCTAAATTTGTCAAAAACCACACACCGTTTGGAGACAATTACGCAAAAATTGGAGACAATTACTTAGAATTTGGGGTCAATTACCCAACGTTTGGTGACAATTTCCCTCCGCAGGAACACAACTATCAAAACTGTTGAGACAAATACACGAAACTTGTGGAAGATTTTAATGACTTGAATCACCATTGCCCATAACTTTGAGACAAATTAGAAGACAATTACTCAAAATTTGGTTACAGTTACCGAGAATTTGGGACAATTACACAAATTTTCAGGAAAATGACACAAAATTTGTGGGAAGGTGCACACATTTTTGAGACAATGCCTAAGAATTTGGCAAAACGCCTCAACAATTTGCGACGATTATTACAAATCTGGGGCTAATGACTCAAAACCTGGCGGGCGACCATTACTAGAAGTTTTTAGGCAGTTATTTCAAATTTGTGCACAATTACAGAGTAATTGGGGAGTAATGACCCCAAGATTGGAGGAAATGACTTAAAATCTGGGGACAATTACCCAAATTTGGGGACAATTACCCCAAATGTGGAGACAACACCCTAACCCTAACCATAAAACACTAACCCCAAACCCATCTCAAATTTTTGGACACTTACCCAAAATCTGGAGATAATTCCTCAAAGTTTGTGGACAATTGCGTAAAATTGGAGGACAATTACCCATGAGTTTGAGACAATTACCCCAAACTGGGAGACAATTGCCCAACATTTGGAGAAGATTACTCAAAACAGTCTGACATTTACCTCGATTTGGGGGAAATGACCCAGGGTTTGGAGAAAATGATGCAAGATTTGGGGACAATGACACAAAATTGGTGGAAAATTACGCCTGATTTTGAGACGACTGTCCAGATTTTGCCAGCAAATACCCCAAATCTGCAGACATTTACTCTAAACTTGAGGAAAATTACCCGAGACTGGGGACAATTCTACAAAAATCGAGGTAAAATCGTAAGAAATGTTGTGGCAATTACTTAAAATTGGAGGACAATTACCCCACATTTGGGGATAATTAGAGAAAGTCTGGGACATCTGCACAAAATTTGAGGAAAATGACAAGATATTTGGGGACAGTTACTCAAAATTCTGAGACAAATCCCATAACCTCGGGCGCACTTACCCTAAACCCGGGGACGATTACAAGAGGATTTGGGAAAATTACTCAAAATTTGGAGGCAATTTCCCAAGACTTTGGGACAATTTCTCAAAATTTGTGGCAAATTAGCCAACATTTTGCTGACAATTACCACAAATTTTTGGCCACAATTACCTGAAATATGGAGAGAATTGCACAAATTTTGGCAAAATTACCCCAAATTTGGAGGCAGTTACCCCAAATTTCATAAGGATTATTCAAAATCTGGTGACAATTACGCAAAATGCGTGGCAAACTACAAGAATTTTAGGGACAATTACCCAACAGTGGGAGACGGTTGCCCAACATTTTGAGAGAATGCTCCACATTTTGCGGCAGTTACCAAACCTATGAGCACAATTACTCTAAATTTCAGGAAAGTGACCCTAATTTGGGGACAATTATACAAAATCCGATGAAAACGATAAGAAATCTTGTGAAAATGACTCAAAATTTGGTGACAGTTACCCCAAATCCGGGGACAATTAACAAAATTTGGAGAAAATGTCCATCGTTTGGAGATAGCTCCTCAAAACTGGGGGGGCAATTACCCGAAGTTTGCGGATAATTTCCCGAAATTTTGAGACAGTTACCGAAAATTTGAGGAGGATTACCCAAAATTGGGAGAGAATTACTCAAAATTTGAGGGCAATTACCCCAAATTTGGAGAGAATGACTCAAAATTTGGGAAAAAGTACTCAAAATTTGGTGACAATTACCCAACAAGGGGGGGACAATTACTAAAAAGGGGAGCAAACTTACCTAAATTTTTGAGGCAATAACCTCACATCGGGTGAAAATTATCTGACATTTGGCGACAATTATCCACCATTTGGGGACAAATACACCAAATTTGAGGAAAATTATTAGACATGTTGGGCCAATTACCCAAAATTTGGAGACAGTTACTCAGGATTTGGGGACAATGACCCAAATTTGGAGACAATTGCTGAAATTTGGGAAAACGACACAAAATATGGGGACAATTACTAAAACTTGGGGCAAAATGACCCCCTATTTAGGGACAATTTCCCCAACATTTGTCGAAAACGACACACCGTTTGGAGACAATTACGCAAAAATAGGAGACAATTACTTAGAATTTGGGGTCAATTACCCAACGTTTGGTGACAATTTCCCTCCGTAGGAACACAACTATCAAAACTGTAGAGACAAATACACGAAACTTGTGGAAGATTTTAATGACTTGAATCACCATTGCCCATAACTTTGAGACAAATTAGAAGACAATTACTCCAAATTTGGTTACAGTTACTGAGAATTTGGGACAATTACACAAATTTTTGGGAAAATGACACAAAATTTGTGGGAAGATACACACAATTTTGAGACAATGCCTAAGAATTTGGCAAAACGCCTCAACAATTTGCGACGATTATTACAAATCTGGGGCTAATGACTCAAAACCTGGCGGGCGACCATTACTACAAGTTTTTAGGCAGTTATTTCAAATTTGTGCACAATTACTGAAAACTTGGGAGTAATGACCCCAAGTTTGGAGGAAATGACTTAAAATCTGGGGACAATTACCCAAATTTGGGGACAATTACCCCAAATGTGGAGACAACACCCTAACCCTAACCATAAAACACTAACCCCAAACCCAACTCCAATTTTTGGACACTTACCCAAAATCTGGAGATAATTCCTCAAAGTTTGTGGACAATTGCATAAAATTGGAGGACAATTACCCAAGAATTTGAGACAATTACCCCAAACTGGGAGACAACTGCCCAACATTTGGAGAAGATTACTCAAAATAGTCTGACATTTACCTCGATTTGGGGGAAATTACCCAGGGTTTGGAGAAAATGATGCAAGATTTGGGGACAATTACACAAAATTGTTGGAAAATTACGCCTGATTTTGAGACGACTGTCCAGATTTTGCTGGCAAACACCCCAAATCTGCAGACATTTACTCTAAACTTGAGGAAAATTACCCGAGACTGAGGACAATTATACAAAAATCGAGGTAAAATCGTAAGAAATGTTGTGGCAATTACTTAAAACTGGAGGACAATTACCCCACATTTGGGGATAATTAGAGAAAGTCTGGGACATCTGCACAAAATATGAGGAAAACGACAAGATATTTGGGGACAGTTACTCAAAATTCTGAGACAACTCCCATAAACTCGGGTGCACTGACCCTCAACCCGGGGACTATTACAAGAGGATTTGGGAAAACTATTTAAAATTTGGGGACAATAACAAAAAATTTGGAGGCAATTTTCCAAGATTTTGGGACAATTTCTCAAAATTTGTGGCAAATTACCCAAAATTTTGCCGACAATTACCACAAATTTTTGGCCACAATTACCTGAAATATGGAGAGAATTACACAAATTTTGGCAAAATTACCCCAAATTTGGAGGCAGTTACCCCAAATTTCACAAGGATTATTCAAAATCTGGTGACAATTACGCAAAATGCGTGGCAAACTACAAGAATTTTAGGGACAATTACCCAACAGTGGGAGATGGTTGCCCAACATTTTGAGAGAATGCTCCACATTTTGCGGCCGTTACCAAACCTATGAGCACAATTACTGTAAATTTCAGGAAAGTGACCCTAATTTGGGGACAATGATACAAAATTCGATGAAAACTATAAGAAATCTTGTGAAAATGACTCAAAATTTGGTGACAGTTTCCCCAAATCCGGGGACAATTATCAAAATTTGGAGAAAACGTCCATCGTTTTGAGATAGCTCCTCAAAACTGGGGGGGCAATTACTCGAAGTTTGTTGATAATTTCCCAAAATTTGGAGACAATTACCAGAAATTTGAGAAGGATTACCCAAAATTGGGAGAGATTTACTCAAAATTTGAGGGCAATTACCCCAAATTTGGAGAGAATGACTCAAAATTTGGGAAAAAGTACTCAAAATTTGGTGACAATTACCCATCCAGTGGGGACAATTACTAAAAATGTGAGCAAATTTACCTAAAATTTTGAGGCAATAACCCCAAATCGGGTGAAAATTATCCGACATTTGGGGACAATTATCCACAATTTGGGGACAAATACACCAAATTTGAGGAAAATTATTAGACATGTTGGGCCAATTACCCAAAATTTGGAGAGAGTTACTCAGGATTTGGGGACAATTACCCAAATTTGGAGACAATTGCTGAAATTTGGGAAAACGACAGAACATTTGGGGACAATTACTAAAAATTGGGGCAAAATGACCTCCTATTTAGGGACAATTTTCCTAAATTTGTCAAAAACCACACACCGTTTGGAGACAATTACGCAAAAATTGGAGACAATTACTTAGAATTTGGGGTCAATTACCCAACGTTTGGTGACAATTTCCCTCCGCAGGAACACAACTATCAAAACTGTTGAGACAAATACACGAAACTTGTGGAAGATTTTAATGACTTGAATCACCATTGCCCATAACTTTGAGACAAATTAGAAGACAATTACTCCAAATTTGGTTACAGTTACCGAGAATTTGGGACAATTACACAAATTTTCAGGAAAATGACACAAAATTTGTGGGAAGGTGCACACATTTTTGAGACAATGCCTAAGAATTTGGCAAAACGCCTCAACAATTTGCGACGATTATTACAAATCTGGGGCTAATGACTCAAAACCTGGCGGGCGACCATTACTAGAAGTTTTTAGGCAGTTATTTCAAATTTGTGCACAATTACAGAGTAATTGGGGAGTAATGACCCCAAGTTTGGAGGAAATTACTTAAAATCTGGGGACAATTACCCAAATTTGGGGACAATTACCCCAAATGTGGAGACAACACCCTAACCCTAACCATAAAACACTAACCCCAAACCCATCTCAAATTTTTGGACACTTACCCAAAATCTGGAGATAATTCCTCAAAGTTTGTGGACAATTGCGTAAAATTGGAGGACAATTACCCATGAGTTTGAGACAATTACCCCAAACTGGGAGACAATTGCCCAACATTTGGAGAAGATTACTCAAAACAGTCTGACATTTACCTCGATTTGGGGGAAATGACCCAGGGTTTGGAGAAAATGATGCAAGATTTGGGGACAATTACACAAAATTGGTGGAAAATTACGCCTGATTTTGAGACGACTGTCCAGATTTTGCCAGCAAATACCCCAAATCTGCAGACATTTACTCTAAACTTGAGGAAAATTACCCGAGACTGGGGACAATTCTACAAAAATCGAGGTAAAATCGTAAGAAATGTTGTGGCAATTACTTAAAATTGGAGGACAATTACCCCACATTTGGGGATAATTAGAGAAAGTCTGGGACATCTGCACAAAATTTGAGGAAAATGACACGATATTTGGGGACAGTTACTCAAAATTCTGAGACAAATCCCATAACCTCGGGCGCACTTACCCTAAACCCGGGGACGATTACAAGAGGATTTGGGAAAATTACTCAAAATTTGGAGGCAATTTCCCAAGACTTTGGGACAATTTCTCAAAATTTGTGGCAAATTGCCCAACATTTTGCTGACAATTACCACAAATTTTTGGCCACAATTACCTGAAATATGGAGAGAATTGCACAAATTTTGGCAAAATTACCCCAAATTTGGAGGCAGTTACCCCAAATTTCATAAGGATTATTCAAAATCTGGTGACAATTACGCAAAATGCGTGGCAAACTACAAGAATTTTAGGGACAATTACCCAACAGTGGGAGACGGTTGCCCAACATTTTGAGAGAATGCTCCACATTTTGCGGCAGTTACCAAACCTATGAGCACAATTACTCTAAATTTCAGGAAAGTGACCCTAATTTGGGGACAATTATACAAAATCCGATGAAAACGATAAGAAATCTTGTGAAAATGACTCAAAATTTGGTGACAGTTACCCCAAATCCGGGGACAATTAACAAAATTTGGAGAAAATGTCCATCGTTTGGAGATAGCTCCTCAAAACTGGGGGGGCAATTACCCGAAGTTTGCGGATAATTTCCCGAAATTTTGAGACAGTTACCGAAAATTTGAGGAGGATTACCCAAAATTGGGAGAGAATTACTCAAAATTTGAGGGCAATTACCCCAAATTTGGAGAGAATGACTCAAAATTTGGGAAAAAGTACTCAAAATTTGGTGACAATTACCCAACAAGGGGGGGACAATTACTAAAAAGGGGAGCAAACTTACCTAAATTTTTGAGGCAATAACGTCACATCGGGTGAAAATTATCTGACATTTGGCGACAATTATCCACCATTTGGGGACAAATACACCAAATTTGAGGAAAATTATTAGACATGTTGGGCCAATTACCCCAAATTTGGAGAGAGTTACTCAGGATTTGGGGACAATTACCCAAATTTGGAGACAATTGCTGAAATTTGGGAAAACGACAGAACATTTGGGGACAATTACTAAAAATTGGGGCAAAATGACCTCCTATTTAGGGACAATTTTCCTAAATTTGTCAAAAACCACACACCGTTTGGAGACAATTACGCAAAAATTGGAGACAATTACTTAGAATTTGGGGTCAATTACCCAACGTTTGGTGACAATTTCCCTCCGCAGGAACACAACTATCAAAACTGTTGAGACAAATACACGAAACTTGTGGAAGATTTTAATGACTTGAATCACCATTGCCCATAACTTTGAGACAAATTAGAAGACAATTACTCCAAATTTGGTTACAGTTACTGAGAATTTGGGACAATTACACAAATTTTTGGGAAAATGACACAAAATTTGTGGGAAGATACACACAATTTTGAGACAATGCCTAAGAATTTGGCAAAACGCCTCAACAATTTGCGACGATTATTACAAATCTGGGGCTAATGACTCAAAACCTGGCGGGCGACCATTACTACAAGCTTTTAGGCAGTTATTTCAAATTTGTGCACAATTACTGAAAACTTGGGAGTAATGACCCCAAGTTTGGAGGAAATTACTTAAAATCTGGGGACAATTACCCAAATTTGGGGACAATTACCCCAAATGTGGAGACAACACCCTAACCCTAACCATAAAACACTAACCCCAAACCCAACTCCAATTTTTGGACACTTACCCAAAATCTGGAGATAATTCCTCAAAGTTTGTGGACAATTGCATAAAATTGGAGGACAATTACCCAAGAGTTTGAGACAATTACCCCAAACTGGGAGACAACTGCCCAACATTTGGAGAATATGACTCAAAATAGTCTGACATTTACCTCGATTTGGGGGAAATTACCCAGGGTTTGGAGAAAATGATGCAAGATTTGGGGACAATTACACAAAATTGGTCGAAAATTACGCCTGATTTTGAGACGACTGTCCAGATTTTGCTGGCAAACACCCCAAATCTGCAGACATTTACTCTAAACTTGAGGAAAATTACCCGAGACTGGGGACAATTATGCAAAAATCGAGGTAAAATTGTAAGAAATGTTGTGGCAGTTACTTAAAATTGGAGGACCATTACCCCACATTTGGGGATAATTAGAGAAAGTCTGGGACATCTGCACAAAATTTGAGGAAAATTACATGATATTTGGGGACAGTTCCTCAAAATTCTGAGACAACTCCCATAAACTCGGGCGCACTTACCCACAACCCGGGGCCTATTACAAGAGGATTTGGGAAAATTACTCAAAATTTGGAGGCAATTTCCCAAGACTTTGGGACAATTTCTCAAAATTTGTGGCAAATTACCCAAAATTATGCCGACAATTACCACAAATTTTTGGCAACAATTACCTGAAATATGGAGAGAATTACACAAATTGTGGCAAAATTACCCCAAATTTGGAGGCAGTTACCCCAAATTTCATAAGGATTATTCAAAATCTGGTGACAATTATGCAAAATGCGTGGCAAACTACAAGAATTTTAGGGACAATTACCCAAGAGTGGGAGACGGTTGCCCAACATTTTGAGAGAATGCTCCACATTTTGCGGCAGTTACCAAACCTATGAGCACAATTACTCTAAATTTCAGGAAAGTGACCCTAATTTGGGGACAATGATACAAAATTCGATGAAAACGATAAGAAATCTTGTGAAAATGACTCAAAATTTGGTGACAGTTTCCCCAAATCCGGGGACAATTATCAAAATTTGGAGAAAACGTCCATCGTTTTGAGATAGCTCCTCAAAACTGGGGGGGCAATTACTCGAAGTTTGTTGATAATTTCCCAAAATTTGGAGACAATTACCAGAAATTTGAGAAGGATTACCCAAAATTGGGAGAGATTTACTCAAAATTTGAGGGCAATTACCCCAAATTTGGAGAGAATGACTCAAAATTTGGGAAAAAGTACTCAAAATTTGGTGACAATTACCCAACCAGGGGTTACAATTACTAAAATGTGAGCAAACATATTTAAAATTTTGAGGCAATAACCCCAAATCGGGTGAAAATTATCCGACATTTGGGGACAATTATCCACCATTTGGGGACAAATACACCAAATTTGAGGAAAATAATTAGACATGTTGGGCCAATTACCCAAAATTTGGAGAGAGTTACTCAGGATTTGGGGACAATTACCCAAATTTGGAGACAATTGCTGAAATTTGGGAAAACGACAGAACACTTGGGGACAATTACTAAAAATTGGGGCAAAATGACCCCCTATTAAGGGACAATTTCCCCAACATTTGTCGAAAACGACACACCGTTTGGAGACAATTACGCCAAAATTGGAGACAATTACTTAGAATTTGGGGTCAATTACCCAGCGTTTGGTGACAATTTCCCTCCGCAGGAACACAACTATCAAAACTGTAGAGACAAATACACGAAACTTGTGGAAGATTTTAATGACTTGAATCACCATTGCCCATAACTTTGAGACAAATTAGAAGACAATTACTCCAAATTTGGTTACAGTTACCGAGAATTTGGGACAATTACACAAATTTTTGGGAAAATGACACAAAATTTGTGGGAAGATACACACAATTTTGAGACAATGCCTAAGAATTTGGCAAAACGCCTCAACAATTTGCGACGATTATTACAAATCTGGGGCTAATGACTCAAAACCTGGCGGGCAACCATTACTAGAAGTTTTTAGGCAGTTATTTCAAATTTGTGAAGAATTACTGAGTAATTGGAGAGTAATGACCCCAAGTTTGGAGGAAATGACTTAAAATCTGGGGACAATTACCCAAATTTGGGGACAATTACCCCAAATGTGGAGACAACACCCTAACCCTAATCATAAAACTCTAAACCGACACCCATCTCCAATTTTTGGACACTTACCCAAAATCTGGAGATAATTCCTCAAAGTTTGTGGACAATTGCCTAAAATTGGAGGACAATTCCCCAAAAGTTTGAGACAATTACCCCAACCTGGGAGACAATTGCCTAACATTTGGAGAACATGACTCAAAATAGTCTGACATTTACCTCGATTTGGGGGAAATGACCCAGGGTTTGGAGAAAATGATGCAAGATTTGGGGACAATTACACAAAATTGGTGGAAAATTACACCTGATTTTGAGACGACTGTCCAGATTTTGCTGGCCAATACCCCAAATCTGCAGACATTTACTCTAAACTTGAGGAAAATTACCCGAGACTGGGGACAATTATGCAAAAATCGAGGTAAAATTGTAAGAAATGTTGTGGCAGTTACTTAAAATTGGAGGACCATTACCCCACATTTGGGGATAATTAGAGAAAGTCTGGGACATCTGCACAAAATTTGAGGAAAATTACATGATATTTGGGGACAGTTCCTCAAAATTCTGAGAGAACTCCCATAAACTCGGGCGCACTTACCCACAACCCGGGGACTATTACAAGAGGATTTGGGAAAATTACTCAAAATTTGGAGGCAATTTCCCAAGACTTTGGGACAATTTCTCAAAATTTGTGGCAAATTACCCAAAATTATGCCGACAATTACCACAAATTTTTGGCAACAATTACCTGAAATATGGAGAGAATTACACAAATTGTGGCAAAATTACCCCAAATTTGGAGGCAGTTACCCCCAATTTCATAAGGATTATTCAAAATCTGGTGACAATTACGCAAAATGCGTGGCAAACTACAAGAATTTTAGGGACAATTACCCAACAGTGGGAGACGGTTGCCCAACATTTTGAGAGAATGCTCCACATTTTGCGGCAGTTACCAAACCTATGAGCACAATTACTCTAAATTTCAGGAAAGTGACCCTAATTTGGGGACAATGATACAAAATTCGATGAAAACGATAAGAAATCTTGTGAAAATGACTCAAAATTTGGTGACAGTTACCCCAAATCCGGGGACAATTAACAAAATTTGGAGAAAATGTCCATCGTTTTGAGATAGCTCCTCAAACCTGGGGGGGGCAGTTACCCGAAGTTTGCGGATAATTTCCCGAAATTTGGAGACAGTTACCGAAAATTTGAGGAGGATTACCCAAAATTGGGAAAGAATGACTCAAAATTTGAGGGGAATTACACCAAATTTGGAGAGAATGACTCAAAATTTGGGAAAAAGTACTCAAAATTTGGTGACAATTACCCAACCAGGGGGTTACAATTATTAAAAATTTGAGCAAACTTACCTAAAATTTTCAGGCAATAACCCCAAATCGGGTGAAAATTATGAGACATTTGGGGACAATTATCCACCATTTGGGTACAAATACTGCAAACTTGCTAAGGGAGCACTCAATGCCTTCATCCAGGTCATTGATAAAGACATTAGACAGGACTGGACCCAGGACTGAGCCCTGGGGAACCCCACTTGTCACTGGCCTCCAGCTGGATTCAACTCCATTTACCACCCTCCTCTGGGCCCAGTCATTCAACCAGTTTTTCACCCAGGAGAGTGTGCACCCAAGGGGATGGACGGTATTCGGGGCTGGACAGCAGGAATCTTGGGAAGAATTGGCATTGTCTAGGTAGAAACATGTTAGTCTAGGAATAAATAATGAAATGTTGTTTTTTTTCAGTAATAAATCTTTTCAAGTTACGTTTTTGTCATGAGCCTGCATTGTTGCATGTGGTTGTTGTGACTTTAGGGCAGGATTCAGGGATGAACCGTGTGAACCCCATTGTTTTGCCCTCGCACCATGGATTTACCCGGTTCAGATCCTGTTCCCTCGAGCAGATCAACATTCCTTCTCAGCCTGGTGTCACCTGCATTCTGACTGAGGGAGCACATGGTCTTCTCATCCAGGTCACCGATAAAAGAGGTTAAATACCGAGGCCTGGGAACACTGCTTGTGACCATCTCTCAATGGATTTAACTCCATTCACTCTCTGGCCTCAGACAACCAGCCACTTTTGTAACCAGCCAAGGGAACATCCACCCAAGCCTGGAGCACCCGGGCTGCCACAATCCCATCCCTTTCCTCGTCTAATTGTCTTAAATCAATGGGGATTTTTGCAAGTTCTGCTATGTTGAATCTCTGCTGTTACACAGGGTTAAGCAGAGCTGGACCTTGCTCCCAAGAGGGAGCACAAGAAGTTTCTCCTCCCCTTATTCCACTGCTTGCTTTTTAAGCTTCATAGAACATTTTGCGCTTTTCACCCCCCTGGTGCATGTGGATGGCTTTGCTTGTGGCTCTGGCTTTCCTGATGGAGCCGCAGAGGAAGGAGGGATGAAGGCAGACATCACCCTTGCAGCACCTCATCCTCTAGCTTTCGACCCCAAACTCAGGTCTAGTGGAGGGAACCAATTAGAATAACAGAATGACAAAATCACAGAATAACCAGGTTGGAAGAGACCCACCGGATCGTCGAGTCCAACCATTCCCACCAATCCCTAAACCATGCCCATAAGTACCTCATCCACCCTCACCTTAAACACCTCCAGGGACGGTGAGTCAACCACCTCCCTGGGCAGACTGTTCCAGTGCCTAACCACCCTTTCCGTGAAGAATTTTTCCTTATCTCAAGCCTAAATCTCCCCTGGCGGAGCTTGAGGCCATTCCCTCTCGTCCTGTCCTCTGTCACTTGGGAGAAGAGGCCAGCACCCTCCTCTCCACAACCTCCCTTCAGGGAGTTGTAGAGTGTAATAAGGTCTCCCCTCAGCCCCCTCTTCTCCAGGCTAAACAACCCCAGCTCTCTCAGCCGCTCCTCATAAGATTTGGTCTCCAGCCCCTTCACCAGCTTCGTTGCTCTTCTCTGGACTCGCTCCAGAGCCTCAACATCCCTCTTGTGGTGAGGGGCCCAGAACTGAACGCAGTACTCGAGGTGCAGTCTCACCAGTGCTGAGTACAGAGGGAGAATAACCTCCCTTGACCTGCTGGTTATGCCGTTTCTGATACAAGTCAAGATGCCATTGGTCTTCTTGGCCACCTGGGCACACTGCTGGCTCATGTTCAGTTGGCTGTCAACCAACACATCCAGGTCCTTCTCCTCCTGGCAGCTTTCCAGCCAGGCTTCTCCTAGTCTGTAGTTCTGCTCAGGGTTGTTGTGCCCCAAGTGCAGGACTCGGCATTTGGCCTTGTTAAACCTCCTGCCGTTGGTCTCAGCCCAGCAGTCCAGCCTGTTCAGGTCCCTTTGCAGAGCCTCCCGACCCTCCAGCAGATCCACACTTTCACCCAGCTTGTGTCATCTGCAAACTTGCTAAGGGAGAACTCGATGCTTTCATCCAGGTCGTTGATAAAGACATTAAACAGGACTGGACCCAGGACTGAGCCCTGGGGAACCCCACTTGTCACTGGCCTCCAGCTGGATTTAACTCCATTTACCACCCCCCTCTGGGCCCAGTCATTCAACCATTTTTTCACCCAGGAGAGTGTGCACCCGTCCAGGCTAGAGGCCGACAGTTTCCAAAGCAGAATGCTACGAGAAACTCTATCAAAGGCTTTCCAAAGTCCAGGAAGACCACATCCACAGCCTTTCCCTTGTCCAAGAGTTTAGTCACTCGGTCATAGAAGGTGATCAGATTAGTCTGGCAAGACCTGCCTTTCACGAACCCGTCTTGACTGGGCCTGATCACCCGGTTCTCTTGCAAGTGCTTCTTGATAGCACTTGAGATCACCCACTCCATGAATTTCCCCGGTACCGAGGTCAGACTGACAGGCCTGTAGTTCCCCGGATCCTCCCTGCGCCCCTTCTTATAGATGGGCACGACATCAGCCAGCCTCCATTCCAGTGGAACCTCCCCAGTCATCCAGGATTGTTTGAAGATGATGGAAACGGGTTTGGCCAGCACATTCGCCAGTTCCCTCAAAACTCTTGGGTGGACTCCATCCAGCCCCATGTAGTTGTGGGCATCTAGCCGGGCAAGCAAGTCTCTAACCACCTCCTCTTGGACCTTGGGAATCTCATACTTCTCTTCCAACCCCTGGGGTTGTGCAAAGAGGAGACAATTTTTATTACTGTTAAAGACTGAGGCAAAGTAGGCATTGAGTACATCAGCCTGGTCTTCGTCTCCTGTTACTGTTGTTCCCTCTGCATCTACTAGGGACTGGAGATTCTCCCTAGCCCTCCTTTTGCTGTTGATGTATTTGTAGAAAGACTTTTTGTTGTCTTTCACTGTCTTGGCCAATCGCATTTCTAGTTGGGCCTTAGCCCTCCTGACTTTTTCCCTGCACGTTCAGGCTTCCTCCCTATAGTCCACCCAGGATGCCTGCCCCTTCCTCCAGAGGTCATAGACCTTCCTCTTCCTATTGATGTCTCTCAGGACCTCCCTACTCAACCATGCTGGTTTCTTCCCCTGCCGGCTACTTTTCCAGAACTTGGGGAGAGCTTTCTCCTGAGCTGCTAGGAGTTCCTTCTTGAAGAGCGCCCAGCCCTCATGGACACCTTTGCCCTCAAGGAGCGCCTCCCATGGGACTTTTCCCACCAGCCTTCTGAACAGTCCAAAGTCTGCTCTCTGAAAGTTGAGGGCGACTCTTCTGCTAACCTCCACCTTCTTCATCTCACCCTGCACCGAGAACCCTATCATCTCATGATCGCTTTGCCCCAAGCGTCCTCCAACCTTCACATCCCCCACCAGTCCTTCTCTGTTCGCAAACAGCAGGTCCAGGAGGGCACCGTCCCTTGTCGGTTCGCTCACCGGCTGTGTGAGGGAGTTGTCTTCCACACACTCCACGAACCTCCGGGACTGCTTCCTTTCTGCTGTATTATACTCCCAGCCTATATCTGGGAAATTGAAGTCTCCCACAAGGACTAGAGGTAGCGATCTTGAGACTACACTCAGTTGTTTGTAGAAGAGCTCATCAGCTGCTTCTTCTTGGCTGAATTAGCCACAGATTTGGGTGGCAATAAATAACCTGGGGTTTCTCTGCTGCTGGCAATGCACCCAGAAAGTCTGGGAAGGGCCCCACTGTGCCACCCCTTGCCGCTCGCCCCAGGGATTTGCTGGCCGTGGAGACCAGGGATGTCAGCAGCAGCTATCCCCACCCCACTGTATATTGTAACTGAGACCTAGCCTTGATGTTAAAGCAAAGTATGTTGTTCCCAGATGGCTTTGGAGGGAATGCGTGGCTCCTGTCAGTCTCTGGTCACTCTGCCGTGCTGCCCAAAGGACACACCTCGTCCTGCCCATCACAAGAACTGTGTGGCAAAGTGCCTTGGTCTGTCTCGGGGCACAAATCTGGGGGGAGAAATTTGGGGCATTGTGCCACACAGGGGCTGGCAGGGCGGAGCCGGCCCCATCTCCCCTCCAGCGGCCAGCAGCCAACTGCCCAAAGCCACAGCCGTCCTGCAGCCACTTGCAGTCGATGACGAGTTGGTCACGTGCAGTTGTTCTTCAAGCTTGACAGGGTGGAAAATCCCTGGGCATTTAGGTTAGGGAAAGCGGCAGTTTTGGAGGGAGCTGGTTGGCTCTGGTCAATACTTGGGATGATATTGTGACTGTTCTCTACTGCTTGTTGGGATTTTTTCCAAGTGGAAAAAGCCTTAAGTGTGCTGCTTGACAGCAGGTGACCAGGAGCCAGCAGTGGCCCAGGTGGCCACGAAGGCCAAGAGCATCCTGGCTTGGATCAGCCAAGGGGTGGCCAGCAGGAGCAGGGAAGGGATGGTCCCCCTGCACTAGATGCTGGGGAGGCCACACCTCAACTCCGGGTTCAGCTTTGGAACCCTCAGTGCAAGATAGACACTGAGGGGCTGGAGCATGTCCGGAGAATGGGGTGGAGCTGGGGAAGAGTCTGGAGGCCAGGGTTTCTGTGAGCAGCTGAGGGACCTGGGGCTGTGTAGCCTGGAGAAGAGGAGGCTGAGAGGAGACCTCATCGCTCTCTGCAGCTCCCGGAAAGCTGTTTGTGCTGAGTTGGACGCTGGTCTCCACTCTTAAGTAACCAGTGAGAGGACAGGAAAAAAGGGCCTCAGGTTGTACCAGGGGAATTTTAGACTCAAAATCCAAAGAGTTTCCTTCACCAAAAGAGTTCTCAGGTTCTGGCAGAGGCTGCCCAGGGAAGTAGTGGAGTCTCCACCCCTGAAGGTGTTTGAAAGCCATGTGGATGTGTTGTTGGGGACGTGGTCTAGTGCTGGGCTTGGCAGTGTAAGGCTTAGGGTTAGACTCAAAGATCTTCAAGATCTTCATCAACTTCAACACTTCTGTGAATACCTGAGGCATGGGGTGGTGCTTCACAAGGGCCGAGCATGGAACAACAAAAATGCTTGTTCTGAGTTGGTGCACAAGTTTATTTCAACTGCACAATATACTTAAGTGGCATTTCAAAAATTACTCACCCTGTGGAGCAGCAAGGAGAGGCTGCTGAAAGCTGAGAGCATCACCTGGGAACCTGGACAGTAGCAACAGAAGCAGCACTTGGGAAATCCCAGAGCAGAGGTTATTCCATAGAAGAGGGCACAGGCATTTCTGCACGGCGGGGAAGATGCCCAAGGGAAGGAGTTCAACTCTGGGGCAACTTGATGTCCAGTGCCGCAGGCTCCTCAGGCGCTCCTCACAGGACACGCCCTCCAGCCTTCTCACCACCTTACTTGCCCCCATCCTGACACCTTCAAGCACCTTACCAGTCTTCTCAAACAACACCGTCTGACCGGCACACAGTGCTCGAGGGGAGGCTGCAGCAACGCCAAACTCAGCAGTCACCACCCTTGACCGCTCGTGCTACGTTGGATGCACCCCATGAGGACGTTCGCCCTCTCACCTGCCAGGACATTCAGCTGGCTCCCACCGGGCTGCTGCCCACCAGCCGCCCACATCCTTCTCCACGGGGCTGATTTCCAGCCACTCCTCTCCCAGCTTTATCCTTGTGCCTGGCGTGAACAAATCCCACATGCAGAATCCAGCATTTGTTCCCCTTCCACTTCATGTCAGTGACGGTGGATGTCCCAGACCAGGAGTTTCTCCATTGGAGAAGGCATGGGTGTTTCTGCCAGGGGAGAAGGGGATCCGATCGAAATACTTCAGCTCTTTGATACCTAGTGCTGCAGTACTCCCAGTACCTCACTGGGATGAATTCCCATGACAAATGGGATGCCATGCTGCCCTAGCAGGATATTCCAGCTGCAAACGCAGTTAGGTTCATCCTTGGCTCAAAGCAGCGCTCTCCATGGAAAGAAAGAGGACTTTGTAGAACGTGTTCTCCCTCCCGCTTCCATTTGCCAAGTGGCGCGTGCCACACTGTGATGTCACAATGAGGGGACCCAGGCATCGCAGTGACCAGGAGGCACTTGTCGTGGTGCTGCCCAGGCACCGAGGCTTCAGACGCCGCAGTCCTTCGTCCCGCTGACAGGCAGGACTCAGTCTCGCTGCTCAGGGAAAGGGCCGAGTCTCCAAGCTTTACCCGAGCTCAGCAATGAGACGTAACATGAAGTCACCTTCACCGGACTCCTCCTCTGACTCGGAGGAACCAGCCTGTGCCGGTTTACGAGGAGCCAGCACCACTTCTCCCTGCACCTTCCTCAAGAAGCTCTGGGAGATGGTCACCAGCCCTCGCTTCCAGTCACTCTGGTGGGGAGGCAACGGACACTGGCTGGTGATCGCCGAAAATATGTTTGAGAAGGGAGTGCTGAGGAAGAAAGGACCACATAGGGTTTTTGGAAGTACGTGCATGGCAGACTTTATCGCCCAGCTTTCCCTCCATGGATTCAACCAAGTGGCAGAGGATTCTCGCATCTCTCTCTCTGTTGGGGAGCTGCAAGCAATGACAGCAGCAGGACAGACTCTGGGCAGGGTAAGATGGATCCTCTCTCTCAAAAGAGTCCTCAGGAAAGTCGGTTGGGTGAGGGCCCCATTGCGATAAAATAGACCTTTCCCAGGCAGCCAGTGAGGATGGGGATGGGAGCAGATGGACCAATTTGGTCTCAGGGTCATGGTGAGGAATTCTCCATGCAGGAATTTGCAGGTACAGAAGCGCTGACCATAGGGATTTGGTTAGGGATGTGAAACACCATCACAGTCCCATCGCTCGGGGCTCTTTTCCTGCTCACTCTGCATCTGGCTGGACCAAGGGTTTCATTCTTCTTGTGGCATCTGCTGAACGATGACGAGACACACATCAGCATCACATTATTCCGGACATGACCACTGCACGATGAGGGGGCTGAAAACCAGTGGTATTTGAGGTTCTCCCTCAGTTCTCAGGCTTGGGAAAACTTTGTTTCTCTGCTCCCAAATGCTGAGAACTCCAGTGTGGTCATTCCTTAAAGAAGCTCAATTCAAACATTTGATTCAGGAGAACCTGGAGGCATCCAAGGTCCCAGGGAGCCCTTTGTCACAGCCACGCATGTCTTTCCTGCTGCAAAGGCTTGTCTAGGGAGTCTTGGGTTTTCCCTTTCCGAAAACGATGGCACTGACTCGTCTCCTTTGTGTTCTGCAGCTGCACTTCTTCTACAGCCCCTTCTTCCAGAGAGATCAGCCCCACCTCCTCAGGATGTGCACGGAATGCCCTGGGGAAAGAGAGCGAGCCCCGGCTGCAGCCCCACGGAGCCCAAGGCAGGGGGGCAAATGCACAAGAAAGAGAAGGGGTGATGCTCTGGCGACAGCAGGAGGTGCAGAGGAGGAGAACGGACCCCAGGCCTGTGCAGCCTCCAACGTCACAGCAACCGATGCGTGGGCTGACCCCGATGCCCCAAGCACCAGTGCTGGTCCAGCCCCAGCCAGACGTCGTTGCAGACACAGCCCCGATGGAGGCCAGGAGGCGGCTCAGGCTGGTCCTTCCCATCCACCCCAACGCCGCTCTCCTCCTGCCCCACTCTTCATTGGGCCCCCTCCACGACCCGACTGGTGGCCCAGGCCCGATGCTGGGCAGGGGCCCGGGAACGGCCTGCTTCGATTCCACCCCCCAGGGCTTGCGGGGGATGGACCAGCAGCACCTGCTGCCGCTCCCCGCCCAACACCACCGCACCGCCCAGCTCCGATCTTCCGCCACTGCCCAACCTGCTCCTGTCCACCCAACCCCCGGCCTGCCCGCCAAGGGGATGGACGGTAGTCGGGGCTGGACAGCAGGAATCTTGGGAAGTGATTGGCATTGTCTAGGTAGAAACATGTTAGTCTAGGAATAAATAATGAAATGTTGTTTGTTGTCAATAATAAATCTTTTCAAGTTACGTTTTTGTCATGAGCCTGCAGTGTTGCATGTGGTTGTTGTGACTTGAGGGCAGGATTCAGGGATGAACCGTGTGAACCCCATTGTTTTGCCCTCGCACCATGGATTTACCCGGTTCAGATCCTTTTCCCTCGAGCAGATCAACATGTCAGCCGCAGCTTCCATTTTCCCTCGTTCAAGAGTTTAGTCATTTGGTCATACAAGGTGATTAGATTACTCTTGCAAGACCTAACACTAACCCTAACCCAAACCTAACACTAACCCTAACCCTAACCCTAACCCTAACCCTAACCCTAACCCTAACCCTAACCCTAACCCTAACCCTAACCCTAACCTTAACCCTACCCTAACCCTAACCCTAACACTATACCTAATATTAAATTTAGCCCTTACCCAAACCCTAACACTAGCCCTAACCCTAAAACTAACTCTATCCCTAACCCTAACTCTAACCTCTAAACCTAATTTTAACCCTAACCCTAACCTTGACCCTAAACCGAATCCTAAACCTAACCCTTCCCCTAACCCTAACCGTAACCGTAACCCTAACCCTAACCCTAACACTAATTCCTAATCATAACCCTAACACTAACACCTAACTTTAACCCTAACCCTAAACTTAACCCTAACACTTACACTAATCCCTAACACTAACCCTAACCCTAGCTATAACCTTAACACTTAATCCCTAACCCCTACCACTAACACTAACCCCCTAACCCTAGCTATAACCTTAAAACTTAATCCCTAACCCCTACCACTAACACTAACCCCCTAACCCTAAGCCTATACTTAATTCTAATCTAAACCCTATCCCTAACCCCAAAACCTAACCAATAAACATAACACTTAACCATAACTCTAACCCTTATCCTAATGGTGAGCCTACTCTAAATCTAAACATAAATCTAACACTAACCCTAACCATAAACCTTACCCTAACCCTAACCTTAAAACATAACACTATCCCTAACCCTAATCCTAACCCCTAACCTAACACTAACCTTAACCCTAACCCTAATCCCTAACCGTAACATTAACACTAACTATAACCCTAACCCTAAGCCAAACTCTATAACTCACCCTAACCCCTAACCCTACACATAAACATAACACTTAACCATAAATCTAACCCTTATCCTAATGGTGGCCAGACACTAAACCAAAACATAATTCTAACCCTAACCATAAACCTAACCCTAACCTTAAACTATAACCCTAACCCTAAACTTAACCCCTAACCCTAAACCTAACACCTAATACTAACACGAACCCTAATATTAACACTAATCCTAACCCTAATCCTAAACCTAACCATTACACTTGGCTCTAACACCTACCCCCTAACACCAATATTAAACCTAATTCAACTCTAACGTTAACCCTAACCCTAAACCATAACACTCACCCTAACCCTAAACCTAACCCTAACGCTAACCCTAAACCTAACCCGTACCTGAAACTAAACACTAGCTCTAACCCTAAACTAGCCCTATCCCTAATCCTAACCCTAAACCCTAAACCTAACCTTAACACTAACCCTAACCCTAATCCTAATTCTAACCTGAACCCTAAACCTAACCCTAACCCTAACCCTAAACCTAACCATAACCATAACCATAACCGTAACCCCTAACTCTAACCATAAAAAAAACCACTAACCCTAACCCTAACATCCTAAGTCTATCCCTATCCCTAACCCTAATACAAACTCTAACCCTATAACATAACTCTTAACCCTAACCCTAACACTAACCCTAATAATAACCCTTTTTCTACAACTAAAGTATAATCCTAAACCTAAGCCCAACCCAAATTTCTAACCCAAAATGTAAGCTTAACCTGAAACTTAGTCCAAACACTAAACCTTGCCCTAAACTATAACCCAAAAAATAAGACTGACCCTAATAAAAAAACTAACAGAAACCCCTAACCCCTAAACATAACAAGTATCCTGAACACATAAACAAAACACTTAACCATAACTCGAACCCTTATACTAATGGTGGGCCCACACTAACCCTAAACATAAATCTAATACTAACCCTAAACATAAACCTAACCCTAAACCTAAACCAAAAACTAACACTAAATCTAAACCATAACCCAACCCTAACCCTAACACCTAACCCTACCCTAACACTATCCCTAACCCTAACCCAACCCTAAACCTAATCCTAACCCTAACCCTAACCCTAACCCTAATCCTAACCCTAACCCATAAACATAACACTTAAAAATTACTCTAACCCTTGTCCTAATGGTGGGCCCACCCTAAACCTAAACATAAATCTAACCCTAACCCTAACAATAAAGCTAACCCTAACCCTAACTTTAAACCCTAACCATAACCCTAACCCTAACCATTACCCGTAACCCTAAATCGTAACTCTAACCCTAACCCTAACACTAACACTAACCCTAACACTTAACTCTAACCCATAAGTATAACCCTAATCGTAACCCTAACCCTAACCCGAACCCTAACACTAACCCTGAATATAACCCTAAACCTAAACATAACACTAACCCTAACCCTAAAACTTACCTTAAACCTAAACCCTAAATTGAACCCAAACCCTAATCCTAACCCTAAACTTAATCTAAATGACCTTAAGAATAATGGCCTAAACCTAAACCTAACACTAAACCTAAAGGAACACTAACCCTAAACCTAACACTAAAACTTGCCCTAATCACTAATCCTAACCCTAACTCAAACCGTAATACAAACACTAACAAAAACCCCTAACCCCTAATCCTAATCCCTAAAACTGACCAATAAACATTACACTTAAACATAACTCTAACCCTTATCCTAATGGTGGGCCCTCCCTAAACCTAAACATATCCCTAACAAAACACCTAATCCTAACCAAACCCTAAACCTAAACCTAACCATAACTCTAACACTAACTCTAATGACCCTACCCCTATCCTTAAACCTAACCCTAACCCCTAAACCTAACACTAACTCTTAACCTGACCCTAAACCCTAACATTAACCCTTACCCTAACACTACACCTAACCATAACTCCTAAACCTAAACCTAACTTGAAACGTAACCCAAGCCTAACCCTAATCCTACCCATATCCTTAACCCCTAACCACAACCCTAACCATAACCCGAACCCTAACCCTAACCCTAACCCTAAACCTAACCCTAACCCTAACCCTAACCCTAAACCTAAACCTAACGACTCTAACTCTAACCCTAATCGTAACCTTACCCTAATCCTAAAGCCCTAACCCTAACCCCAACACTAACCCTAATCCTAACATTTTTTCTACAACTAAAGTCTAATCCTACATTTTACCTTAATCTCTAACTCAAAAACTAACCCCACCCTGAAAATTAATCCTTACACTAAAACTTGCCATAAACACTAAACCCAACACTAACACTAATCCTAATCCAAACACTGACACAAAACCATAACTGTTAACCCTAACCCCTAACCCTAATCCATAAACATAACACTTAAAAATAACTCTAACCCTTTCCCTAATGGTGGGCCCACCCTAAACCAAAACATAAATCTAACCCTTACCCTAACACTGACCCTAACCCTAAAACCTAACACTAACATTAAACCTAACCCTAACCCCCAACCCTAACACAAACCCTAACCATAACCCTAACCCAAATGACCCTAAGCCTAATGGCCTAAACCTAACACTAACCCTAAACATAATATCACAATTACCCTGATCCGAAACATACACTAGCCCTAACCCAAACCCTAACCCTAACACTTACCCATAAACCTAACCCTGACACTAAGCCTAAACATACCGCTAACCTTAACACTAACACTAACCCTAACACCAACAGTTAACTCTAACCCTAACCCTAACCGTAACCCTAACGCTAACACTAACCCACACAATAACCCTAACACTAATACCTAACTCTAATCAAAACACTAACCCTAACCCTAACCATAATCCAAATGAACATAATCCTAAAGGAGTAAATCTAATCCTAACCCCAAAGGCACACTAACCCTAACCCTAAACTAAAACCTTATATTAATTATGGACCAACCCTAACCCTAAACCTAACCCTAACACTAACCCCTAACACTAACCCTATCCCTAATCCAAATTCAAACCCTAACCCTAACACAAACCTTAACCCTAAACATAACTCTTAACCCTAACACTAACCCTAACCCTAACCCTTATGCTACAACTAAAGTCTAATCCTAAACCTAAACCTAACCTTAATCTCTAACACAAAAACTAAGCCTAACCTGAAAATTAATCCTAAACCTTGCCATAAACATTAAACACAACTCTAACACAAACCCTAATCCAAACACTAACACACAACCCTAACCTTTAACCCTAACACCTAACCCTAACCCATAAACATAACACTTAACCGTAACTCTAACCCTTATCTAAATGGTGGGCCCACCCTAAACTAAAACATAAATCTGACCCGAACACTAACCATAAACCTAACCCTAACACTAACCCAAATGACACTAAGTCAAATGGCCTAACCTTAACACTAACCCTAACCCTAATGGCACATTAACCCTAATCCCACCTTAACCATAACCCTAAACCTAAGCCTAACCATAATCAAAACCCCCTAAATCTAACTCTAACCCTAATCCTAAACGTAACCCTAACACAACCCTAAACCTAACTCTAACCCGAACCCTAACTCTTAGCCTAAACCTAATCCTAACTCAACCCTAACCCTAACCCTAACACCTAAACCTAACCCTAACAAAAAATCTAACCCTAACCATAAAATTAACACTAACCCTAACCTCTAACCCTAAACTTAACCCTAACATTAACACTAAACATAACTCCTAACCCTGACCCTAACTCAAACCCTAACTCTAACCCTAAACATAACCCTAACAATAACCCTAAACCTAACCTTAACCTAACCCTAACCACAACCATAATCCTAACCCAAATGAACCTAAGCTTAATGGCCTAACATTAACCCTAACCCTAATGGCACACTTACCCTAACCCGAAACCTAACACTAGCCCTAACCCTAACCCTAACCCTGACACTAAACCTAAACTTAACCCTAACGCTAACACTAAACCTAACCCTAAACCTAACCCCTAACTTTAACCATAACCCTAACCCTAACAATAACTATAACCCCCAAACCTTAATCCTATCCCTAACCCTATTCCAAACCCTAACTCTAAACATAACTCTTAACCCTAACCCTAACACTGACCCTAATGCTAAAACGTATTCTACAACTAAACTCTAATCCTAAACCTAAACCTAACCTTAATCTGTAACTCAAAAACTAAGCCTAACATGAAACTTAATCCTAACTCTAAACCTTGCCCTAAACACTAAACACTACGCTACACTAACCTTAATCCAAACACTAACACAAAACACTAACCCTTAAGCAAACACCTAAACATAACCCATACATATTACCATAACCCAAAAACATAACACTTAACCATAACACATGCACATAACTATTAACCATAACTCTAACCCTTATCCTAATGGTGGACCCTAAACCTAAACATATATCTAACCATAACCCTAACCATAGACTTAAATCTAATCCTAACCCAAATGATGTTAAGCTTAATGGCGTAACCCTAACCCTAACGCTAACGGCACGTAACGCTAACCCAACCCTAAACATAACCCTAAGCCTAACAAAAACACTAACCCTAACACTAACCCTAAAACCCTAACCCTAACACTAATCCAACCCTAAACCTAATACTAACACTAAGCCTAATCTTAACGGTAACCCTAACACTAACCCTAGGCATAAGCCTAAACCTAACCCCTAACCCTAACCATAACACTAAACATAACCCTAGCCTTAACACTAACACTAACACCCTAACCCTAACCCTAATCCGAAACCAAACCCTAACCATAACCCTTAACCCTAACACTAACCCTAAATCTAACCCTTATTCTACAACTAAAATCTAATCCTAAACCTAAACATAACCTTAATCTCTAACCCAAAAACTAAGTTTAACCTGAAACTTAATCCTAACCGTAAACCTTGCCTAAACACTAACCCCAACACTAACACAAACCCTTATCCAAACACTACCACAAAACCCTAACCCCTAACCCTAACCCCCAAAACCTAACCCATAAACATTGCACTTCAGCATAACTCTAAACCTTATCCTAATAGTGGGCCCACCCTAAACCTAAACATAAATCTAACCCTAACCCTAACCCAACACTAACCCTAACACTAAACCTAAACCATAACCCTAACACTAACCTTAAACCTAAACCATAACCTTAACATTAACATTAACCTTAATCCCTGATCATAGCTCTAACTCTAACCCTAATCCTAACCCTAACTCTAACCCAAACCTAACCCTAACGCTAAACCTATCCCTAACTATAATCCAAACCCTCACTCTGAACATAACTCTTAACCCTAACACTAACCCTAATCCTAATCCTTATTCTAAAACTAAAGTCTAATCCTAAACTTAACATTAATCTTAAACTCAAAAACTAAGCCTAATCTGAAACTTAATCCGAACCCTAAAACTTGCCCTAAACACTACACCTAACACTAAAACTAATCGTAATCCAAACATTAACACAAAACCCTAACTACTTACCCTAACCCCTAACCTAACCCATAAACATAACACTTAACCATAACACTAACCCTTATCCTAATGGTGGGCCCATCCTAAACCTAAATATAAATCTAATCCTAACCCTAACCCTAACCCTAACACAAATGACCCTATGCCTAACCCGAACACTAACCCTAAACCTAACCCTAACCCTAAACCTTACCGTAACCCTAACCTTCAATCTAAACTTAACCCTAACCTTAACCCTAATCCTAACCCCCTAAACCTAACCCTATCCCTAACTCTAATCCAAACCCTAACCCTAAACATAACTCTTAAACCTAACCCTAAAAATAACACCAATCCTAACCCTTATTCTAAAACTAAAGTCCAATCCTAAACATAAACCTAACCTTAATCTCTAACCCAAAAACTAAGTCTAATCTGAAACTTAATCCAAATCCTAAGCCTTGCCCTAAACACTAACCCCAACACTAACACTAATACAAACACTAACACAAAACCATAACCCCTAACCCTAACCCCTAACCCTAACCCATAAACATAACATTCACCAGAACTCTAACACTTATCCTAATCGTGGGCCCACACTAAACCGAAACATAAATCTAATCCTTACCCTAACACTAACCCAAATGGCCCTAACACTAATTGCCTAACCCTAAAGGGACACTAAACCCAACCCTAAAACTAACCCTTATTTTAATATTGGACCGACCCTAACCATAAACATGACATTAACATTAAACCCCTAATCCTAAACCTATACCTAACCCTAACACTAAACCTAAACCTAACCCAACTCAAACCCTAAAACTAACCCTAACCCGAATCCTAAATCTAGCCATAAAAATAACCTAAAACTAACCCTGACACTAACCCCTAACCCTAACTCTAACCCTAACCCTAAACCTAACCCCTAATATTAACCCTAACCCTAACCCAAACCCTAACCCTTACCCTTACCCTAAGAGTAACCCTATACCTAACCCCTAACGCTAACCATAACACTAACCATAACCCCTAACACTAACGCTAACATTAAACCTAAACATAACCCTAACACTCACACTAATCATAACCCCTAACCCTAACCAAAAAACAAAGCATAATCGTAACACTAACCCTAACCCCTAAACTTAACCCTAACCTTAACATTAACTCTAACCCTTACCGTAAAATTACTCCAAACCCCTAACCCTACCCATAACCTTAACCATGACCTTAACCCTATCACTAACCCTAACCCTAATAGTATCACCCAAAGAAGACTGGGGACAATTATGCAAAAATCGAGGTAAAATCGTAAGAAATGTTGTGGCAGTTACTTAAAACTGGAGGACAATTACCCCACATTTGGGGATAATTAGAGAAAGTCTGGGACATCTGCACAAAATTTGAGGAAAATGACAAGATATTTGGGGACAGTTACTCAAAATTCTGAGACAACTCCCATAAACTCGGGCGCACTTACCCTCAACCCGGGGACTATTACAAGAGGATTTGGGAAAATTACTCAAAATTTGGAGGCAATTTCCCAAGACTTTGGGACAATTTCTCAAAAGTTGTTCCAAATTACCCAACATTTTGCCGACAATTACCACAAATTTTTGGCCACAATTACCTGAAATATGGAGAGAATTACACAAATTGTGGCAAAATTACCCCAAATTTGGAGGCAGTTACCCCAAATTTCATAAGGATTATTCAAAATCTGGTGACAATTATGCAAAATGCGTGGCAAACTACAAGAATTTTAGGGACAATTACCCAACAGTGGGAGACGGTTGCCCAACATTTTGAGAGAATGCTCCACATTTTGCTGCCGTTACCAAACCTATGAGCACAATTACTCTAAATTTCAGGAAAGGGACCCTAATTTGGGGACAATTATACAAAATTCGATGAAAACGATAAGAAATCTTGTGAAAATGACTCAAAATTTGGTGACAGTTACCCCAAATCCGGCGACAATTAACAAAATTTGGAGAAAATGTCCATCGTTTTGAGATAGCTCCTCAAAACTGGGGGGCAAATACCCGAAGTTAGCAGATAATTTCCCGAAATTTGGAGACAGTTACCGAAAATTTGAGGGGGATTACCCAAAATTGGGAGAGAATTACTCAAAATTTGAGGGCAATTACCCCAAATTTGGAGAGAATGACTCAAAATTTGTGAAAAAGTACTCAAAATTTGGTGACAATTACCCAACCAGGGGGTTACAATTACTAAAAATGTGAGCAAACTTACCTAAAATTTTGAGGCAATAATCCCAAATCGGGAGAAAATTATCCGACATTTGGGGACAATTATCCACCATTTGGGGACAAATACACCAAATTTGAGGAAAATTATTAGACATGTTGGGCCAATTACCCAAAATTTGGAGACAGTTACTCAGGATTTGGGGACAATTACCCAAATTTGGAGACAATTGCTGAAATTTGGGAAAACCACAGAAAATTTGGGGACAATTACTAAAAATTGGGGCAAAATGACCCCCTATTTAGGGACAATTTCCCAACATCTGTCGAAAACGACACACCGTTTGGAGACAATTACGCAAAAATGGGAGATAATTACTTAGAATTTGGGGTCAATTACCCAACGTTTGGTGACAATTTCCCTCCGTAGGAACACAACTATCAAAACTGTAGAGACAAATACACGAAACTTGTGGAAGATTTTAATGACTTGAATCACCATTGCCCATAACTTTGAGACAAATTAGAAGACAATTACTCAAAATGTGGTTACAGTTACCGAGAATTTGGGAAAATTACACAAATTTTCGGGAAAATGACACAAAATTTGTGGGAAGATACACACAATTTTGAGACAATGCCTAAGAATTTGGCAAAACGCCTCAACAATTTGCGACGATTATTACAAATCTGGGGCTAATGACTCAAAACCTGGCGGGCGACGATTACTAGAAGTTTTTAGGCAGTTATTTCAAATTTGTGCACAATTACTGAAAACTTGGGAGTAATGACCCCAAGTTTGGAGGAAATGACTTAAAATCTGGGGACAATTACCCAAATTTGGGGACAATTACCACAAATGTGGAGACAACACCCTAACCATAAAACACTAACCCCAAACCCAACTCCAATTTTTGGACACTTACCCAAACTCTGGAGATAATTCCTCAAAGTTTGTGGACAATTGCGTAAATTTGGAGGACAATTACCCAGGAGATTGAGACAATTACGGCAAACTGGGAGACAATTGCCCAACATTTGGAGAAGATGACTCAAAATAGTCTGACATTTACCTCGATTTGTGGGAAATGACCCAGGGTTTGGAGAAAATGATGCAAGATTTGGGGACAATTACACAAAATTTGCCGAAAATTATGCCTGATTTTGAGACGACTGTCCAGATTTTGCTGGCAAATACCCCAAATCTGCAGACATTTACTCTAAACTTGAGGAAAATGACCCGAGACTGGGGACAATTCTACAAAAATCGAGGTAAAATCGTAAGAAATGTTGTGGCAATTACTTAAAATTGGAGGACAATTACCCCACATTTGGGGATAATTAGAGAAAGTCTGGGACATGTGCACAAAATTTGAGGAAAATGACAAGATATTTGGGGACAGTTACTCAAAATTCTGAGATAACTCCCATAAACTCCAGCGCACTTACCCTCAACCCGGGGACTATTACAAGAGGATTTGGGACAATTACTCAAAATTGGGAGGCAATTTCCCAAGACTTTGGGACAATTTCTCAAAATTTGTGGCAAATTGCCCAAAATTTTGCTGAAAATAACCACAAATTGTTGGCCACAATTACCTGAAATATGGAGAGAATTACACAAATTTTGGCAAAATTACCCCAAATTTGGAGGCAGTTACCCCAAATTTCATAAGGATGATTCAAAATCTGGTGACAATTACGCAAAATGCGTGGCAAACTACAAGAATTTTAGGGACAATTACCCAACAGTGGGAGACGGTTGCCCAACATTTTGAGAGAATGCTCCACATTTTGCGGCCGTTACCAAACCTATGAGCACAATTACTCTAAATTTCAGGAAAGTGACCCTAATTTGGGGACAATTATACAAAATTCGATGAAAACGATAAGAAATCTTGTGAAAATGACTCAAAATTTGGTGACAGTTACCCCAAATCCGGCGACAGTTAACAAAACATGGAGAAAATGTCCATCGTTTTGAGATAGCTCCTCAAAACTGGGGGGGCAATTACCCGAATTTTGCGGATAATTTTCCGGAATTTGGAGACAGTTACCGAAAATTTTGAGGAGGATTACCCAAAATTGGGAGAGAATGACTCAAAATTTGAGGGCAATTACCCCAAATTTGGAGAGAATGACTCAAAATTTGGGAAAAAGTACTCAAAATTTGGTGACAATTACCCAACCAGGGGGTTACAATTACTAAAAATATGAACAAACTTACCAAAAATTTTGAGGCAATAACCCCAAATCGGGTGAAAATTATCTGACATTTGGGGACAATTATCCACCATTTGGGGACAAATACACCAAATTTGAGGAAAATTATTAGACATGTTGGGCCAATTACCCAAAATTTGGAGACAGTTACTCAGGATTTGGGGACAATTACCCAAATTTGGAGACAATTGCTGAAATTTGGGAAAACGACAGAAAATTTGGGGACAATTACTATTAACTGGGGAAAATGACCCCCTGTTTAGGGACAATTTCCCCAACATTTGTCGAAAACGACACACCGTTTGGAGACAATTACGCAAAAATGGGAGACAATTACTTAGAATTTGGGGTCAATTACCCAACGTTTGGTGACAATTTCCCTCCGTAGGAACACAACTATCAAAACTGTAGAGACAAATACACGAAACTTGTGGAAGATTTTAATGACTTGAATCACCATTGCCCATAACTTTGAGACAAATTAGAAGACAATTACTCAAAATGTGGTTACAGTTACCGAGAATTTGGGACAATTACACAAATTTTTGGGAAAATGACACAAAATTTGTGGGAAGATACACACAATTTTGAGACAATGCCTAAGAATTTGGCAAAACGCCTCAACAATTTGCGACGATTATTACAAATCTGGTGCTAATGACTCAAAACCTGGCGGGCGACGATTACTTGAAGTTTTTAGGCAGTTATTTCAAATTTGTGCACAATTACTGAAAACTTGTGAGTAATTACCCCAAGTTTGGAGGAAATGACTTAAAATCTGGGGACAATTACCCAAATTTGGGGACAATTACCCCAAATGTGGAGACAACACCCTAACCCTAACCATAAAACACTAACCCGAAACCCAACTCCAATTTTTGGACACTTACCCAAACTCTGGAGATAATTCCTCAAAGTTTGTGGACAATTGCCTAAAATTGGAGGACAATTACCCAGGAGATTGAGACAATTACCCCAAACTGGAAGACAATTGCCCAACATTTGGAGAACATGACTCAAAATAGCCTGACATTTACCTCGATTTGGGGGAAATTACTCAGGGTTTGGAGAAAATGATGTAAGATTTGGGGACAATTACACAAAATTGGTGGAAAATTACACCTGATTTAGAGACGACTGTCCAGATTTTGCTGGCAAATACCCCAAATCTGCAGACATTTACTCTAAACTTGAGGAAAATGACCCGAGACTGGGGACAATTCTACAAAAATCGAGGTAAAATCGTAAGAAATGTTGTGGCAATTACTTAAAATTGGAGGACAATTACCCCACATTTGGGGATAATTAGAGAAAGTCTGGGACATGTGCACAACATTTGAGGAAAATGACAAGATATTTGGGGACAGTTACTCAAAATTCTGAGATAACTCCCATAAACTCCAGCGCACTTACCCTCAACCCGGGGACTATTACAAGAGGATTTGGGACAATTACTCAAAATTGGGAGGCAATTTCCCAAGACTTTGGGACAATTTCTCAAAATTTGTGGCAAATTGCCCAAAATTTTGCTGAAAATAACCACAAATTGTTGGCCACAATTACCTGAAATATGGAGAGAATTACACAAATTTTGGCAAAATTACCCCAAATTTGGAGGCAGTTACCCCAAATTTCATAAGGATGATTCAAAATCTGGTGACAATTACGCAAAATGCGTGGCAAACTACAAGAATTTTAGGGACAATTACCCAACAGTGGGAGACGGTTGCCCTACATTTTGAGAGAATGCTCCACATTTTGCGGCCGTTACCAAACCTATGAGCACAATTACTCTAAATTTCAGGAAAGTGACCCTAATTTGGGGACAATTATACAAAATTCGATGAAAACGATAAGAAATCTTGTGAAAATGACTCAAAATTTGGTGACAGTTACCCCAAATCCGGCGACAGTTAACAAAACATGGAGAAAATGTCCATCGTTTTGAGATAGCTCCTCAAAACTGGGGGGGCAATTACCCGAATTTTGCGGATAATTTTCCGGAATTTGGAGACAGTTACCGAAAATTTTGAGGAGGATTACCCAAAATTGGGAGAGAATGACTCAAAATTTGAGGGCAATTACCCCAAATTTGGAGAGAATGACTCAAAATTTGGGAAAAAGTACTCAAAATTTGGTGACAATTACCCAACCAGGGGGTTACAATTACTAAAAATATGAACAAACTTACCAAAAATTTTGAGGCAATAACCCCAAATCGGGTGAAAATTATCTGACATTTGGGGACAATTATCCACCATTTGGGGACAAATACACCAAATTTGAGGAAAATTATTAGACATGTTGGGCCAATTACCCAAAATTTGGAGACAGTTACTCAGGATTTGGGGACAATTACCCAAATTTGGAGACAATTGCTGAAATTTGGGAAAACGACAGAAAATTTGGGGACAATTACTATTAACTGGGGAAAATGACCCCCTGTTTAGGGACAATTTCCCCAACATTTGTCGAAAACGACACACCGTTTGGAGACAATTACGCAAAAATGGGAGACAATTACTTAGAATTTGGGGTCAATTACCCAACGTTTGGTGACAATTTCCCTCCGTAGGAACACAACTATCAAAACTGTAGAGACAAATACACGAAACTTGTGGAAGATTTTAATGACTTGAATCACCATTGCCCATAACTTTGAGACAAATTAGAAGACAATTACTCAAAATGTGGTTACAGTTACCGAGAATTTGGGACAATTACACAAATTTTTGGGAAAATGACACAAAATTTGTGGGAAGATACACACAATTTTGAGACAATGCCTAAGAATTTGGCAAAACGCCTCAACAATTTGCGACGATTATTACAAATCTGGTGCTAATGACTCAAAACCTGGCGGGCGACGATTACTTGAAGTTTTTAGGCAGTTATTTCAAATTTGTGCACAATTACTGAAAACTTGTGAGTAATTACCCCAAGTTTGGAGGAAATGACTTAAAATCTGGGGACAATTACCCAAATTTGGGGACAATTACCCCAAATGTGGAGACAACACCCTAACCCTAACCATAAAACACTAACCCGAAACCCAACCCCAATTTTTGGACACTTACCCAAAATCTGGAGATAATTCCTCAAAGTTTGTGGACAATTGCCTAAAATTGGAGGACAATTACCCAAGAGTTTGAGACAATTACCCCAAACTGGAAGACAATTGCCCAACATTTGGAGAACATGACTCAAAATAGCCTGACATTTACCTCGATTTGGGGGAAATTACTCAGGGTTTGGAGAAAATGATGTAAGATTTGGGGACAATTACACAAAATTGGTGGAAAATTACACCTGATTTAGAGACGACTGTCCAGATTTTGCTGGCAAATACCCCAAATCTGCAGACATTTACTCTAAACTTGAGGAAAATTACCCGAGACTGGGGACAATCATACAAAAATCGAGGTAAAATCGTAAGAAATGTTGTGGCAATTACTTAAAATTGGAGGACAATTACCCCACATTTGGGGATAATTAGAGAAAGTCTGGGACATCTGCACAACATTTGAGGAAAATGACAAGATATTTGGGGAGAGTTACTCAAAATTCTGAGACAACTCCCATAAACTCGGGAGCACTTACCCTCAACCCGGGGACTATTACAAGAGGATTTGGGAAAATTACTCAAAATTTGGAGGCAATTTCCCAAGACTTTGGGACAATTTCTCAAAATTTGGGGCAAATTGCCCAACATTTTGCCGACAATTACCACAAATTTCTAGCCACAATTACCTGAAATATGGAGAGAATTACACAAATTTTGGCAAAATTACCCCAAATTTGGAGGCAGTTACCCCAAATTTCATAAGGATGATTCAAAATCTGGTGACAATTACGCAAAATGCGTGGCAAACTACAAGAATTTTAGGGACAATTACCCAACAGTGGGAGACGGTTGCCCAACATTTTGAGAGAATGCTCCACATTTTGCGGCCGTTACCAAACCTATGAGCACAATTACTCTAAATTTCAGGAAAGGGACCCTAATTTGGGGACAATTATACAAAATTCGATGAAAACGATAAGAAATCTTGTGAAAATGACTCAAAATTTGGTGACAGTTACCCCAAATCAGGGGACAATTAACAAAATTTGGAGAAAACGTCCATCGTTTTGAGATAGCTCCTCAAACCTGGGGGGGCAATTACCCGAAGTTTGCGGATAATTTCCCGAAATTTGGAGACAGTTACCGAAAATTTGAGGAGGATTACCCAAAATTGGGAGAGAATGACTCAAAATTTGAGGGCAATTACCCCAAATTTGGAGAGAATGACTCAAAATTTGGGAAAAAGTACTCAAAATTTGGTGACAATTACCCAAGAAGAGGGTTACAATTACTAAAAATGTGAGCAAACTTACCTAAAATTTTGAGGCAATAACCCCAAATCGGGTGGAAATTATCCGACATTTGGGGACAATTATCCACCATTTGGGGACAAATAGACCAAATTTGAGGAAAATTATTAGACATGTTGGGCCAATTACCCCAAATTTGGAGACAGTTACTCAGGATTTGGGGACAATTACTAAAAATTGGGGCAAAATGACCCCCTATTTAGGGACAATTTCCCCAACATTTGTCGAAAACGACACACCGTTTGGAGACAATTACGCCAAAATAGGAGACAATTACTTAGAATTTGGGGTCAATTACCCAACGTTTGGTGACAATTTCCCTCCGTAGGAACACAACTATCAAAACTGTAGAGACAAATACACGAAACTTGCGGAAGATTTAATGTCTTGAATCACCATTGCCCATAACTTTGAGACAAATTAGAAGACAATTACTCCAAATTTGGTTACAGTTACCGAGAATTTGGGACAATTACACAAATTTTCGGGAAAATGACACAAAATTTGTGGGAAGATACACACAATTTTGAGACAATGCCTAAGAATTTGGCAAAACGCCTCAACAATTTGCGACGATTATTACAAATCTGGGGCTAATGACTCAAAACCTGGCAGGCGACGATTACTAGAAGTTTTTAGGCAGTTATTTCAAATTTGTGCACAATTACTGAGTAATTGGGGAGTAATGATCCCAAGTTTGGAGGAAATGACTTAAAATCTGGGGACAATTACCCAAATTTGGGGACAATTACCCCAAATGTGGAGACAACACCCTACCCCTAACCATAAAACACTAACCCCAAACCCAACTCCAATTTTTGGACACTTACCCAAAATCTGGAGATAATTCCTCAAAGTTTGTGGACAATTGCGTAAAATTGGAGGACAATTACCCAAGAGTTTGAGACAATTACCCCAAACTGGGAGACAATTGCCCAACATTTGGAGAAGATGACTCAAAATAGTCTGACATTTACCTCGATTTGGGGGAAATAACCCAGGGTTTGGAGAAAATGATGCAAGATTTGGGGACAATTACACAAAATTGGTCGAAAATTATGCCTGATTTGTAGACGACTGTCCAGATTTTGCTGGCAAATACCCCAAATCTGCAGACATTTACTCTAAACTTGAGGAAAATGACCCGAGACTTTGGGACAATTATACAAAAATCGAGGTAAAATGGTAAGAAATGTTGTGGCAATTACTTAAAATTGGAGGACAATTACCCCACATTTGGGGATAATTAGAGAAAGTCTGGGACATCTGCACAAAATTTGAGGAAAATGACAAGATATTTGGGGACAGTTACTCATAATTCTGAGACAACTCCCATAAACTCGGGCGCACTTACCCTCAACCCGGGGACTATTACAAGAGGATTTGGGAAAATTACTCAATATTTGGAGGCAATTTCCCAAGACTTTGGGACAATTTCTCAAAATTTGTGGCAAATTGCCCAAAATTTTGCCGACAATTACCACAAATTTTTGGCCACAATTACCTGAAATATGGAGAGAATTACACAAATTTTGGCAAAATTACCCCAAATTTGGAGGCAGTTACCCCAAATTTCATAAGGATTATTCAAAATCTGGTGACAATTACGCAAAATGCGTGGCAAACTACAAGAATTTTAGGGACAATTACCCAACAGTGGGAGACGGTTGCCCAACATTTTGAGAGAATGCTCCACATTTTGCGGCCGTTACCAAACCTATGAGCACAATTACTCTAAATTTCAGGAAAGTGACCCTCATTTGGGGACAATGATACAAAATTCGATGAAAACGATAAGAAATCTTGTGAAAATGACTCAAAATTTGGTGACAGTTACCCCAAATCCGGCGACAATTAACAAAATTTCAAGAAAATGTCCATCGTTTTGAGATAGCTCCTCAAAACTGGGGGGGCAATTACCCGAAGTTTGCGGAGAATTTCCCGAAATTTGGAGACAGTTACCGAAAATTTGAGGAGGATTACCCAAAATTGGGAGAGAATTACTCAAAATTTGAGGGCAATTACCCCAAATTTGGAGAGAATGACTCAAAATTTGGGAAAAAGTACTCAAAATTTGGTGACAATTACCCAACCAGGGGGGGACAATTACTAAAAATGTGGGCAAACTTCCCTAAAATTTTGAGGCAATAACCCCAAATCGGGTGAAAATTATCCTACATTTGGGGACAATTATCCACCATTTGGGGACAAATTCACCAAATCTGAAGAAAATTATTAGACATGTTGGGCCAATTACCCAAAATTTGGAGACAGTTACTCAGGATTTGGGGACAATTACCCAAATTTGGAGACAATTGCTGAAATTTGGGAAAACGACAGAAAATTTGGGGACAATTACTAAAAATTGGGGCAAAATGACCCCCTATTTAGGGACAATTTCCCCAACATTTGTCGAAAACGACACACCCTTTGGAGACAATTACGCAAAAATTGGAGACAATTACTTAGAATTTGGGGTCAATAACCCAACGTTTGGTGACAATTTCCCTCCGTAGGAACACAACTATCAAAACTGTAGAGACAAATACACGAAACTTGTGGAAGATTTTAATGACTTGAATCACCATTGCCCATAACTTTGAGACAAATTAGAAGACAATTACTCCAAATTTGGTTACAGTTACCGAGAATTTGGGACAATCACACAAATTCAGATTCAGCAGGAGGAAATTCAGCAGCAGAAAAAGCATATATTTAGAAGGAGATACGTCAGGGTATATAGCAGGATATGTAGCAGCATGAGATTCCGCCAGAAATTCAGGAGGATTTTCAGCAGAAGGAGATGCAAGAGCAGGAGATGAAGCAGCAAGAGGTGCAGATTTAGCAGGAGATTCAGAAGAAGGAGATGCAGAAGCAAATGCAGCAGTAGGAGATGCAGAATAAGGACATGCAGCAGGAATCGATACAGAAGGTAATAGGGCAACCGGAGTTTCAGAAGAAGGAGATGCAGAAATAGATTCACCAGAAGGAGATGCAGTAGCAGGAAAGGCAGCAGTATATACAGAAGCAGGTAATGCAGCAGGAGGAGATGCAAGAGCAAGAGATGCTGCATCAGACCCATCAGCAGGAGATGCAGCAGCAGAAGATGCAGAAGGAAATGCAGCAGCAGTAGGTGCAGCAGGAGATGCAGTAGCAGGAGATGAATCATTTTCATGAGATGCATTAAGAGATGTAGCAGGAGATTTGGCAGGAGATGAAGCAGCAGCAGAGCAGCAGCAGATGCAGCAGGAAATGCAGTAGTAATGCAGGATCAGCAGACACTGCATCAGGAAATACTGCAGCAGATGCTGGAGGAGATGACATATGAGGTGATGAAGCCACAGATGCATCAGTTGAAGATGAAGCAGGAGATGCAGCAGCAGGAGGTTCATTAGCAGATGAACCAGGAGATGAGGCAGCAAACGTAGAAAGTTATAACGTCCATGTAGAAGCAGATGCAGCAGCAGCTAATTCAGCAAGAGATGCAGCAGCAGGAGATGCAGGAGCAGATGCAGCGTGAAATGCAGATTCAGCAGGAGAAGCAATAGGAAGAGAATTTTCAGCAGATACAGCCTTATGTAAAGGATGACGAGATGTAGCAGGACATAGAGCAGGAGCAGATGCATCAGCAGATGAAGCAGGAAATACAGCAAGAGATGCAGCAGCAGAGATGTAACCGCAGATGCATCAGAAGCAGATGCAACAGGAGATGCAGCAGCAGCAGATTCTGCAGGAGATGCATTGGCAGAAGATGCAGAAGGAGTTGCAGCATCAGGAGATTCAGCAGGAAATGCAGCAGCAGGGGATGTAGTAGCAGGAGACACAGAAGGAGATGCAGAAGGAGCTGCAGCATCAGGAGATTCAGCAGGAAATGCAGCAGCAGGGGATGTAGTAGCAGGTAACACAGAAGGAGATGCAGAAGAAGATGCAGCAGAAAGAAATATAGCAGGAGATGCAGTCGCAGTAAATGCAGCAAGAGAGAAAGTAGCATCAGATGGAGTAGCAGATGCAGTGGAAGAGGATTCAAGAGCAGATGCAGCAGCAGGAGAGCTATGAGGATATGCAGCAGTAGATGAAGCAGCAGCAGATGCAGCAGCAAATTCAGCAGATACAGGAGGAGATGCATCCACACATGCATGAGCAGAGGTGCATCAGGAGATGTAGCAGAAGGAGATACAGGATGCCACCGGAGATGCAGCAGATGCAACACCAGAAGATGCAGCACCAAGAGATGCAGCAGGAGATGCAGCAGCACATGCAGTATCAGCTGATGCAGAAGCAGGAGATGCAGCAGCAGGAAATACAACAGGAATAGATGCAGCAGCAGGAGATGCAGCAGGAATTGAAGCAGAATGTGCATCAGCAGGAAATGCAGCACCAAGAGATTCAGACGGAGATGCAGAAAGAGATGCAGAAGCAGGAGATGAGGCAGCAGATGCAGCAGCAGGAGTTGCAGCAGAAGGAGATGCTGCAGGAGCACATGCAGAAGGTGATGCAGCTGTAGGAGATGCAGCATCAACAGATGCAGCAGAAGATTTAGCAGCAGGACATTCAAAATGATATGTAGAAGCATGAGATGCCGCAGGAGATTGATCAGGAGATTCAGCAGCAACTGATGCAGCAGCAGGAGAAGCAGCAGGAGATGCAGCAGCAGCAGGAGATGCAGAAGCAGATGCAGCAGGAAATGAAGATTCATCAGAAGATGCAGTAGGAAGAGATTCTTCAACATATGCATCAGCATGATAAGATGCAGCAACTGGAGATACAGCAGGTTATGGAGAAAGAGTAGATGATGCAGCAGAAGCAGCAGCAGGAGATTAAGAAGCAGGAGATTCAACTGCAAAAGAAGTAGCAGGAGATGGAGATTCAGAAGGAGATATGTCAGGAGATGTAGCAGGATATGTAGCAGCATGAGCTGCCGCCTGAGATTGAGGAGGAGATTCAGCAGAAGGAGATGCAAGAGCAGGAGATGAAGCAGCAGGAGATGCAGAAGCAGATGCAGCAGGAGATGCAGATTTAGCAGGAGATGCATCAGCAAGAGATGCAGAAGCAGATGCAGCAGGAGCCGATGCAGCAGCAGGACACGCATCAGGAGTCGATGCAGAAAGTAATAGATCAGCAGGAGATTCAGAAGAAGGAGATGCAGAAAGAGATTCAGCAGCAGGAGATGCAGCAGCAGGAAAGGCAGCAGTATATACAGAGGCAGGATATGCAGCAGGAGATGCAGCAGCAGAGATGTAGCCGCAGATGCATCAGAAGCAGATGCAAGAGGAGATGCATCAGCAGAAGATGCAGAAGGAGTTGCAGCATCAGGATATTCAGCAGGAAATGCAGCAGCAGGGGATGTCGTAGCAGGAGACACAGAAGGAGATGCAGAAGGAGCTGCAGCATCAGGAGATGCAGCAGGGAATGCAGCAGCAGCAGAAGTAACAGCAGATGCAGCAGCATCATATGCACTAGGAGATGTAGCAGCAGGGGATGAAGAAGCAGGAGACGCTACAGGCGATTCAGCCGGAGATGCAGAGGGAGGTGATGCAGCAGCAGGAAGTGCAGAGTAGTAGATGAAGTAAAGAAGATGCAGCAGAAGGAAATATAGCAGGAGATGCAGCCGCCGTAAATGCAGCAAAAGAGAAATTATTATCAGATGCAGCAGGAGATGCAGTGGAAGAGGATGCAACAGCAGATGCAGCAGCAGGAGACCTATCAGGAGATGCAGCAGGAGAAGAAGCAGCAGCAGATGCAACAGCAAATTCAGCAGATACAGCAGGAGATGCTGTATCAGGAGATGCAGAAGGAGATGCAGCAGCCGGAGATGCAGCAGCAGGATATGCAGTAAAAAAATATGCAGCCGCACCAGAGGCAGCAGCAGATTCAGCAGGAGTTGCAGCAGCAGGAGATTCAGAAGGAGATGCATCAGCAGGAAATGCATCAGCAGATTCTGCAGCAGGATATTCAGTAGAAAATGCAGCAGGAGATGCAGCAGGAGATATTGAAGGAGATTCAGCAGCAGGGGATGCAGTAGGAGATGCAGCAGGAGATACATCAGCAGGAATTGTAGCAGGAGATGCTACAATAGACCCACTGGATCGTCGAGTCCAACCTTTCCCACCAGTAACTAAATCATGCTCCTAATCACCTCGTCTACCCTAACCTTAAACACCTCCAGGGACGGTGACTCAACCACCTCCCTGGGCAGACTGTTCCAATGCCTAACCACCTTCTCCGTGAAGAACTTTTTCAAAATCTCAAGCCTAAATTTCCCCTGGCGGAGCTTGAGGCCATTCCCTCTCGTCCTCTCCCCTGTCACTTGGCAGAAGAGGCCAGCACCCTCCTCTCCACAACCTCCCTTCAGGTAGTTGTAGAGAGTAATAAGGTCTCCCCTCAGCCTCCTCTTCTCCAGGCTGAACAACCCCAGCTCTCTCAACCGCTCCTCATAAGATTTGGTCTCCAGCCCCTTCACCAGCTTCGTTGCTCTTCTCTGGACTCGCTCCAGAGCCTCAACATCCTTCTTGTGGTGAGGGGCCCAGAACTGAACACAGTACTCGAGGTGCGGTCTCACCAGTGCTGAGTACAGGGGGAGAATAACCTCCCTGGACCTGCTGATCACGCCGTTCCTGATACAAGCCAAGATGCCATTGGCCTTTTTGGCCACCTGGGCACACTGCTGGCTCATGTTCAGTCGGTTGTCAACCCGCACCTCCAGGTCCTTCTCCTCCTGGCAGCTTTCCAGCCAGGTCTCTCCTAGTTTGTACCTCTGCTTAGGGTTGTTGTTCCCCAAGTGCAGGACTTGGCATTTGGCCTTGTTAAACCTCCTGCCGTTGGTCTCTGCCCAGCAGTCCAGCCTGTTCAGATCCGTTTGCAGAGCCTCCCGACCCTCCAGCAGATCCACACTTCCACCGAGCTTGTGTCATCTGCAAACTTGCTAAGGGAGCACACAATGCCTTCATCCAGGTCGTTGATAAAGACATTAAACAGGACTGGACCCAGCACTGAGCCCTGAGAATCCCACTTGTCAGTGGCCTCCAGCTGGATTTAACTCCATTTACCACCACCCTCTGGGCCCCGTCATTCAACCAGTTTTTCACCCAGGAGAGTGTGCACCCGTCCAGGCCAGAGGCCGACAGATTCCAAAGAAGAATGCTACGAGAAACTCTATCAAAGGCTTTCCAAAGTCCAGGAAGACCACATCCACAGCCTTTCCCTCGTCCAAGAGTTTAGTCACTCGGTCATAGAAGGTGATCAGATTACTCTGGCAAGACCTGCCTTTCATGAACCCGTGTTGACTGGGCCTGATCACCCGGTTCTCTTGCAAGTGCTTCTTGATAGCTCTCGAGATCACCCGCTCCATGACTTTCCCCGGTACCGAGGTCAGACTGACAGGCCTGTAGTTCCCCGGATCCTCCCTGCGCCCCTTCTTATAGATGGGCACGACATCAGCCTCCAGTCAGCGGAACCTCCCCAGTCATCCAGGACCGTTGGAAGATGATGGAAAGGGGTTTGGCCAGCACATCTGCCAGTTCCCTCAAAACTCTTGGGTGGACTCCATCCGGCCCCATAGACTTGTCGGCATCTAGCTGGGCAAGCAAGTCTCTAACCACCTCCTCTCGGACCTTGGGAATCTCATACTTCTCTTCCAACCCCTGGGGTTGTGCACAGAGGGGACAATATTCCTTACTGTTAAAGACTGAGGCAAAGTAGACATTGAGTACTTCAGCCTTGTCTTCGTCCCCTGTTATTGTTGTTCCCTCTGCATCTACTAGGGACTGGAGATTCTCCCTAGTCCTCCTTTTCCTGTTGATGTATTTGTAGAAAGACTTTTTGTTGTCTTTCACAGTCTTGGCCAATCGCATTTCTAGTTGGGCCTTAGCACTCCTGACTTTTCCCCTGCACGTTCTGGCTTCCTCCCTATAGTCCACCCAGGATGCCTGTCCCTTCCTCCAGAGGTCATAGACCTTCCTCTTCCTATTGATGTCTCTCAGGACCTCCCTACTCAACCATGCTGGTTTCTTACCCCGCCGGCTACTTTTCCAGAACTTGGGGACAGCTTTCTCCTGAGCTGCTAGGAGTTCCTTCTTGAAGAGTGCCCAGCCCTCATGGACACCTTTGCCCTCAAGGAGCGCCTCCCATGGGACTTTTCCCACCAGCCTTCTGAACAGTCCAAAGTCTGCTCTCTGAAAGTTGAGGGCGACTGTTCTGCTAACCTCCACCTTCTTCATCTCACCCTGCACCGAGAACTCTATCATCTCATGATCGCTTTGCCCCAAGCGTCCTCCAACCTTCACATCCCCCACCAGTCCTTCTCTGTTCGCAAACAGCAGGTCCAGGAGGGCACCGTCCCTTGTCGGTTCGCTCACCGGCTGTGTGAGGGAGTTGTCTTCCACACACTCCACGAACCTCCGGGACTGCTTCCTCTCTGCTGTATTATACTCCCAGCCTATATCTGGGAAATTGAAGTCTCCACAAGGACTAGAGGTAGCGATCTTGAGACTACACTCAGTTGTTTGTAGAAGAGCTCATCAGCTGCTTCTTCTTGGCTGAATTAGCCACAGATTTGGGTGGCAATAAATAACCTGGGGTTTCTCTGCTGCTGGCAATGCACCCAGAAAGTCTGGGAAGGGCCACACTGTGCCACCCCTTGCCGCTCGCCCCAGGGATTTGCTGGCCGTGGAGACCAGGGATGTCAGCAGCAGCTTCCATTTTCCCTCGTCCAAGAGTTTAGTCACTTGGTCATACAAGGTGATCAGATTACTCTGGAAGACCTAACACTAACTCTAACCCTAACCCAAACCTAACACTAACACTAACACTAACCCTAACCCTAACCCTACCCTAACCCTAACCCTAACACTATACCTAATGTTAAATCTAACCCTTACCCAAACCCTAACACTAGCCCTAACCCTAAACCTAACTCTATCCCTAACCCTAACTCTAACCTCTAAACCTAATTTTAACCCTAACCCTAACCTTGACCCTAAACCGAATCCTAAACCTAACCCTTCCCCTAACCCTAACCCTAACCGTAACCCTAACACTAACCCTAACACTAATTCCTAATCCTAACTCTAACACTAACACCTAACATTAACCCTAACCCCTGAACCTAACCTTAACACTAACCCTAACCCTAACCCTAATCCTAATTCTAACCCGAACCCTAAACCTAACCATAACCTTAACCCCTAACTCTAACCATAAAAACCCACTAACCCTAACCCTAACATCCTAAGTCTATCCCTATCCATAACCCTAATACAAACCCTAACCCTAAACATAACTCTTAACCCTAACCCTAACACTAACCCTAATAATAACCTTTTTCTACAACTAAAGTATAATCCTAAACTTAAGCCTAACCCAAATTTCTAACCCAAAATGTAAGCTTAACCTGAAACTTAGTCCAAACACTAAACCTTGCCCTAAACAATAACCCAAAAAATAAGACTGACCCTAATAAAAAAACTAACAGAAACCCCTAACCCCTAAACATAACAAGTATCCTGAACACATAAACATAACAATTAACCATAACTCGAACCCTTATACTAATGGTGGGCCCACACTAACCCTAAACATAAATCTAACACTAACCCTAAACATAAACCTAACCCTAAACCTAAACCAAAAACTAACACTAAATCTAAACCATAACCCAACCCTAACCCTAACACCTAACCCTACCCTAACACTATCCCTGACCCTAACCCAACCCTAAACCTAAACATAAATCTAACCCTAACCCTAACAATAAAGATAACCCTAACCCTAACTTTAAACCCTAACCATAACCGTAACACTAACCACTACCCGTAACCCTAACCCGTAACTCTAAACCTAACACTAAACTCTAACCCATAAATATAACCCTAATCGTAACCCTAACCCTAACCCGAACCCTAACACTAACCCTAAATATAACCCTAAACCTAAACCTAACCCTAACCCTAACCCTATAACTTACCTTTAACCTAAATCCTTAATTGAACCCAAACCCTAATCCTAACCCTAACCTTAATCTAAATGACCTTAAGCATAATGGCCTAAACCTAAACCTAACCCTAACCCTAAAGGAACACTAACTCTAAACCTAACACTAAAACTTGCCCTAATCACTAACCCTAACCCTAACACAAACCCTAATACAAACACTAACAAAAAACCCTAACCCCTAATCCTAATCCCTAAAACTGACCAATAAACATTACACTTAAACATAACTCTAACCCTTATCCTAACGGTGGGCCCTCCCTAAACCTAAACATATCCCTAACAAAACACCTAACCCTAACCAAACCCTAAACCTAACCCTAACCATAACTCTAACACTAACTCTAATGACCCTACCCCTATCCTTAAACCTAACCCTAACCCCTAAACCTAACACTAACTCTTAACCTGACCCTAAACCCTAACATTAACCCTTACTCTAACACTACACCTAACCATAACCCCTAAACCTAAACCTAACTTGAAACGTAACCCAAGCCTAACCCTAATCCTACCCATATCCTTAACCCCTAACCACAACCCTAACCATAACCTGAACCCTAAACCTAACCCTAACTCTAACCATAAACCTAACCCTAACCCTAACCTTAAACCTAAACCTAACGACTCTAACTCTAAACCTAATCTTAACCTTACCCTAATCCTAAAGCCCTAACCCTAACCCCAACACTAACTCTAATCCTAACACTTTTTCTACAACTAAAGTCTAATCCTACATTTTACCTTAATCTCTAACTCAAAAACTAACCCTACCCTGAAAATTAATCCTTACACTAAAACTTGCCATAAACACTAAACCCAACACTAACACTAATCCTAATCCAAACACTAACACAAAACCATAACTGTTAACCTTAACCCCTAAACCTAATCCATAAACATAACACTTAAATATAACTCTAATCCTTATCCTAATGGTGGGCCCACCCTAAACCAAAACATAAATCTAACCCTTACCGTAACCCTAAATCCTAACCCTAACACTAACATTAAACCTACCCTAACCCCCAACCCTAACACAAACCCTAACCATAACCCTAACCCAAATGACCCTAAGCCTAATGGCCTAAACCTAACACTAACCCTAAACATAATATCACAATTACCCTGATCTGAAACATACACTAGCCCTAACCCAAACCCTAACCCTAACACTTACCCATAAACCTAACCCTGACACTAAGCCTAAACATACCGCTAACCTTAACAGTAACACTAACCCTAACACCAACAGTTAACTCTAACCCTAACCCTAATCCAAACCCTAACCCTAACCCTAACCATAATCCAAATGAACATAATCCTAAAGGAGTAAATCTAATCCTAACCCCAAAGGCACACTAACCCTAACCCTAAACTAAAACCTTATTTTAATTATGGACAAACCTTAACACTAAATCTAACCATAACACTAACCCCCTAACCCTATCCCTAATCCAAATTCAAACCCTAACACTAACACAAACCATAACCTTAAACATAACTCTTAACCCTAACCCTAACCCTAACCCTAATCCTTACCCTTATGCTACAACTAAAGTCTAATCCTAAACCTAAACCTAAACTTAATCTCTAACCCAAAAACTAAGCCTAACCTGAAACTTAATCCTAAATCTTGCCATAAACATTAAACACAACTCTAACAAAAATCCTAATCCAAACACTAACACAAGACCCTAACCTTTAAACCTAACACCTAACCCTAAAAATAACCCTAACCCTATCCCCTAACCCTAAACGTAACCCTAACTATAACACTAAACATAACTCCTAACCCTAGCACAAACCCTAACTCTAACCCTAAACATAACCCTAACAATAACCCTAACCCTAAACCTTAACTTAACCCTAACCGTAACCATAACCCTAACCCAAATGAACCTAAGCTTAAAGGCCTAACACTAACCCTAACCCTAATGGCACAATAACCCTAACCCGAAACTCACACTAGCCCTAACCCTAACCCTAACCCTAACTCCTAACTTTATCCATAACCCTAACCCTAACAATAACCCTAACGCTAAACATAATCTGAAAACTAACCCTAACCCTAACACTCTAACCATTAATCCTAAACCTAGCACTAACACCTAACCCTAAAACTAAACCTTACCATAATACTAAACATAACCATAACCATAATCCTAACCCTAACACCTTACTCTAACTACTAACCCTTACACTAACCACCCCAACCCTAACTCTAACACTAATCCTAACCCCTAACCCCAATTGTAACACTAAGACTTACCCTAAACCTAACACTAACCCTCACCAATAACCCTCACCCTAACCAAACCCTAACCCTAACTCTAAACCTAACCCTAATCCCTACCACTAACACTAACACTAACACTAACCCTAACCATAATCCTAACACTAGTGAGCCTAAACCTAACACTAACCTAACCACTAACCTTAAATCTAACTCTAACCCTAACCCTAAACCTAATCACTAACCTTAAATCTAACCCTAACCCTAAACTTAACGCTAACCCTAACCCTAACCCTAATAACCCTAAACCTAACCTTAACACTAATACTAACCTTAACCCCCTGACTCTATCCCTAACCCTAACCCTTACACTACATCTAACCCCTGACCCTAAACTTAACCAAAACCCTAACCTTAACCCTAACCCTAACTCTATCCCTAACCCAAGAACTAATCTTTAACGTAAACTTAACATAAACCCTAACTCTAACTACTAACCCTAACCCCTAAACTTAACCCTAACCAGAATCCTAACCCTAAACATAACTCTTAACCCTAACCCTAATCCAAACCCTGATTCTACAGCTAAAGTCTGATTCTACAACTAAAATCTAATCCTACACCTAAATCTAACCTTAATTTCTAACTAAAAAAAATGCCTAACCTGAAACTAAATCCTATCCCTAAACCTTGCCCTAGACACTAAACCCAAAAATAACACTAACCCTAATCCAAACACCTACACAAAACATTAACCCATAACCCTAACCCATAAATATAGCACTTAACCATAACTCTAACCCTTATCCTAATGGTAGGCCCACCCTAAACCTAAACATAAATTTAACCCTAACCCTAACCCAACTGACCCTAAGTCTAATGGCCTAACCTTAACCCTAACCCTAACACTAATGGCACACTAATAATAACCCAAACCTAAACGTAACCCTAACTCTAAATCTAAAACTAAGACTAACCATAGCCACCTAAAGCTAACTCTATCCTTAACCCTAATCCAAACCCTAAATCTAAGTCTAGCCATACCTCTAACCCTAACCCTAACCCTAACCATAAAAACCCTAAACCTTACCCTAATCAAAACACCAACACTAACCCCCTAAACATAACACTATCCCTATCCCTAATTCAAATCCTAACCCTAAACATAACGCTTAACCCTAACACTAACACTAACCCTAATCCTAACCCTTATTCTACAACTAAAGTCTAATCCAAAACCTAAACCTAACCTTAATCTCTAACACGAAAAATAAGCCTAACCTTAAACTTAATGCTAGCCCCAAACCTTGCCCTAAACACTAACATCAACACTAACACTAACCCTAATCCAAACACTATAACAAAACAAAAACTCTTAAACCTAACACCTAACCCTAACCCATAAACATAATACTTAACTGTAATTCTAAACATTACCCTAACACTAACAACGAAATCTAAAGATTAACCCTAACCCTAACCCTAATCCTGACCCAACCCTAACCCTAAACCAAACCTTAATTGTAACACTATCCCTAACCCTAACCTTAACAAACCTAATCCTATCAATAACCCCTAACCCTAACACTAACTCTAACCCTAACCCTAACACCAACCCTAACACCAACCCTAACCCAAATGACCCTAAGCTTAATGGCCTAACCCTAATCCTAATGGCACACTAACCCTATCCCAACCCTAACCATAACACTAACCCTAACTCTAACCATAACACTAACACTTACCCCCTAATCCTAACCATATCCCTAACACTAATCCAAACCCTAACCCTAAATATAACTCTTAACCCTAACCCTAATACTAACACTAATCCTAACCCTTATTCTACAATTAAAGCCTAATCCTAAACTTAAACCTAACCTTAATCTCTAAAACAAAAAATAAGCCAAACCTGAAACTTGATCCTAGCCCTAAACCTTACACTAAAAACTAACCCCAACACTAAAAATAACCCTAATCCAAACACTAACACAAAACCCTAACTACTAACCATAACCCCTAACCCTAACTCAATAAGCATAATACTTAACTATAATTTTAACCCTTATCCTAATGGTGGGCCCACCCTAAGACTAAACATAAATCTAAACCTAACCCTAAACCTAACACTAAACCTAACTTTAACCCTAAACCTAACCCTAACATTAACACTAACCCTAAACCCAAACCCTAACCCTAACCCTAACCTAACCATAACCCTAAGAATAAATCTAATCCTAAACCAACCCTAATCCTAACCCTAACCCTAAACCTAACACAAACCCTAACACCTAACTATAACCTTTAACCCTAACCCTGACACAACACTAACTGTAACCATAACTCTAATCCTAACAACCCTAACCCTAAACCTAACCGTAACCATATCCCTAACGCTAAACCTAACCATAACCATATCCCTAACCCAACCCCAACCCAAACCCTAACACTAACACCTAACCCTAACACTAACCCAACCCTAACACTAACCCTAATGCTAACAATGACCCTAACACTAACTCCTAACTCTAACCTCTAATCCTAATCCTAACCCAAACTTAACTCTAATCCTAACCGTAACCCTTACCCTTAACCCTAAACCCAAACCTAACACTAACTTTACCCTTAACCATAACCCTGATGACCTTAACAATAACACTTACTCTAACCCTAAACCTAACCCTAAAACCTAACCCTAAAATTAACACTAACGCTAACCATAAACCTTAACACTAACTTTAACCGTAACTCTGAACCTAACCCTAACCCAAATCAAACCCTAAACCGAACCCTAACACTAAATATAAAACTAACAATAACCCAACCCTAACCCTAACCCTAACCCTAATATTATCCCTAGCACTAAATCCTTACCCTAACTTTAACCCTAACCCCTAACATTAACACAAACTCTAGCTGTAACACTTACCCTAACCGTAACCCTAACCCTAACTCCTAATCCTAACCATAACTCTAACACTAACCCAAACACCCTAACCTTAACCATATAACTAACACCAGTCCAAAACCTAACCCTAAATATTATTCTTAACTCTAACCCTAACAGAAACCCTAATCCTAACCCGTATTTTACAACTAAAGTCTAACCCTAAACCTAAACCTAATATTAATCTCTAACCCAAAAACTAAGCCTGACCTGAAACTTCATCCAAGCCTTAAACCTTGCCCTAAACACTAGACACAATACTAACACTAACCCTAATCCAAACACTAACACAAAACCCTAAACATTAACCCTAACCCATTACATAACACTTAACTAGAATTCAAACCCTTATCCTAATGGTGGGACCACACTAATCCTAAACATAAATCTAACCCTAACACTAAAGCTAAGCCTAACAGTAACCCTAACTTTAACTATAAACATAACTGTAACCCTAACACTAACACTAACACCTAAAACTTACGTTAACCCTCACCCTAAACCAAACCTAAACCTAACCCTAACCCTAAGCCTAACCCTAACCATAATATTAACCCTAAACCTAAATGTAAACCTAACCCTAACCTTAAATCTAACCATAACCCTAACACTAACACATTATTCTAACCCTAACCCTAACCAAAACCCTAACAACTAACAATAAACATAACCCTAACCCTAACCCCTAACACAAAACCTAACTCTAACCTGAACCAAACCCTAACCCTAACCCCTAACACAAAACATAACTTTAACCTGAACCCTAACCCTAAACCCTAACCCTTAATTTAACCCTAACCCTAATCCTAACACCTAACGATAACCCTAACCCTAAACCTAGACAATAATCCTAACCCTAAACCAAACCCTAAACCATAACCTTAAGCCTAACACAAAAAATTAACTCTAAAACTAACCTTAACACTAACCCTAAACCTAAACCATAAACCTAAGCCTAACCCTCACCCTAACACTAACAACTAACTCTAATCCAAACCCTAACCCTAACCCTAACCATAATCCAAAGGAATCTAATCCTAATGGCCTAAAACTAAACCTAGCCCTAAAGGCACACTAATCCTAACCCTAAACTAAACCCTTATATTAATTATGGACCAACTCTAACCCTAAACCTAACCCTAACCCCCTAACCCTAACCCTATCCCTTATCCAAATTCAAACCCTAACCCTAACACAAACCTTAACCCTAAACATAACTCTTAACCCTAACACTAACCCTAATCCTAACCCTTATGCTACAAGTAATGTCTAATCCTAAACTTAAACCTAACCTTAATCTCTAACACAAAAAATAAGCCTAACCTGAAACTTAATCCTAAACCTTGCCATAAACATTAAACACAACTCTAATACAAACCCTAATCCAAACACTAACACAAAACCCTAACCTTTAACCCTAACACCTAACCATAACCCATAAACATAACACTTAACCGTAATTCTAACCCTTATCTAAATGGTGGGCCCACCCCAAACTATAACATAAATCTGACCGAACCCTAACCATAAACCTAACCCTAACACTAACCCAAATGACACTAAGTCTAATGGCCTAATCTTAACACTATCTCTAACCCTAATGGCACATTAACCCTAATCCCACCTTAACCATAACCCTAACCCTAAGCCTAACGATAATCCCAACCCCCTAAATCTAACTCTAACCCTAACCCTAAACGTAACCCTAACACAACCCTAAACCTAACTCTAACCCGAACCCTAACACTTAGCCTAAACCTAATCATAACTCAACCCTAACCCTAACCCTAACACCTAAACCTAACCCTAACACTAACCCAAAATCTAACCCTAACCCTAAAATTAACACTAACGCTAACACCTAATCCTAAACTTAACCCTAATGCTAACACTAAACATAACTCCTAACCCTGACCCTAACACAAACCCTAACTCTAACCCTAAACATAACCCTAACAATAACCCTAACCCTAAACCTTAACCTAACCCTAACCATAATCCTAACCCAAATTAACCTAAGCTTAATGGCCTAACACTAACCCTAACCCTAATGGCACACTTACCCTAACCCGAAACCTAACACTGGCCCTAACCCTAACCCTAACACTGACACTAACCCTGACACTAAACCTAAACTTAACCCTAATGCTAACCCTAACCCTAATCCTAAACCTAACCTCAACCCTAACCCCTAACTTTAACCATAACCCTAACTCTAACAATAACTATATCCCCCAAACCTTAATCCTATCCCTAACCCTATTCCAAACCCTAACTCTAAACATAACTCTTAACCCTAACCCTAACACTGACCCTAATGCTAAAACTTATTCTACAACTAAAGTCTAATCCTAAACCTAAACCTAACCTTAATCTGTAACTCAAAAACTAAGCCTAACATGAAACTTAATCCTAACTCTAAACCTTGCCCTAAACACTAAACACTACACTACACTAACCTTAATCCAAACACTAACACAAAACCCTAACCCTTAACCCAAACATCTAACCATAACACATACACATAACAATTAACCATAACTCTAACCCTTATCCTAATAGTGGACCCTAAACCCAAACATATATCTAACCATAACCTTAACCATAAAATTAAATCTAATCCTAACCCAAATGACGTTAAGCTTAATGGCGTAACCCTAACACTAACGCTAATGGCACGTAACGCTAACCCAACCCTAAACATAACCCTAAGCCTAACACTAACACTGACCCTAACACTAACCCTAAAACCCTAACCCTAACACTAATCAAACCCTAAACCTAATACTAACACTAAGCCTAATCTTAACGGTAACAATAACACTAACCCTAGCCATAAGCCTAACCCTAACCCCTAACCCTAACCATAACACTAAACCTAACCCTAGCCTTAACACTAACCCCCTAACCCTAATCCGAAACCTAACCCTAACCATAACCCTTAACCCTAACACTAACCCTAAATCTAACCCTTATTCTACCACTAAAATCTAATCCTAATCCTAAACATAACCTTAATCTCTAACCCAAAAACTAAGGTTAACCTGAAACTTAATCCTAACCGTAAACCTTGCCTAAACACTAACCCCAACACTAACACAAACCCTTATCCAAACACTAACACAAAACCCTAACCCCTAACCCTAACCCCCAAAACCTAACCCATAAACATTGCACTTCAGCATAACTCTAAACCTTATCCATAATAGTGGGCCCACCCTAAACCTAAACATAAATCTAACCCTAACCCTAACCCTAACCCTAACCCTAACCCTAACCCTAACCCTAACCCAACAATAACCCTAACACTAAACCTAAACCATAACCCTAACACTAACCTTAAACCTAAACCATAACCTTAACATTAACATTAACCTTAACCCCGACCATAACTCTAACCCTAACCCTAACCCTAAACGTAACCCAACCCTAACCCTAACACTAACAATAACCCTAAACCTAACCCAACCCTAACCCTAACACTAATGCCTAACCCTAATCCTAACCCTAACTCTAACCCAAACCTAACCCTAACCCTAAACCTATCCCTAACTATAATCCAAACACTCACTCTGAACATAACTCTTAACCCTAACACTAACCCTAATCCTAACCCTTATTCTAAAACTTAAGTCTAATCCTAAACCTAACATTAATCTTAAACTCAAAAACTAAGCCTAACCTGAAACTTAATCCGAACCCTAAAATTTGCCCTAAACACTACACCTAACACTAAAACTAATCGTAATCCAAACATTAACACAAAACCCTAACTACTTACCCTAAACCCTAACCTAACCCATAAACATAACACTTAACCATAACACTAACTCTTATCCTAATGGTGGGCCCATCCTAAACCTAAATATAAATCTAATCCTAACCCTAACCCTAACGCTAACACAAATGACCCTATGCCTAACCCGAACACTAACCCTAAACCTAACCCTAACCCTAACACTTACAGTAACACTAAACTTAAATCTAAACTTAACCCTAACTATAACCCTAATCCTAACCCCCTAAACCTAACCCTATCCCTAACTCTAATCCAAACCCTAACCCTAAACATAACTCTTAACCCTAACCCTAAAAACAACCCTAATCCTAACCCTTATTCTACAACTAAAGTTCAATCCTAAACCTAAACCTAACCTTAATCTCTAACCCAAAAACTAAGCCTAATTTGAAACTTAATCCAAATCCTAAACCTTGCCCTAAACACTAACCCCAACACTAACACTAATACAAACACTAACACAAAACCATAACCCCTAACACTAACCCCTAACCCTAACCCATAAACATAACATTCACCAGAACTCTAACACTTATCCTAATCGTGGGCCCACAATAAACCGAAACATAAATCTAATCCTTACCCTAACACTAATCCAAATGGCCCTAACACTAATTGCCTAACCATAAAGGGACACTAAACCTAACCCTAAAACTAACCCTTATTTTAATATTGGACCGACCCTAACCCTAAACATGACATTAACCCTAAACCCCTAATCCTAAACCTATACCTAACCCTAACACTAACCCTAAACCTAACGCAATACAAACCCTAACACTAAATCTAACCCGAATCCTAAATCTAGCCATAAACCTAACCTAAAACTAACCCTAACACTAACCCCTAACCCTAACTCTAACACTAACCCTAAACCTAACCCCTAATATTAACCCTGACACTAACCCTAACCCTAACCCTAACCCTTACCCTTACCCTAACAGTAACCCTATACCTAACCCCTAACCCTAACCCCTAACCCTAACGCTAACATTAAACCTAAACCTAATCCTAACACTCACCCTAATCATAACCACTAACCCTAAATACAAAACAAAGATTAACCGTAACACTAACCCTAACCCCTAAACTTAACGCTAACCTTAACTCTAACTCTAACCCTTACCCTAAATCTACCCCTAAGCCCTAACCCTACCCATAACCTTAACCATGACCTTAACCCTATAACTAACCCTAACCCTAATCGTAACACCGAAAGAAGACAGGGGACAATTATACCAAAATCGAGGTAAAATCGTAAGAAATGTTGTGGCAATTACTTAAAATTTGAGGACAATTAACCCACATTTGGGGATAATTAGAGAAAGTCTGGGACATCTGCACAAAATCTAATGAAAATTACAAGATATTTGGGGACAGTTACTCAAAATTCTGAGACAACTCCCATAAACTCGGGCGCACTTTCCCTAAACCCGGGGACTATTACAAGAGGATTTGGGAAAATTACTCAAAATTTGGAGGCAATTTCCCAAGACTTTGGGACAATTTCCCAAGATTATGGGACAATTTCTCAAAATTTGTGGCAAATTACCCAAAATTTTGGCGACAATTACCACAAATTTTTGGCCACAATTACCTGAAATATGGAGAGAATTACACAAATTGTGGCAAAATTGCCCCGAATTTGGAGGCAGTTACCCCAAATTTCATAAGGATTATTCAAAAACTGGTGACAATTACGCAAAATGCGTGGCAAACTACAAGAATTTTAGGGACAATTACCTAACAGTGGGAGACGTTTGCCCAACATTTTGAGAGAATGCTCCACATTTTGCTGCAGTTACCAAACCTATGAGCACAATTACTCTAAATTTCATGAAAAGGGACCCTAATTTGGAGACAATTATACAAAATTCGATGAAAACAATAAGAAATCTTGTGAAAATGACTCAAAATTTGGTGACAGTTACCCCAAATCCGGGGACAACTAACAAAATTTGGAGAAAATGTCCATCGTTTTGAGATAGCTCCTCAAAACTGGGGGGGCAATTACCCGAAGTCTGCGGAAAATTTCCCGAAATTTGGAGACAGTTACCGAACATTTGAGGAGGATTACCCAAAATTGGGAGAGAATTACTCACAATATGAGGGCAATTACACCAAATTTGGAGAGAAGGACTCAAAATTTGGGAAAAAGTACTCAAAATTTGGTGACAATTACCCAACAAGGGGGTTACAATTACTAAAAATGTGGGCAAACTTCCCAAAAATTTTGAGGCAATAACCCCAAATCGGGTGAAAATCATCCGATATTTAGGGAAAATTATCCACCATTTGGGGACAAATTCACCAAATTTGAGGAAAATTATTAGACATGTTGGGCCAATTACCCAAAATTTGGAGACAGTTACTCAGGATTTGGGGACAATTACCCAAATTTGGAGACAATTGCTGAAATTTGGGAAAACGACAGAAAATTTGGGGACAATTACTAAAAATTGGGGCAAAATGACCCCCTATTTAGGGACAATTTCCCAACATTTGTCGAAAACGACACACCGCTTGGAGAAAATTACACAAAAATTGGAGACAATTACTTAGAATTTGGGGTCAATTACCCAACGTTTGGTGACAATTTCCCTCCGTAGGAACACAACTATCAAAACTGTAGAGACAAATACACGAAACTTGTGGAAGATTTTAATGACTTGAATCACCATTGCCCATAACTTTGAGACAAGTTAGAAGACAATTACTCTAAATTTGGTTACAGTTACCGAGAATTTGGGACAATTACACAATTCAGATTCAGCAGGAGGATATTCAGCAGCAGAAGAAGCATATATTTAGAAGGAGATACGTCAGAGGATATATCAGGATATGTAGCATCATGCGATGCCGCCGGATATTCAGGAGGAGATTCAACAGAATGAGATGCAAGAGCAGGAGATGAAGCAGCAGGAGATGCAGATTTAGCAGATTTAGCAGGAGATGCAGCAGTAGGAGATGCAGAAGGAGATGCAGCAGTAGGAGATGCAGAAGAAGGACATGCAGCAGGAATCGATGCAGAAGGTAATAGAGCAACCGGAGTTTCAGAAGAAGGAGATGCAGAAATAGATTCACCAGAAGTAGATGCAGTAGCAGGAAAGGCTATATATATACAGAATTCTGTATATACAGAAGCAGGTAATGCAGCAGGAGTAGATGCAAGAACAAGAGATGCTGCATCAGACCCATCAGCAGGAGATGCAGCAGCAGAAGATTCAGCAGGAAATGCAGCTGCAATAGGTGTAGCAGGAGATGCAGTAGCAGGAGATGAAGCATTATCATGAGATGCATTAAGAGTTGCAGCAGCTGGATATGTAGCAGGAGATTTGGCAGGAGATGAAGCAGCAGCAGAGCAGCAGCAGATGCAGCAGGAAATGCAGCAGTAGATGCAGGATCAGCAGACACTGCATCAGGAAATACTGCAGCAAATGCAGCAGGAGACGACATATGAGGTGATGAAGCCACAGATGCATCAGTTGAAGATGAAGCAGGAAATGCAGCAGCAGGAGGTTCATTAGCAGATGAACCAGGAGATGAGGCAGCAAACGTAGAAAGTTATAACGTAAATGTAGAATCAGATGAAGCAGCAGCTAATCCAGCAGGAGATGCAGCAGCAGGAGATGCAGGAGCAGATGCAGCAGAAAATGCAGATTCAGTAGGAGAAGCAATAGGAAGAGAATTTTCAGCAGGTACAGCCTTATGTAAAGGATGACGAGATGTAGCAGGACATAGAGTAGGAGCAGATGCATCAGCAGATGAAGCAGGAAATACAGCAAGAAATGCAGCAGCAGAGATGTAGCCGCAGATGCATCAGAAGCAGATGCAACAGGAGATGCAACAGCAGCAGATTTTGCAGTAGATGCATCGGCAGAAGATGCAGAAGGAGTTGCAGCATCAGGAGATTCAGCAGGAAATGCAGCAGCAGGGGATGTCGTAGCAGGAGACACAGAAGGAGATGCAGAAGGAGCTGCAGCATCAGGAGATGCAGCAGGGAATGCAGCAGCAGCAGAATTAACAGCAGATGCAGCAGCATCATATGCACTAGGGGATGTAGCAGCAGGGGATGAAGAAGCAGGAGACGCTACAGGCGATTCAGCCGGAGATGCAGAAGGAGGTGATGCAGCAGCAGGAAGTGCAGAGTAGTAGATGAAGTAAAGAAGATGCAGCAGAAGGAAATATAGCAGGAGATGCAGTCGCAGTAAATGCAGCAAAAGAGAAATTATCATCAGATGCAGCAGCAGATGCAGTGGAAGAGGATGCAACAGCAGATGCAGCAGCAGGAGACCTATCAGGAGATGCAGCAGTAGATGAAGCAGCAGCAGATGCAGCAGCAAATTCAGCAGATACAGCAGGAGATGCATCCACACATGCATGAGCAGAGGATGCATCAGGAGATGTAGCAGAAGGAGATACAGGATGCCGCAGGAGATGCAGCAGGAGATGCAACACCAGAAGATGCAGCACCAAGAGATGCAGCAGGAGATACAGCAGCACATGCAGTATCAGCAGATGCAGAAGCAGGAGATGAAGCAGCAGATGCAGCAGCAGGAGATGCAGCAGGAATTGAAGCAGAATGTGCATCAGCAGGAAATGCAGCACCAAGAGATTCAGACGGAGATGCAGGAAGAGATGCAGAAGCAGGAGATGAGGCAGCAGATGCAGCAGCAGGAGTTTCAGCAGAAGGAGATGCTGCAGGAGCACATGCAGAAGGTGATGCAGCTGTAGGAGATGCAGCATCAACAGATGCAGCAGAAGATTAGGCAGCAGGACATTCAAAATGATATGTAGAAGCATGAGATGCCGCAGTATATTGATCAGGAGATTCAGCAGCAACTGATGCAGCAGCAGGAGAAGCAGCAGGAGATGCAGCAGCAGCAGGAGATGCAGAAGCAGATGCAGCAGGAAATGAAGATTCATCAGAAGATGCAGTAGGAAGAGATTCTTCAACATATGCAGCAGCATGATAAGATGCAGCAACTGGAGATACAGCAGATTATGTAGAAAGAGTAGATGATGCAGCAGACGCAGCAGCAGGAGATTCAGCAGTAGGAGATTAAGAAGCAGGAGATTCAACAGCGAAAGAAGCAGCAGGAGATGCATATTCAGAAGGAGATATGTCAGGAGATGTAGCAGGATATGTAGCAGCATGAGATGCCGCCTGAGATTCAGGAGGAGATTCAGCAGAAGGAGATGAAAGAGCAGGAGATGCATCAGCAGGAGATGCAGCAGCAGGACACGCATCAGGAGTCGATGCAGAAGGTAATAGAGCAGCAGGAGATTCAGAAGAAGGGGATGCAGTAGCAGCAGATGCAGGAGAAGCAGCTCCAGGAGATGAAGAGGCAGGGGATTCAGCAGGAGATGCATCAGCAGGAAATTTAGCAGGAGATTCTGCAGCAGGAAACACCGTAGGAGTGTCTGCAGCAGGAATTCAGCGGAAGATTCAGCAGAAGATGCAGCAGGAGATAAAGAAGGAGATTCAGCAGCAGGAGATGTAGTAGGAGATGCAGCAGGAGATACGGCAGCAGGAGTTGCAGGAGGAGATTCTGCAGAAGAAGATTCAGCAGGAGATACAGTAGGAGATGCATCAGGAGATGAAGTAGCAACATATGCATCAGAGGTTACAGGAGGAAGGACAACAGGAGATTCAGCAGGTGATGTAGCAGCAGGAGATGCAGCCGCAGATGCCTTCCGGAGGAAATGCAGAAGCAGTAGATGCATCCGTAGAAGATTGAGCAGCAGATGCAGCAGGAAATGGAGATACTTCTGCAGATGCATGAGGAGAGGATGCATCATGAGTTGTAGCAGCAGGAGATAGAGGAGCAGGTGATGCCGCAGGAGATGCAACACCAGAAGATGCAGCACCAAGAGATGCAGCAGGAGATGCAGCAGCACATGTAGTATCAGCAGATGCAGCAGCAGGAGATGCAGCAGGAGATGCAGCAGCACATGCAGTATCAGCAGATGCAGCAGCAGGAGATGCAGCAGCCAGAAATACAACAGGAATAGATGCAGAAGGTAATGCAGCAGGAGGAGTTGAAGCACAATATGCATCAGGAGGAAATGCAGCACCAAAAGATTCAGACAAAGATGCAGCAGGAGGTGCAGCAGCAGGAGATGCAGAAGCAAATGTTGCAGCAGGTGCAGCACCAGCAGATGCAGCAATAGGAGATGCAGCAGCAGGAGATGCTGCTACAGCACATGCAAAAGGTGATGCAGCTGTAGGTGATGCAGCTGTAGGAGATGCAGCAGCAGCAGGAGAAGCAGCAGGAGATTCAGCAGCATGAGATTCAACAGCAGGAGATTCAGCAAAAGACAAAGGATATTCATCAGCAGACAAAGGCTATTCATCAGCAGTCAAACGATATTCAGCAGCAGAAACGGCATCAGGAGATAAAGCAGCAGGAGATGCATCAAGAGATGCAGAAGCAAACGCAGCAGTAGGAGTGGCAGCAGGTGGAGATGCATCAGGAAATGCAAATTCAGAAGGAGATGCAAAAGGAGATTCAGCATGATATGTAGAAGCAGGAGATGCCGCAGGAGATTCATCTGGAGATTCAGCATTAACTGATGCAGCAGCAAGAGAAGCAGCAACATATGCAGCAGCAGATGCAGAACCATATGCAGCAGGAGATACAGGGGCAGATGAAGCAGCAGATGCAGCTGGAGATGTAGCATCACCAGAAGCAGCAGCAGATGCAGCAGCAAATTATGCAGGATGAGATGCAGCAAGAATTGCATCAGCACGAGATGCTGCTGGAAATTCAGTAGGATATGCAAAAGCAAGAGATTTGGCAACAGCAGATGCAGCAGGATATGCAGCAGCAGATGCAGCTGCATAAGATGTATCAGCAGGAGATGTAGCAGGAGATGCATATTCAGCAGGTGATGCACCAGAATATGCAGCAGGAGATTCAAGAGAAGGAAATGCAGCAGGAAATCAGCCAGAGATGCAGCAGCAGGAGATGCATTAAAAGAAGATGCAGCTGCACCAGAGGCAGCAGCAGATTCAGCAGGAATTGCAGCATCAGGAGATGAAGAGGCAGGAGATTCAGCAGAAGGAGATGAAGAGGCAGGAGATTCAGCAGGAGATGCATCAGCAGGAAATTCATCAGCAGACTGTGCAGCAAGAAATTACGTAGGAGATTCAGCAGCAGGAGATTCAGTAGAAAATTCAGCTGAAGTTAATGCAGCAGCACGAGTTGAAGGAGAATATGCATCAGCAGGAAATGCAGCACCAAAAGATTCAGACGAAGATGCAGTAGGAGGTGCAGCAGCAGGAGATACAGAAGCAGATGTTTCAGCACGTGCAGCACCAGCAGATGCAGCAACAAGAGATGCAGCATTAGGAGATGCTGCAGCAGCACATGCAGAAGGTGATGCAGCAGTAGGAGATGTACCAGCAGTAGATGGAGCAGGAGATTCAGCAGAAGGAGATTCGGCAGCAGAGACGGCATAAGGAGATTCAGCATGATATGTAGAAGCATAAGATGCTGCATGAAATTGATAAGGAGATTCAGGAGGAACTGATACAGCATCAGGAGAAGCAGCAGGAGATGCAGAAGCAGATGCAGCAGGAAATGAAGATTCAGCAGAAGATGCAGTAGGAAGAGATCTTTCAACATATGCAGCAGCATGATATGATGCATCAACAGGAGATACAGCAGGTTATGGAGAAAGAGGAGATGATGCAGCAGATGCAGCAGCAGGAGATTGAGAAGCAGGAGATTCAACAGCAAAAGAAGCAGCAGGAGATGCATATTCAGAAGGAGATATGTCAGGAGATGTAGCAGGATATGTAGCAGCATGAGATGCCGCCTGAGATTCAGGAGGAAATTCAGCAGAAGGAGATGCAAGAGCAGGAGATGAAGCAGCAGGAGATGCAGAAGCAGATGCAGCAGGAGCCAATGCAGCAGCAGGACACGCATCAGGAGTCGATGCAGAAAGTAATAGAGCTACAGGAGATTCAGAAGAAGGAGATTCAGAAAGAGATTCAGCAGCAGGAGATGCAGCAGCAGGAAAGGCAGCAGTATATTCAGAAGCAGGAAATGCAGCAAGAGATGCAGCAGCAGAAATGTAGCCGCAGATGCATCAGAAGCAGATGCAACAGGAGATACAGCAGCAGCAGATTCCGCAGGAGATGCAGCAGCAGAAGATGCAGAAGGAGTTGCAGCATCAGGAGATGAAGCAGGAAATGCAGCAGCAGGGGATGTAGTAGCAGGAGACACAGAAGGAGATGCAGAAGGAGCTGCAGCATCAGGAGATGCAGCAGGGAATGCAGCAGCAGCAGAAGTAACAGCAGATGCAGGAGCATCATATGCACTAGGAGATATAGCAGCAGGGGATGAAGAAGCAGGAGACGCTACAGGTGATTCAGCCGGAGATGCAGAAGGAGGTGATGCAGCAGCAGGAAGTGCAGAGTAGTAGATGAAGTAAAGAAGATGCAGCAGAAGGAAATATAGCGGGAGATGCAGCCAACGTAAATGCAGCAAAAGAGAAATTATCATCAGATGCAGCAGCAGATGCAGTGGAAGAGGATGCAACAGCAGATGCAGCAGCAGGAGACCTATCAGGAGATGCAGCAGGAGATGAAGCAGCAGCAGATGCAACGGCAAATTCAGCAGATACAGCAGGAGATGCTGTAGCAGGAGATGCAGAAGGAGATGTAGCAGAACGAGATGCAGCAGCCGGTGATGCAGCAGCAGGATATGCAGTAAATAAATATGCAGCCGCACCAGAGGCAGCAGCAGATTCAGCAGGAGTTGCAGCAGCAGGAGATTGAGCAGGAGATGCATCAGCAGGAAATGCAGGAGGAGATTCAGTAGAAAATGCAGCAGGAGATACAGCAGGAGATATTGAAGGAGATTCAGCAGCAGGGGATGCAGTAGGAGATGCAGCAGGAGATACATCAGCAGGAATTGTAGCAGGAGATGCTGGAGGAGATTCTGCAGAAGAAGATTCAGCAGGAGATGAAGCAGGAGATGAAATAGCAACATAAGCATCAGCAGTTACAGCAGGAAGTGCAACAGGAGATTGAGCAGGAGATGCAGCCGCAGATGCCTTCAACAGGATATGCAGCTGAAATGCAGAAGCACTAGGTGCATCCGTAGATGATTGAGCAGCAGATGCAGCAGGAAAAGGAGATGCTTCTGCAGATGCATCCGCAGATGCATCTGCAGAGGATGCAGCAGGAGATGAAGCAGCAGATGCAGCAGCAGGAGATGCAGGAGGACATCAGGTAGAAGGAGATGCAGAAGCAGCAAGTGTAGCAGGAGATGCAGCAGTACATGAAGCATCAGGAAATGGAGCAGCTGATTAATCAGCAGGAGGTAATGCTCAAGTGATGCAGCAGCAGGTGATGCAGATGCACCTGCAGAGGCAGCAGATGTAGCAGCAATAGATGCAGCAGACGCATCAGGAGATGCAGATTCAGTAGGAGATGTAGCAGCAGAAGGTGCTGCAGCAGATGATGCAGCAGGAGATGCAGCAGAAGGAAATGCAGCAAGATATGATGCAGGAGGAGACGCGGTAGGATATGAAGCGGGAGATGCAGCAGCAGGAAATGCAGCCAGGGATGCATGTTCAGCAGTAGATTCAGCAGAAATTTCAGAAGGAGATGAAGCAGCAGGAGATTTAACAGGAGATGCAGCAGTAGATGGAGCAGCAGCATATGCAACAGCAGATGCACCAGATGGAGCAGAAAGAGATGCAGCAGGGGATGGAATCACACACAGAATCACAGAATGACCATGTTGGAAGAGACCCACTGGATCGTCGAGTCCAACCATTCCCACCAGTAACTAAATCATGCTCCTAAGCACCTCGTCTACCCTCACCTTAAACACCTCCAGGGACAGTGACTGAACCACCTCCCTTGGCAGACGGTTCCAATGCCTAACCACTCTCTCCGTGAAGAACTTTTTCCTAATCTCAAGCCTAAATCTCCCCTGGCGGAGCTTGGGGCCATTCCCTCTCGTCCTGTCCCCTGTCACTTGGGAGAAGAGGCCAGCACCCTCCTCTCCACAACCTCCCTTCAGGGAGTTGTAGAGAGTAATAAGGTCTCCCCTCAGCCTCCTCTTCTCCAGGCTGAACAACCCCAGCTCTCTCAACCGCTCCTCATAAAATTTGTTCTCCAGCTCCTTCACCAGCTTTGTTGCTCTTCTCTGGACTCGCTCCAGAGCCAAAACCCTCTTGGTGAGAGGCCCAGAACTGAACACAGGACTCGAGGTGTGGTCTCACCAGTGCTGAGTACAGGGGGAGAATAACCTCCCTGGACCTGCTGGTCACGCCGTTTCTGATAGAGGCCAAGATGCCATTGGCCTTCTTGGCCACCTGGGCCCCTGCTGGCTCATGTTCAGTCGCTGCCAACCAGCACCCCCAGGTCCTTCTCCTCCTGGCAGTTTCCAGCCAGACTTTTCCTAGTCTGGAGTTGCTCAGGGTTGTTGTACCCCAAGTGCAGGACCCGGCATCTGGCCTTGTTAAACCTCATGCCGTTGGTCTCTGCCCAGCAGTCCAGCCTGTTCAGATCCCTTTGCAGAGCCTCCCGACCCTCCAGCAGATCAACACTTCCTCCCAGCTTGGTGTCATCTGCAAACTTGCTAAGGCAGCACTCAAAGCCTTCATCCAGGTCGTTGATAAAGACATTAAACAGGACTGGACCCAGGACTGAGCCCTGGAGAACCCCACTTGTCACTGGCCTCCAGCTGGATTTAACTCCATTTACCACCACTCTCTGGGCCCGGTCATTCAACCAGTTTTTCACCCAGGAGGGTGTGCACCCATCCAGGCCAGAGGCCGACAGTTTCCAAAGCAGAATACTATGAGAAACTTTATCAAAGGCTTTACTGAAGTCCAGGAAAACCACATCTACAGCCTTTCCCTCGTCCAAGAGTTTAGTCACTTAGTCATAGAAGGTGATTAGATTAGTCTGGCAAGACCTGCCTTTCATGAACCCGTGTTGACTGGGCCTGATCACCCGGTTCTCTTGCAAGTGCTTCTTGATAGCACTCAAGATCACCCGCTCCATGACTTTCCCTGGTACCGAGGTCAGACTGACAGGCCTGTAGTTCTCCGGATCCTCCCTGTGCCCCTTCTTATAGATGGGCACGACATCAGCCAGCCTCCAGTCCAGCAGAACCTCCCCAGTCATCCAGGACTGCTGGAAGATGATGGAAAGGGTTTTGGCCAGCACATCCGCCAGTTCCCTCAAAACTCTTGAGTGGACTCCATCCGGCCCCATAGACTTGTGGGCATCTAGCTGGGCAAGCAAGTCTCTAACCACCTCCTCTCAGACCCTGGGAATCTCATACTTCTCTTCCAGCCCCTGGGGTTGTGCACAGAGGGGACAATTTTCCTTACTGTTAAAGACTGAGGCAAAGTAGGCATTGAGTACTTCAGCCTTGTCTTCGTCCCCTGTTACTGTTGTTCCCTCTGCATCTTATAGGGACTGGAGATTCTCCCTAGTCCACTTTTTCCTGTTGATGTATTTGTAGAAAGACTTTTTGTTGTCTTTCACAGTCTTGGCCAATCGCATTTCTAGTTGGGCCTTAGCACTCCTGACTTTTTCTCTGCACGTTCAGGCCTCCTACCTATAGTCCACCCAGGATGCCTGCCCCTTCCTCCAGAGGTCGTAGACCCTCCTCTTCCTATTGATGTCTCTTCGGACCTCCATACTCAACCATGCTAGTTTCTTACCTCGACGGCTACTTTTCTGGAACTTGGGGACTGCTTTCTCCTGAGCTGCTAGGTGTTCCTTCTTAAAGAGCGCCCAGCCCTCATGGACACCTTTGCCCTCAAGGAGCGCCTCCCATGGGACTTTTCCCACCAGCCTTCTGAACAGCCCAAAGTCTGCTCTCTGAATGTTGAGGGCGACTCTTCTGCTAACCTCCACCTTCTTCAACTCACCCTGCACAGAGAACCCTATCATCTCATGATCGCTTTGCCCCAAGCGTCCTCCAACCTTCACATCCCCCACCAGTCCTTCTCTGTTCGCAAACAGCAGGTCCAGGAGGGCACCGTCCCTTGTCGGTTCGCTCACCGGCTGTGTGAGGGAGTTGTCTTCCACACACTCCACGAACCTCCGGGACTGCTTCCTCTCTGCTGTATTATACTCCCAGCCTATATCTGGGAAATTGAAGTCTCCCACAAGGACTAGAGGTAGCGATCTTGAGACTACACTCAGTTGTTTGTAGAAGAGCTCATCAGCTGCTTCTTCTTGGCTGAATTAGCCACAGATTTGGGTGGCAATAAATAACCTGGAGTTTCTCTGCTGCTGGCAATGCACCCAGAAAGTCTGGGAAGGGCCCCACTGTGCCACCCCTTGCCGCTCGCCCCAGGGATTTGCTGGCTGTGGAGACCAGGGATGTCAGCAGCAGCTATCCCCACCCCACTGAATATTGTAACTGAGACCTAGCCTTGATGTTAAAGCAAAGAATGTTGTTCCCAGATGGCTTTGGAGGGAATGTGTGGCTCCTGTCAGTCTCCGGTCACTCTGCCGTGCTGCCCAAAGGACACACCTCCTCCTGCCCATCACAAGAACTGTGTGGCAAAGTGCCTTGGTCTGTCTCGGGGCACAAATCTGGGGGGGAGAAATTTGGGGCATTGTGCCACACAGGGGCTGGCAGGGCGGAGCCGGCCCCATCTCCCCTCCAGCGGCCAGCAGCCAACTGCCCAAAGCCACAGCCGTCCTGCAGCCGCTTGCAGTCGATGACGAGTTGGTCACGTGCAGTTGTTCTTCAAGCTTGACAGGATGGAAAATCCCTGGGCATTTAGGTTAGGGAAAGGGGCAGGTTTGGAGGGAGCTGGTTGGCTCTGGTCAGTACTTGGGATGATATTGTGACTGTTCTCTACTGCTTGTTGGGATTTTTTCCAAGTGGAAAAAGCCTTAAGTGTGCTGCTTGACAGCAGGTGACCAGGAGCCAGCAGTGGCCCAGGTGGCCACGAAGGCCAAGAGCATCCTGGCTTGGATCAGTCAAGGGGTGGCCAGCAGGAGCAGGGAAGGGATGGTCCCCCTGCACTAGATGCTGGGGAGGCCACACCTCAACTCCGGGTTCAGCTTTGGAACCCTCAGTGCAAGATAGACACTGAGGGGCTGGAGCATGTCCGGAGAATGGGGTGGAGCTGGGGAAGAGTCTGGAGGCCAGGGTTTCTGTGAGCAGCTGAGGGACCTGGGGCTGTGTAGCCTGGAGAAGAGGAGGCTGAGAGGAGACCTCATCGCTTTCTGCAGCTCCCAGAAAGCTGTTTGTGCTGAGTTGGACGCTGGTCTCCACTCTTAAGTAACCAGTGAGAGGACAGGAAAAAAGGGCCTCAGGTTGTACCAGGGGAGTTTTAGACTCAAAATCAAAAGAGTTTCCTTCGCCAAAAGAGTTCTCAGGCTCTGGCAGAGGCTGCCCAGGGAAGTAGTGGAGTCTCCACCCCTGAAGGTGTTTGAAAGCCATGTGGATGTGTTGTTGGGGACGTGGTCTAGTGCTGGGCTTGGCAGTGTTAGGCTTAGGGTTAGACTCAAAGATCTTCAAGATCTTCATCAACTTCAACACTTCTGTGAATACCTGAGGCATGGGGTGGTGCTTCACAAGGGCCGAGCATGGAACAACAAAAATGCTTGTTCTGAGTTGGTGCACAAGTTTATTTCAACTGCACAATATACTTAAGTGGCATTTCAAAAATTACTCACCCTGTGGAGCAGCAAGGAGAGGCTGCTGAAAGCTGAGAGCATCACCTGGGAACCTGGACAGTAGCAACAGAAGCAGCACTTGGGAAATCCCAGAGCAGAGGTTATTCCATAGAAGAGGGCACAGGCATTTCTGCACGGCGGGGAAGATGCCCAAGGGAAGGAGTTCAGCTCTGGGGCAACTTGATGTCCAGTGCTGCAGGCTCCTCAGGTGCTCCCCACAGGACACGCCCTCCAGCCTTCTCACCACCTTACTTGCCCCCATCCTGACACCTTCAAGCACCTTACCAGCCTTCTCAAACGACACCGTCTGACCGGCACACAGTGCTCGAGGGGAGGCTGCAGCAACGCCAAACTCAGCAGTCACCACCCTTGACAACTCATGCTACGTTTGATGCACCCCATGAGGACGTTCACCCTCCCACCTGCCAGGACATTCAGCTGGCTCCCACCGGGCTGCTGCCCACCAGCCGCCCACATCCTTCTCCACAGGGCTGATTTCCAGCCACTCCTCTCCCAGCTTTATCCTTGTGCCTGGCGTGAACAAATCCCTCATGCAGAATCCAGCATTTGTTCCCCTTCCACTTCATGTCAGTGACGGTGGAGGTCCCAGAGCAGGAGTTTCTCCATTGGAGAAGGCATGGGTGTTTCTGCCAGGGGAGAAGGGGATCCAATGGAAATACTTCAGCTCTTTGATACCTAGTGCTGCAGCACTCCCAGTACCTCACTGGGATCAATTCCCATGACAAATGGGATGCCATGCTGCCCTAGCAGGATATTCCAGCTGCAAATGCAGTTAGGCTCATCCTTGGCTCAAAGCAGCGCTCTCCATGGAAAGAAAAAGGACTTTGTAGACGTGTTCTCCCTCCTGCTTCCATTTGCCAAGTGGCGCGTGCCACACTGTGATGTCACAATGAGGGGACCCAGGCATCGCAGTGACCAGGTGGCACTTGTCGTGGTGCTGCCCAGGCACCGAGGCTTCAGACGCCGCAGTCCTTCGTCCCGCTGACAGGCAGGACTCAGTCTCGCTGCTCAGGGAAAGGGACGAGGCTCCAAGCTTTACCTGAGCTCAGCAATTGGACATAACATGAAGTCACCTTCACCGGACTCCTCCTCTGACTCAGAGGAACCAGCCTGTGCCGGTTTACAAGGAGCCAGCACCACTTCTCCCTGCACCTTCCTCAAGAAGCTCTGGGAGATGGTCACCAGCCCTCGCTTCCAGTCACTCTGGTGGGGAGGCAACGGACACTGGCTGGTGATCGCCGAAAATATGTTTGAGAAGGGAGTGCTGAGGAAGAAAGGACCACACAGGGTTTTTGGAAGTACGTGCATGGCAGACTTTATCGCCCAGCTTTCCCTCCATGGATTCAACCAAGTGGCAGAGGATTCTCGCATCTCTCTCTCTGTTGGGGAGCTGCAAGCAATGACAGCAGCGGGACAGACTCTGGGCAGGGTAAGATGGTTCCTCTCTCTCAAAAGAGTCCTCAGGAAAGTCGGTTGGGTGAGGGCCCCATTGCGATAAATAGACCTTTCCCAGGCAGCCAGTGAGGATGGGGATGGAGCAGATGGACCAATTTGGTCTCAGGGTCATGGTGAGGAATTCTCCATGCAGGAATTTGCAGGTACAGAAGCTCTGACCAGAGGGATTTGGTTAGGGATGTGAAACACCATCACAGTCCCATCGCTCGGGGCTCTTTTCCTGCTCACTCTGCATCTGGCTGGACCAAGGGTTTCATTCTTCTTGTGGCATCTGCTGAACGATGACGAGACACACGTCAGCATCACGTTATTCCAGACATGACCACTGCACGATGAGGGGGCTGAAAACCAGTGGTATTTGAGGTTCTCCCTCAGTTCTCAGGCTTGGGAAAACTTTGTTTCTCTGCTCCCAAACGCTGAGAACTCCAGTGTGGTCATTCCTTAAAGAAGCTCAATTCAAACATTTGATTCAGGAGAACCTGGAGGTATCCAAGGTCCCAGGGAGCCCTTTGTCACAGCCACGCATGTCTTTCCTGCTGCAAAGGCTTGTCTGGGGAGTCTTGGGTTTTCCCTTTCCGAAAACGATGGCACTGACTCGTCTCCTTTGTGTTCTGCAGCTGCACTTCTTCTACAGCCCCTACTTCCAGAGAGATCAGCCCCACCTCCTCAGGATGTGCACGGAATGCCCTGGGGAAAGAGAGCGAGCCCCGGCTGCAGCCCCACGGAGCCCTAGGCAAGGGGGCAAACGCACAAGAAAGAGAAGGGGTGATGCTCTGGCGACAGCAGGAGGTGCAGAGGAGGAGAATGGACTCCAGGCCTGTGCAGCCTCCAACGTCACAGCAACCGATGCGTGGGCTGACCCCGATGCCCCAAGCACCAGTGCTGGTCCAGCCCCAGCCAGACGTTGCCGCAGACACAGCCCCGATGGAGGCCAGGAGGCGGCTCGGGCTGGTCCTTCCCATCCACCCCAACGCCGCTCTCCTCCTGCCCCACTCTTCATTGGGCCCCCTCCACGACCCGACTGGTGGCCCAGGCCCGATGCTGGGCAGGGGCCCGGGAACGGCCTGCTTCCATTCCGCCCCCCAGGGCTTGCGGGGGATGGACCAGCAGCACCTGCTGCCGCTCCCCGGCCAACACCACCGCACCGCCCAGCTCCGATCTTCCGCCACTGCCCAACCTGCTCCTGTCCACCCAACCCCCGGCCTGCCCGCCAAGGGGATGGACGGTAGTCGGGGCTGGACAGCAGGAATCTTGGGAAGTGATTGGCATTGTCTAGGTAGAAACATGTTAGTGTAGGAATAAGTAACAATATGTTGTTTGTTGTCAATAATAAATCTTTTCAAGTTACATTTTTGTCATGAGCCTGCAGTGTTGCATGTGGTTGTTGTGACTTGAGGGCAGGATTCAGGGATGAACCGTGTGAACCCCATTGTTTTGCCCTCGCACCATGGATTTACCCTGTTCAGATCCCGTTCCCTCGAGCAGATCAATATGTCAGCCGCAGCTTCCATTTTCCCTCCTTCAAGAATTTAGTCACTTGGTCATACAAGTGATTAGATTACTCTGGCAAGACCTAACACTAACCCTAACCCAAACCTAACACTAACCCTAACCCTAACCCTAACCTTAACCCTACCCTAACCCTAACCCTAACACTATACCTAATGTTAAATCTGGCCCTTACCCAAACCCTAACACTAGCTCCTCAAAACTGGGGGGGCAATTACCCGAAGTTTGCGGATAATTTCCCGAAATTTGGAGACAGTTACCAAAAATTTGAGGAGGATTACCCAAATTTGGAAGAGAATGACTCAAAATTTGAGGGCAATTACCCCAAATTTGGAGAGAATGACTCAAAATTTGGGAAAAAGTACTCAAAATTTGGTGACAATTACCCAACAAGGGGGGGGCCAATTACTAAAAATGTGGGCAAACTTACCTAAAATTTTGAGGCAATAACCCCAAATCGGATGAAAATTATCCGACATTTGGGGACAATTATCCACCATTTGGGGACAAATACACCAAATTTGAGGAAAATTATTAGACATGTTGGGCCAATTACCCAAAATTTGGAGACAGTTACTCAGGATTTGGGGACAATGACCCACATCTGGAGACAATTGCTGAAATTTGGGAAAACGACAGAACATTTGGGGACAATTACTAAAAATTGGGGCAAAATGATCCCCTATTTAGGACAATTTCCCCAACATTTGTCGAAAACAACACACCGTTTGGAGACAATTACGCAAAAATTGGAGACAATTACTTAGAATTTGGGGTCAATTACCCAACGTTTGGTGACAATTTCCCTCCGTAGGAACACAACTATCAAAACTGTAGAGACAAATACACGAACCTTGTGGAAGATTTTAATGACTTGAATCACCATTGCCCATAACTTTGAGACAAGTTAGAAGACAATTACTCAAAATTTGGTTACAGTTACCGAGAATTTGGGACAATTACACAAATTTTCGGGAAAATGACACAAAATTTGTGGGAAGATACACACAATTTTGAAACAATGCCTAAGAATTTGGCAAAACGCCTCAACAATTTGCGACGCTTATTACAAATCTGGGGCTAATGACTCAAAACCTGGCGGGCGACGATTACTAGAAGTTTTTAGGCAGTTATTTCAAATTTGTGCACAATTACTGTAAACTTGGGAGTAATTACCCCAAGTTTGGAGGAAATGACTTAAAATCTGGGGACAATTACCCAAATTTGGGGACAATTACCCCAAATGTGGAGACAACACCCTACAACTAACCATAAAGCATTAACCCGAAACCCAACTCCAATTTTTGGACACTTACCCAAAATCTGGAGATAATTCCTCAAAGTTTGTGGACAGTTGCGTAAAATTGGAGGACAATTACCCAAGAGTTTGAGACAATTACCCCAAACTGGGAGACAATTGCCCAACATTTGGAGAACATGACTCAAAATTAGTCTGACATTAACCTCAATTTGGGGGAAATTACCCAGGGTTTGGAGAAAATGATGCAAGATTTGGGGACAATTACACAAAATTGGTGGAAAATTACGCCTGATTTTGAGACGACTGTCCAGATTTTGCTGGCAAATACCCCAAATCTGCAGACATTTACTCTAAACTTGAGGAAAATTACCCGAGACTGGGGACAATTCTACAAAAATCGAGGTAAAATCGTAAGAAATGTTGTGGCAATTACTTAAAATTGGAGGACAATTACCCCACATTTGGGGATAATTAGAGAAATACTGGGATATCTGCACAAAATTTGAAGAAAATGACAAGATATTTGGGGACAGTTACTCAAAATTCTGAGACAACTCCCATAACCTCGGGCGCACTTACCCTAAACCCGGGGACTATTATACGAGGATTTGGGAAAATTACTTAAAATTTGAGGAGAATTTCTCAAAATTTGGAGGCAATTTCCCAAGATTTTGGGACAATTTCTCAAAATTTGTGGCAAATTACCCAAATTTTTGCCGACAATTACCACAAATTTTTGGCCACAATTCCCTGAAATATGGAGAGAATTACACAAATTGTGGCAAAATTACCCCAATTTGGAGGCAGTTACCCCAAATTTCATAAGGATTATTCAAAATCTGGTGACAATTACGCAAAATGCGTGGCAAACTACAAGAATTTTAGGGACAATTACCCAAGAGTGGGAGATGGTTGCCCAACATTTTGAGAGAATGCTCCACATTTTGCGGCCGTTACCAAACCTATGAGCACAATTACTCTAAATTTCAGGAAAGTGACCCTAATTTGGGGACAATGATACAAAATTGGATGAAAACGATAAGAAATCTTGTGAAAATGACTCAAAATTTGGTGACAGTTACCCCAAATCTGGGGACAATTAACAAAATTTGGAGAAAATGTCCATCGTTTTGAGATAGCTCCTCAAAACTGGGGGGGGAATTACCCGAAGTTTGCGGAGAATTTCCCGAAATTTGGAGACAGTTACCGATAATTTGAGGAGGATTACCCAAAATTGGGAGAGAATGACTCAAAATTTGAGAGCAATTACCCCAAATTTGGAGAGAATGACTCAAAATTTGGGAAAAAGTACTCAACATTTGGTGACAATTACCCAACCAGGGGGTTACAATTCCTAAAAATGTGAGCAAACTTACCTAAAATTTTGAGGCAATAACCCCAAAACGGGTGAAAATTATCCGACATTTGGGGACAATTATCCACCATTTGGGGACAAATACACCAAATTTGAGGAAAATTATTAGACATGTTGGGCCAATTACCCAAAATTTGGAGACAGTTACTCAGGATTTGGGGACAATGACCCACATCTGGAGACAATTGCTGAAATTTGGGAAAACGACAGAACATTTGGGGACAATTACTAAAAATTGGGGCAAAATGACCCCCTATTTAGGGACAATTTCCCAACATTTGTCGAAAACGACACACCGTTTGGAGACAATTACGCCAAAATTGGAGACAATTACTTAGAATTTGGGGTCAATTACCCAACGTTTGGTGACAATTTCCCTCCGTAGGAACACAACTATCAAAACTGTAGAGACAAATACACGAAACTTGTGGAAGATTTTAATGACTTGAATCACCATTGCCCATAACTTTGAGACAAGTTAGAAGACAATTACTCAAAATTTGGTTACAGTTACCGAGAATTTGGGACAATTACACAAATTTTCGGGAAAATGACACAAAATTTGTGGGAAGATACACACAATTTTGAGACAATGCCTAAGAATTTGGCAAAACGCCTCAACAATTTGCGACGATTATTACAAATCTGGGGCTAATGACTCAAAACCTGGCGGGCGACGATTACTAGAAGTTTTTAGGCAGTTATTTCAAATTTGTGCACAATTACTGAAATCTAGGGCGTAATTACCACAAGTTTGGAGGAAATGACTTAAGATCTGGGGACAATTACCCAAATTTGGGGACAATTACCCCAAATGTGGAGACAACACCCTAACCATAAAACATTAACCCCAAACCCAACTCCAATTTTTGGACCCTTACCCAAAATCTGGAGATAATTCCTCAAAGTTTGTGGACAATTGCCTAAAATTGGAGGACAATTACCCAAGAGTTTGAGACAATTACCCCAAACTGGGAGACAATTGCCCAACATTTGGAGAACATGACTCAAAATCGTCTGACATTTACCTCGATTTGGGGGAAATGACCCAGGGTTTGGAGAAATTGATGCAAGATTTGGGGACAATTACACAAAACTGGTGGAAAATTACGCCTGATTTTGAGACGACTGTCCAGATTTTGCTGGCAAATACCCCAAATCTGCAGACATTTACTCTAAACTTGAGGAAAATTACCCGAGACTGGGGACAATGATACAAAAATCGAGGTAAAATCGTAAGAAATGTTGTGGAAATTACTTAAAATTGGAGGACAATTACCCCACATTTGGGGATAATTAGAGAAAGTCTGGGACATCTGCACAAAATTTGAGGAAAATGACAAGATATTTGGGGGCAGTTACTCAAAATTCTGAGACAACTCCCATAAACTCGGGCGCACGTGCCCTAAACCCGGGGACTATTACAAGAGGATTTGGGAAAATGACTCAAAATTTGGAGGCAATTTCCCAAGACTTTGGGACAATTTCTCAAAATTTGTGGCAAATTACCCAACATTATGCCAAAAATTACCACAATTTTTTGGCCACAATTACCTGAAATATGGAGAGAATTACACAAATTGTGGCAAAATTACCCCAAATTTGGAGGCAGTTACCCCAAATTTCATAAGGATTATTCAAAATCTGGTGACAATTACGCAAAATGCGTGGCAAACTACAAGCATTTTAGGGACAATTACCCAACAGTGGAAGACGGTTGCCCAACATTTTGAGAGAATGCTCCATATTTTGCGGAAGTTACCAAACCTATGAGCACAATTACACTAAATTTCAGGAAAGTGACCCTAATTTGGGGACAATTATACAAAATTCGATGAAAACGATAAGAAATCTTGTGAAAATGACTCAAAATTTGGTGACAGTTACCCCAAATCCGGCGACAAGTAACAAAATTTGAGAAAATGTCCATCGTTTTGAGATAGCTCCTCAAAACTGGGGGGCAATTACCCAAAGTTTGCGGATAATTTCCCGAAATTTGGAGACAGTTACCGAAAATCTGAGAAGGATTACCCAAAATCGGGAGAGAATTACTCACAATTTGAGGGCAATTACCCCAAATTTAACCCAATTTGAGGGCAATTACCCCAATGACTCAAAATTTGGGGAAAAGTACTCAAAATTTGGTGACAATTACCCTACAAGTTGGGAGGAAAATTACTAAAAATTTGGGCAAACTTACCAAATATTTTGAGGCAATAACCCCAAATCGGGTGAAAATTATCCGGGACAATTATTTGGGGACAATTATCCACCATTTGGGGACAAATACACCAAATCTGAGGAAAATTATTAGACATGTTGGGCCAATTACCCAAAATTTGGAGACAGTTACTCAGGATTTGGGGACAATTACCCAAATTTGGATACAATTGCTGAAATTTGGGAAAACAACAGAAAATTTGGGGACAATTACTAAAAATTGGGGCAAAATGACCCCCTATTTAGGGACAATTTCCCCAACATTTGTCGAAAACGACACACCGTTTGGAGACAATTACGCCAAAATTGGAGACAATTCCTTAGAATTTGGGGTCAATTACCCAACGTTTGGTGACAATTTCCCTCCGTAGGAACACAACTATCAAAACTGTAGAGACAAATACACGAAACTTGTGGAAGATTTTAATGACTTGAATCACCATTGCCCATAACTTTGAGACAAATTAGAAGACAATTACTCAAAATTTGGTTACAGTTACCAAGAATTTGGGACCATTACACAAATTCAGATTCAGCAGGAGGAGATTCAGCAGCAGAAGAAGCATATATTTAGAAGGAGATACGTCAGGGGATGTAGCAGGATATGTAGCAGCATGAGATGCCGCCGGAGATTCAGGAGGAGATTCAGCAGAAGGAGATGCAAGAGCAGGAGATGAAGCAGCAAGAGATGCATATTTAGCAGGAGATTCAGAAGAAGGAGATGCAGAATCAGATGCAGCAGGAGGAGATGCAGAATACGGACATGCATCAGGAATCGATGCAGAAGGTAATAGAGCAGCAGGAGTTTCAGAAAAAGGAGATGCAGAAATAGATTCACCAGAAGGAAATGCAGTAGCAGGAAAGGCAGCAGTATATACATAAGCATGTAATGCAGCAGCAGGAGATGGTCTAGTGCTGGGCTTGGCAGTGTTAGGCTTAGGGTTAGACTCAAAGATCTTCAAGATCTTCATCAACTTCAACACTTCTGTGAATTCCTGAGGCATGGGTTGGTGCTTCACAAGGGCCAAGCATGGAACAACAAAAATTCTTGTTCTGAGTTGGTGCACAAGTTTATTTCAACTGCACAATATACTTAAGTGGCATTTCAAAAATTACTCACCCTGAGGAGCAGCAAGGAGAGGCTGCTGAAAGCTGAGAGCATCACCTGGGAACCTGGACAGTAGCAACAGAAGCAGCACTTGGGAAATCCCAGAGCAGAGGTTATTCCATAGAAGAGGGCACAGGCATTTCTGCACGGCGGGGAAGATGCCCAAGGGAAGGAGTTCAGCTCTGGGGCAACTTGATGTCCAGTGCCGCAGGCTCCTCAGGTGCTCCTCACAGGACACGCCCTCCAGCCTTCTCACCACCTTACTTGCCCCCATCCTGACACCTTCAAGCACCTTACCAGCCTTCTCAAACGACACCGTCTGAACAGCACACAGTGCTCGAGGGGAGGCTGCAGCAACGCCAAACTCAGCAGTCACCACCCTTGACAACTCATGCTACGTTTGATGCACCCCACGAGGACATTCGCCCTCTCACCTGCCAGGACATTCAGCTGGCTCCCACCGGGCTGCTGCCCACCAGCCGCCCACATCCTTTTCCACGGGGCTGATTTCCAGCCACTCCTCTCCCAACTTTATCCTTGTGCCTGGCGTGAACAAATCCCTCATGCAGAATCCAGCATTTGTTCCCCTTCCACTTCATGTCAGTGACGGTGGATGTTCCAGAGCAGGAGTTTCTCCATTGGAGAAGGCATGGGTGTTTCTGCCAGGGGAGAAGGGGATCCAATGGAAATACTTCAGCTCTTTGATACCTGGTGCTGCAGCACTCCCAGTACCTCACTGGGATCAATTCCCATGACAAATGGGATGCCATGCTGCCCTAGCAGGATATTCCAGCTGCAAACACAGTTAGGTTAATCCTTGGCTCAAAGCAGCGCTCTCCATGGAAAGAAAAAGGACTTTGTAGAACGTGTTCTCCCTCCCGCTTCCATTTGCCAAGTGGCGCGTGCCACACTGTGATGTCACAATGAGGGGACCCAGGGGGCACTTGTCGTGGTGCTGCCCAGGCACTGAGGCTTCAGACGCCGCAGTCCTTCATCCCGCTGACAGGCAGGACTCAGTCTCGCTGCTCAGGGAAAGGGCCGAGTCTCCAAGCTTTACCCGAGCTCAGCAATGAGACGTAACATGAAGTCACCTTCACCGGACTCCTCCTCTGACTCGGAGGAACCAGCCTGTGCCGGTTTACGAGGAGCCAACACCACTTCTCCCTGCACCTTCCTCAAGAAGCTCTGGGAGATGGTCACCAGCCCTCGCTTCCAGTCACTCTGGTGGGGAGGCAACGGACACTGGCTGGTGATCGCCGAAAATATGTTTGAGAAGGGAGTGCTGAGGAAGAAAGGACCACACAGGGTTTTTGGAAGTACGTGCATGGCAGACTTTATCGCCCAGCTTTCCCTCCATGGATTCAACCAAGTGGCAGAGGATTCTCGCATCTCTCTCTCTGTTGGGGAGCTGCAAGCAATGACAGCAGCGGGACAGACTCTGGGCAGGGTAAGATGGTTCCTCTCTCTCAAAAGAGTCCTCAGGAAAGTCGGTTGGGTGAGGGCCCCATTGCGATAAAATAGACCTTTCCATGCAGCCAGTGAGGATGGGGATGGGAGCAGACGGACCAATTTGGTCTCAGGGTCATGGTGAGGAATTCTCCATGCAGGAATTTGCAGGTACAGAAGCGCTGACCAGAGGGATTTGGTTAGGGATGTGAAACACCATCACAGTCCCATCGCTTGGGGCTCTTTTCCTGCTCACTCTGCATCTGGCTGGACCAAGGGTTTCATTCTTCTTGTGGCATCTGCTGAACGATGACGAGACACACGTCAGCATCACGTTATTCCGGACATGACCACTGCACGATGAGGGGGCTGAAAACCACTGGTATTTGAGGTTCTCCCTCAGTTCTCAGGCTTGGGAAAACTTTGTTTCTCTGCTCCCAAACGCTGAGAACTCCAGTGTGGTCATTCCTTAAAGAAGCTCAATTCAAACATTTGATTCAGGAGAACCTGGAAGTATCCAAGGTCCCAGGGAGCCCTTTGTCACAGCCACGCATGTCTTTCCTGCTGCAAAGGCTTGTCTAGGGAGTCTTGGGTTTTCCCTTTCCGAAAACGATGGCACTGACTCGTCTCCTTTGTGTTCTGCAGCTGCACTTCTTCTACAGCCCCTTCTTCCAGAGAGATCAGCCCCACCTCCTCAGGATGTGCACGGAATGCCCTGGGGAAAGAGAGCGAGCCCCGGCTGCAGCCCCACGGAGCCCTAGGCAGGGGGGCAAACGCACAAGAAAGAGAAGGGGTGATGCTCTGGCGACAGCAGGAGGTGCAGAGGAGGAGAATGGACCCCAGGCCTGTGCAGCCTCCAACGTCACAGCAACCGATGCGTGGGCTGACCCCGATGCCCCAAGCACCAGTGCTGGTCCAGCCCCAGCCAGACGTCGTTGCAGACACAGCCCCGATGGAGGCCAGGAGGCGGCTCGGGCTGGTCCTTCCCATCCACCCCAACGCCGCTCTCCTCCTGCCCCACTCTTCATTGGGCCCCCTCCACGACCCGACTGGTGGCCCAGGCCTGATGCTGGGCAGGGGCCTGGGAACGGCCTGCTTCCATTCCGCCCCCCAGGGCTTGCGGGGGATGGACCAGCAGCACCTGCTGCCGCTCCCCGGCCAACACCACCGCACCGCCCAGCTCCGATCTTCCGCCACTGCCCAACCTGCTCCTGTCCACCCAACCCCCGGCCTGCCCGCCAAGGGGATGGACGGTAGTCGGGGCTGGACAGCAGGAATCTTGGGAAGTGATTGGCATTGTCTAGGTAGAAACATGTTAGTCTAGGAATAAATAATGAAATGTTGTTTGTTGTCAATAATAAATCTTTTCAAGTTACGTTTTTGTCATGAGCCTGCAGTGTTGCATGTGGTTGTTGTGACTTGAGGGCAGGATTCAGGGATGAACCGTGTGAACCCCATTGTTTTGCCCTCGCAACATGGATTTACCCGGTTCAGATCCCGTTCCCTCGAGCAGATCAACATGTCAGCAGCAGCTTCCATTTTCCCTCGTTCAAGAGTTTAGTCACTTGGTCATACAAGGGGATCAGATTACTCTGGCAAGACCTAACACTAACCCTAACCCAAACCTAACACTAACACTAACCCTAACCCTAACCTTAACCCTACCCTAACCCTAACCCTAACACTATACCTAATGTTAAATCTGGCCCTTACCCAAACCCTAACACTAGCCCTAACCCTAAAACTAACTCTATCCCTAACCCTAACTCTAACCTCTAAACCTAATTTTAACCCTAACCCTAACCTTGACCCTAAACCGAATCCTAAACCTAATCCTTCCACTAACCCTAACACTAACTGTAACCCTAACCCTAACCTTGACCCTAAACCGAATCCTAAAGCTAACCCTTCCCCTAACCCTAACCGTAACCGTAACCCTAACCCTAACCCTAACCCTAACACTAATTCCTAATCCTAACCCTAACCCTAACACTAATTCCTAATCCTAACCCTAACACTAACACCTAACATTAACCCTAACCCTAAACTTAACCCTAACCCTAACACTAATCCCTAACAATAACCCTAACCCTAGCTATAACCTTAACACTTAATCCCTAACCCCTACCACTAACACTAACCCCCTAACCCTAAACCTATACTTAATCCTAATCTAAACCCTAACCCTAACCCCAAACCCTAACCAATAAACATAACACTTAACCATAACTCTAACCCTTATCCTAATGGTGAGCCTACTCTAAATCTAAACATAAATCTAACACTAACCCTAACCATAAACTTTATCCTAACCCTAACCTTAAAACATAACACTATCCCTAACCCTAATCCTAACCTCTAACCCTAAAACTAACCTTAACCCTAACCCTAATCCCTAACCGTAACACTAACACTAACTATAACCCTAACCCTAAGCCAAATTCTATAACTCACCCTAACCCCTAACCCTACAAACAAACATAACACTTAACCATAAATCTAACCCTTATCCTAATGGTGGCCAGACAATAAACCAAAACATAAATCTAATCCTAACCATAAACCTAACCCTAACCCTAACCTTAAACTATAACCCTAACCCTAAACTTAACCCCTAACCCTAAACCTAACCCTAACCCTTACCACCAACCCGAACACCAAATGGTAAACCTAACCATAACCCTAACCCTAACGCTAATATTAACAATCAAAAATAACTAATCAAAACCTAACACCTAACACTAACCCTAATATTAACACTAATCATAACCCTAACCCTAAACCTAACCATTACACTTAGCTCTAACACCTAACCCTAACACCAATATTAAACCTAATTCAACTCTAACATTAACCCTAACCCTAAACCATAACACTCACCCTAACCCTAACGCTAACCCTAACCCTAACGCTAACCCTAAACCTAACCCGTACCCGAAATTAAACACTAGCTCTAACCCTAAACTAGCCCTATCCCTAATCCTAAACCTAACCCCTAAACCTAACCTTAACACTAACCCTAATCCTAACCCTAATCCTAATTCTAACCCGAACCCTAAACCTAACCCTAAACCTAATCACAACCATAACCGTAACCCCTAACTCTAACCATAAAAAAACACTAACCCTAACACTAACATCCCAAGTCTATCCCTATCCCTAACCCTAATACAAACCCTAACCCTAAACATAACTCTTAACCCTAACCCTAACACTAACCCTAATAATAACCCTTTTTCTACAACTAAAGTATAATCCTAAACCTAAGCCTAACCCAAATTTCTAACCCAAAATGTAAGCTTAACCTGAAACTTAGTCCAAACACTAAACCTTGCCCTAAACAATAACCCAAAAAATAACACTGACCCTAATAAAAAAACTAACAGAAACCCCTAACCCCTAAACATAACAAGTATCCTGAACACATAAACAAAACACTTAACCATAACTCGAACCCTTATACTAATGGTGGGCCCACACTAAACCTAAACATAAATCTAATACTAACCCTAAACACAAACCTAACCCTAAACCTAAACCAAAAACTAACACTAAATCTAAACCATAACCCAACCCTAACCCTAACACCTAATCCTACCCTAACACTATCCCTAACCCTAACCCAACCCTAAACCTAAACATAAATCTAATACTAACCCTAACAATAAAGATAACTCTAACCCTAACTTTAAACTCTAACCATAACCGTAACACTAACCACTACCCGTAACACTAACCCGTAACTCTAAACCTAACACTAAACTCTAACCCGTAAATATAACCCTAATCGTTACCCTAACCCTAACCCGAACCCTAACACTAACCCTAAATATAACCCTAAACCTAAACCTAACCCTAACCCTAACCCTAAAACTTACCTTAAACCTAAACCCTAAATTGAACCCAAACCCTAATCCTAACCCTAACCTTAATCTAAATGACCTTAAGCATAATGGCCTAAACCTAAACCTAACCCTAACCCTAAAGGAACACTAACCCTAAACCTAACACTAAAAGTTGCCCTAATCACTAACCCTAACCCTAACTCAAACCCTAATACAAACACTAACAAAAACCCCTAACCCCTAATCCTAATCTCTAAAACTGACCAATAAACTTTACACTTAAACATAACTCTAACCCTTATCCTAATGGTGGGCCCTCCCTAAACCTAAACATATCCCTAACAAAACACCTAACCCTAACCAAACCCTAAACCTAACCCTAACCCTAACCATAACTCTAACACTAACTCTAATGACCCTACCCCTATCCTTAAACCTAACCCTAACCCCTAAACCTAACACTAACTCTTAACCTGACCCTAAACCCTAACATTAACCCTTACCCTAACACTACACCTAACCATAACCCCTAAACCTAAACCTAACTTGAAACGTAACCCAAGCCTAACCCTAATCCTACCCATATCCTTAACCCCTAACCACAACCCTAACCATAACCCGAACCCTAAACCTAACCCTAACTCTAACCATAAACCTAACCCTAACCCTAACCCTAAACCTAAACCTAACTACTCTAACTCTAAACCTAATCGTAACCTTACCCTAATCCTAAAGCCCTAACCCTAACCCCAACACTAACTCTAATCCTAACACTTTTTCTACAACTAAAGTCTAATCCTACATTTTACCTTAATCTCTAACTCAAAAACTAACCCCACCCTGAAAATTAATCCTTACACTAAAACTTGCAATAAACACTAAACCCAACACTAACACTAATCCTAATCCAAACACTAACACAAAACCATAACTGCTAACCCTAACCCCTAACCCTAATACATAAACATAACACTTAAAAATAACTCTAACCCTTATCCTAATGGTGGGCCCACCCTAAACCAAAACATAAATCTAACCCTTACCCTAACCCTGAGCGTAACCCTAAATCCTAACCCTAACACTAACATTAAACCTAACCCTAACCCCCAACCCTAACACAAACCCTAACCATAACCGTAACCCAAATGACCCTAAGCCTAATGGCCTAAACCTAACACTAACCCTAAACATAATATCACAATTACCCTAATCCGAAACATACACTAGCCCTAACCCAAACCCTAACCCTAACACTTACCCATAAACCTAACCCTGACACTAAGCCTAAACATACCGCTAATTTTAACACTAACACTAACCCTAACACCAACAGTTAACTCTAACCCTAACCCTAATCCAAACCCTAACCCTAACCCTAACCGTAATCCAAATGAACATAATCTTAAAGGAGTAAATCTAATCCTAACCCCAAAGGCACACTAACCCTAACCCTAAACTAAAACCTTATTTTAATTATGGACGAACCTTAACACTAAACCTAACCCTATCCCTAATCCAAATTCAAACCCTAACACTAACACAAACCATAACCTTAAACATAACTCTAAACCCTAACACTAACCCTAATCCTTACCCTTATGCTACAAGTAAAGTCTAATCCTAAACCTAAACCTAACCTTAATCTCTAACCCAAAAACTAAGCCTAACCTGAAACTTAATCCTAAACCTTGCCATAAACATTAAACACAACTCTAACAAAAATCCTAATCCAAACACTAACACAAGACCCTAACCTTTAACCCTAACACCTAACCCTAAAAATAACCCTAACCCTATCCCCTAACCCTAAACTTAACCCTAACTATAACACTAAACATAACTCCTAACCCTAGCACAAACCCTAACTCTAACCCTAAACATAACCCTAACAATAACCCTAACCCTAAACCTTAACCTAACCCTAACCATAACCCTAACCCAAATGAACCTAAGCTTAAAGGCCTAACACTAACCCCAACCCTAATGGCACAATAACCCTAACCCGAAACTCACACTAGCCCTAACCCTAACCCTAACCCTAACTCATAACTTTAACCATAACCCTAACCCTAACAATAACCCTAACGCTAAACCTAATCCGAAAAATAACCCTAACCCTAACACTCTAACCATTAATCCTAAACCTAACACCTAACCCTAAAACTAAACCTTACCATAATACTAAACATAACCATAACCATAATCCTAACCTTAACACCTTACTCTAACTAACTACACCTTACAGTAACCAACCCCAACCCTAACCCTAACACTAACCCTAACCCCTAACCCCAACCGGAACACTAAGCCTTACCCTAAACCTAACACTAACCCTCACCAATAACCCTAACCCTAACCAAACCCTAACCCTAACTCTAAACCTAACCCTAAACCTAACCCTAATCCCTACCACTAACCCTAACACTAACACTAACCATAATCCTAACACTAGTGAGCCTAAACCTAACACTAACCTAACCACTAACCTTAAATCTAACTCTAACCCTAACCCTAAACCTAACCACTAACCTTAAATCTAACTCTAACCCTAACCCTAACCTTAACGCTAACCCTAACCATAACCCTAATAATCCTAAACCTAATCCTAACACTAATACTAACCTTAACCCCCTAACTCTATCCATAACCATAACCCTTACACTACCCCTAACCCCTGACCCTAAACTTAACCAAAACGCTAACCTTAACCCTAACCCTAACTCTACCCCTAACCCAAGAACTAATCTTTAACGTAAACTTAACATAAACCCTAACTCTAACCACTAACCCTAACCCCTAAACTTAACCCTAACCAGAATCCTAACACTAACCCTAAACATAACTCTTAACCCTAACCCTAATCCAAACCCTGATTCTACAGCTAAAGTCTGATTCTACAACTAAAATCTAATCCTACACCTAAATCTAACCTTAATTTCTAACTAAAAAAAATGCCTAACCTGAAACTAAATCCTATCCCTAAACCTTGCCCTAGACACTAAACCCAAAAATAACACTAACCCTAATCCAAACACCTACACAAAACATTAACCCATAACCCTAACCCATAAATATAGCGCTTAACCATAACTCTAACCCTTATCCTAATGGTAGGCCCACCCTAAACCTAAACATAAATTTAACCCTAACCCTAACCCAACTGACCCTAAGTCTAATGGCCTAACCTTAACCCTAACCCTAACACTAATGGCACACTAATAATAACCCAAACCTAAACATAACCCTAACTCTAAATCTAAAACTAAGACTAACCATAACCACCTAAACCTAACCCTATCCTTAACCCTAATCCAAACACTAACACAAAACCCAAACTCCTAAACCTAACTCCTAACCTTAATCCATAAACATAACTCTTAGCCATAATGCTAACCCTTATCCTAATGCTGGGCCAACCCTAAACCTAAACATAAATCTAACTCTAACCCTAACCATAATGGCACACTAAACCTCACCGAAACCTAACCCTTATTTTAAATGTGGACCAACCCTAACCCTAAAAAAAACCACTAAACCTAACTCCCTAACACTATCCCTAAACCTAATCCAAAGCCTAATCTAACCATAACCCTAAACCTAACCCTAACCCCAAACTTTAACGCTAACATTAAACCTAAACCTAACCCTAATCCTCACCCTAATCATTAACCCCTAGCACTAACCCTAATCCTAACCCTTATTCTACAACTAAAGTCTAATCATAAACCTAAACCTAAACTTAATCTCTAATCCAAAACCCTAAGCCTAACCTGAAATTTAATCCTACCCCTAAACCTTGCCTTAAACACTAACTCGAACACTAACACTAACTCTAAGCAAAACACTAACACAAAACCTTAACCCCTAAACCTAACTCCTAATCCTAACCCCAAAAAATAAGACTTAACCATAACTCTAACCCTTATCCTAAAAGTGGGCCTACCCTAAAACGTAACATAAATCTAAGCCAAACCCTAAGCCCTAAACATAAACTTAACCCTAACACTAACTCTAACCATAACCCCTAAACCTAAACCTAACTCTAACCCTAACCCTAACCCTAATGACCCTAACCCTAAACCTAAACCTAAACCTAACCCTAGCCCTAACCATATCCCCTAGCCCTGACCCTATCCTAACCCTAACACTAACCCTAACCCTAACACTAACCCTAACTCCTAACCCCAACCCTAAACCTAACCCTAAACCTAACCCTAACCCTAACCCTAACCCTAACCCTAACCCTAATGACCCTAACCCTAACCCTAAACCAACACTAACCCTAACCCTAACACCTAACCCTAACACTAAACCTAACTCTAACAAAAACCATACGACTAACACCTAACTCTAACCCCTACCCTATCCCGAACCCTAACCCTAACCGTAACACAACCCTAACCCTAACCCTAACCCTAACCCTAACTATAACCCCAATGACTGTAACCCTAACAATAAACCTAACCTTAATTATAACACAACCCTAACCCTAACCTTAACACCTAGCCCTAACCCTAACCCTAAGCCTAATCATAACACCTAACTCTAACCCCTAACCCTAAACCTAAACCTAACTCAACCCTAACACTAAACCTAACTCTAAACCTAACACTAACACTAACCATAACCCTAAACCTAACCCAAAAGACACAAAGACTAAAGGCCTAAAACTAATCCTAACCCTAATGGCACACTAAACCTAACCCAACCCTAACCCTAACTCTAAAACAGACCGTAAACGACTAACCCGAAACCTATCCCTAATCCTAATACAAATCCTACATCTAACCTCATCCCTAATCCTAACCCTAACACTAAACCTAACACTAATCATAACCCTAAACATAACTATTAACCCAAACACAGATCCTAAATCGAAACCTACCCTAACCCTAAACCTAACCATAAAACTAACCCTAATCCTAACCCTAAACATAACTCTTAACCCTAACCCTAACACTGACCCTAATCCTAACCCTTATTCTACAACTAAAGTCTAATCCTAAACCTAAACCTAATCTCTAACCCAAAACCCTAAGCCTAACCTGAAACTTAATCCTGCCCCTAAACACTAACCCGAACCATAACAATAACTCTAAGAAAAACAATAACACAAAACCCTAACCACTAAACCTAACCCCTAATTCTAACCCATAAAAATAACACTTAACCAAAACTGTAACCCTTATCCTAATCGTAGGCCCACCCTAAAACTTAACATAAATCTAACACAAACTCTAAAACCTAAACCTAAACCATAACCCTAACCCTAACTCTAACAATAACACCTAACCCTAACCCTAACCCTAAACCCAAACCCTATTCTAACCCTAAGCTAACCATAACCCTAAGAATAAATCTAACCCTAAACCAACCCTAATCCTAACCCTAACCCTAAACCTAACACAAACCCTAACACCTAACTATAACCTTTAACCCTAACCCTGACACAACCCTAACTGTAACCATAACCCTAAACCAAACGACCCTAACCCTAAACCTAACCGTAACCATATCCCTAACTCTAAACCTAACCATAACCATATCCCTAACCCAACCCCAACCCAAACCCTAACACTAACACCTAACCCTAACACTAACCCAACCCTAACGCTAACCCTAACCCTAATGCTAACAATGACCCTAACACTAACACCTAACTCTAACCTCTAACCCTAATCCTAACCCAAATTTAACTCTAATCCTAACCGTAACCCTTCCCCTTAACCCTAAACCCAAACCTAACACTAACCTTACCCTTAACCCTAACCCTGATGACCTTAACAATAACACTTACTCTAACCCTAAACCTAACCCTAAAACCTAACCCTAAAATTAACACTAACGCTAACCATAAGCCTTAACCCTAACCGTAACTCTGAACCTAACCCTAACCCAAATCTAACCCTAAACCGAACCCTAACACTAAATATAAAACTAACAATAACCTAACCCTAACCCTAACTCTAACCCTAATATTATCCCTAGCACTAAACCCTTACCCTAACTTTAACCCTAACCCTAACACCTAACATTAACACTAACCCTAGCTGTAACACTTACCCTAACCGTAACCCTAACCCTAACTCCTAATCCTAACCATAACCCTTATCCTAACCTTAACCCTAACACTAACCCAAACCCCCTAACCTTAACCATATAACTAACCCCAATCCAAAACCTAACCCTAAATATTATTCTTAACTCTAACCCTAACAGAAACCCTAATCCTAACCCGTATTTTACAACTAAAGTCTAACCCTAAACCTAAACCTAATATTAATCTCTAACCCAAAAACTAAGCCTGACCTGAAACTTAATCCAAGCCCTAAACCTTGCCCTAAACACTAGACACAATACTAACACTAACCCTAATCCAAACACTAACACAAAACCCTAAACATTAACCCTAACCCATTACATAACACTTAACTATAATTCAAACCCTTATCCTAATGGTGGGACCACCCTAATCCTAAACATAAATCTAACCCTAATACTAAACCTAACCCTAAAAGTAACCGTAAATTTAACTATAAACCTAACCGTAACCCTAACACTAACATAACACCTAAAACTTACGTTAACCCTCACCCTAAACCAAACCTAACCCTAACCCTAACCCTAATATTAAACCTAAACCTAAACGTAAACCTAACCCTAACCTTAAACCTAACAATAACCATAACCCTAACATTAACACTTTATTCTAAACCTAACCCTAACCCTAACCAAAACCCTAACAACTAACAATAAACATAAAACTAACCCTAACCCCTAACGCAAAACTTAACTCTAACCTGAACCCTAACCCTAACCTCTAATCCTAAATTTAACCCTAAACCAAACCCTAACCCCTACCATAACCCTAAATTTAACCCTAACCCTAATCCTAACACCTAACCTTAACCCTAACCCTAAACCTAAACAATAATCCTAACCCTACAACTAACCCTAAACCATAACCCTAAGCCTAACCCTAAAATTTAAATCTAACCCTAACCCTAACCCTAAACCTAAACCATAAACCTAAGCCTAACCCTCACCCTAACACTAACACCTAACTCTAATCCAAACCCTAACCCTAACAATAATCCAAATGAACCTAATCCTAATGGCCTAAACCTAACCCTAGCCCTAAAGGCACACTAATCCTAACCCTAAACTAAACCCTTATATTAATTATGGACCAACCCTAACCCTAAGCCTAATCATAATCCCAAACCCCTAAATCTAACTCTAATCCTAACCCTAAACGTAACACTAACACAATTCTAAACCTAACTCTAACCCGAACCCTAACACTTAGCCTAAATCTAATCCTAAACCTAACACTAACCCAAAATCTAACTCTAACCCTAAAATTAACACTAACCCTAACCCCTAACACCTAACTCTAACCCCTAACCCTATTCCTAACGTAACCATAACCCTAATCCTAACACTAACCCTAATCATAACACTAAACCTTTAACCTAACCGCAAACCTAATCCTAGCCCTACCCCTAACCCTATCCCTAACCCTAACACCTAAATCTAACCCCTAACCCTAACCCTACTCTTAACACAAGTCTAACCCTAAATCAAACACTAACCCTAAACCTAGCCCTAAACCTTACCCTAAATCTAACCCTAACCAAAATGACCCTAAGCCTAATGGCCTAACACTAACCCTAACCTTAATGGCACACTAAACCTAACCCTAATTGTAACCATAACACTAACCCTAAACCTTACCCTAAATCTAACCCTAAACTTAACCCTAACCATAACCCTAACATTAACCCTAATACTAAACCAACCCTAACACTAACCCTAACCCTAATACCTAAAAATAACAATATCCCTAACACAAACACAAACCCTAACCCTAACACTAACACCTAAATCTAACCATTAACACTAACCTTAACCCTAACACTGACCCAAACCTAACTGTAAATCTAACCGTAACCCTAACCCTAACCCTAACTCTAACCCTAACCCTAACCTTAACAAACCTAACCCTATCAATAACCCCTTACCCTAACCCTAAATTTAACCCTAACCCTAATCCTAACACCTAACCCTAACATTAACCCTAAACATAAACAATAATCCTAACCCTAAACCTAACCCTAAACCATAACCCTAAGCCTAACACTAACATTTAATCCTAACCCTAACCCTAACCCATAAACCTAAGCCTAACCCTCACCCTAACACCTAACTCTAATCCAAACCCTAACCCTAAGCCTAACCATAATCCAAATGAACCTAATCCTAATGGCCTAAACCTAACCCTAGCCCTAAAGGCACACTAATCCTAACCCTAAACTAAACCCTTATATTAATTATGGACCAACCCTAACCCTAAACCTAACACTAACCCTAACCCCCTAACCCTATCCCTAATCCAAATTCAAACCCTAACCCTAACACAAACCCTAACCCTAAACATAACTTTTAACCCTAACCCTAACCCTAACATAACACTAATCCTAACCCTTATGCTACAACTAAAGTCTAATCCTAAACCTAAACCTAACCTTAATCTCTAACACAAAAACTAAGCCTAACCTGAAAATTAATCCTAAACCTTGCCATAAACATTAAACACAACTCTAACACAAACCCTAATCCAAACACTAACACAAAACCCTAACCTTTAACCCTAACACCTAACCATAACCCATAAACATAACACTTAACCGTAACTCTAACCCTTATCTAAATGGTGGGCCCACCCTAAACTAAAACATAAATCTGACCCGAACCCTAACCATAAACCTAACCCTAACACTAACCCAAATGACACTAAGTCAAATGGCTTAACCTTAACACTAACCCTAACCCTAATGGCGCATTAACCCTAATCCTACCTTAACCATAACCCTAACCCTAAGCCTAACCATAATCCCAACCCCCTAAATCTAACTCTAACACAACCCTAAACCTAACTCTAACCCGAACCCTAACACTTAGCCTAAACCTAATCCTAACTCAACCCTAACCCTAACCCTAACACCTAAACCTAACCCTAACCCAAAATCTAACCCTAACCCTAAAATTAACACTAACCCTAACCCCTAAACCTAAACTTAACCCTAACGCTAACACTAAACATAAATCCTAACCCTGACCCTAACTCAAACCCTAACTCTAACCCTAAACATAACCCTAACAATAACCCTAACTCTAAACCTTAACCTAACCCTAACCCTAACCATAATCCTAACCCAAATGAACCTAAGCTTAATGGCCTAACACTAACCCTAACCCTAATGGCACACTTACCCTAACCCGAAACCTAATACTAGCCCTAACCCTAACCCTAACCCTAACCCTAACACTTACCCTGACACTAAACCTAAACTTAACCCTAACGCTAACCCTAACCCTAACACTAAACCTAACCCTAAACCTAACCCCTAACTTTAACCCTAACCCTAACCCTAACAATAACTATAACCCCCAAACCTTAATCCTATCCCTAACCTTAACATTAACACTAACCCTAACCCCTGACCATAACTCTAAATCTAACCCTAACTCTAACCCTAAACGTAACCCAGCCCTAACCCTAACACTAACAAGAACCATAACCCTAACCCTAACCCAATCTTAACCCTAACACTAACCCTAACACTAAACCTAAATCATAAACCTAACTCTAACTCAAACCTAACCCTAACCCTAAACCTATCCCTAACTATAATCCAAACCCTCACTCTGAACATAACTCTTAACCCTAACCCTAACAATAACCCTAATCCTAACCCTTATTCTAAAACTAAAGTCTAATCCTAAACCTAACATTAACTTTAAACTCAAAAACTAAGCCTAACCTGAAACTTAATCCGAACCCTAAAACTTGCCCTAAACACTACACCTAACACTAAAACTAATCGTAATCCAAACATTAACACAAAACCCTAACTACTTACCCTAACCCCTAACCTAACCCATAAACATAACACTTAACCATAACTCTAACCCTTATCCTAATGGTGGGACCATCCTAAACCTAAATATAAATCTAATCCTAACCCTAACCCTAACACAAATGACCCTATGCCTAACCCGAACACTAACCCTAAACCTAACCCTAACCCTTACCGTAACCCTAACCCTAACCCTTACCGTAACCCTAACCTTAAATCTAAACTAAACCCTAAACTTAACCCTAATCCTAACCCCCTAAACCTAACCCTATCCCTAACTCTAATCCAAATCATAACCCTAAACATAACCCTTAAACCTAACCCTAAATATAACCCTAATCCTAACCCTTATTCTACAACTAAAGTCCAATCCTAAACCTAACCTTAATCTCTAACCCAAAAACTAAGTCTAATCTGAAACTTAATCCAAATCCTAAACCTTGCCCTAAACACTAACCCCAACACTAACACTAATACAAACACTAACACAAAACCATAACCCCTAACCCTAACTCCTAACCCTAACCCATAAACATAACATTCACCAGAACTCTAACACTTATCCTAATCGTGGGCCCACACTAAACCGAAACATAAATCTAATCCTTACCCTAACACTAACCCAAATTAACACTAATTGCCTAACCCTAAAGGGACACTAAACCTAACCCTAAAACTAACACTTATTTTAATATTGGACCGACCCTAACCCTAAACAAGACATTAACCCTAAACCCCTAATCCTAAACCTATACCTAACCCTAACACTAACCCTAAACCTAACGCAACACAAACCCTAACACTAACCCTAACCCGAATCCTAAATCTAGCCATAAACCTAACCTAAAACTAACCCTAACACTAACCCCTAACCCTAAATCTAATCCTAAACCTAAACCTAACCCCTAATATTAACCCTAACACTAACCCTAACCCTAATCCTTACCCTTACCCTAACAGTAACCCTATATCTAACCCCTAACCCTAACCCCTAACCCTAACGCTAACATTAAACCTAAACCTAACCCTAACACTTACACTAATCATAAACACTAACCCTAACCACAAAACAAAGCCTAACCGTAACACTAACTCTAACCCCTAAACTTAACCCTAACCTTAACTCTAACTCTAACCCTTACCCTAAATCAACCCCTAACCCCTAACCCTACCCATAACCTTAAGCATGACCTTAACCCTACCACTAACCCTAACCCTAATAGTAACACCCAAACCTAACCCTAACCCTAACTGTAACAGTAACCCCTAACCATAACCATAACCCTAACCCCTAACCCCAACCCTAACGCAAACCTAACCATAACCCTAACCATAACACCTAACCCTAACACTAAACATAACCCTATCCCTAACCAAACCCTAACCAGAACCCTAACCCTATCCCCATCCCTAATCCTAACCCCTAATCCCAAGTCTAAACCTAACACTAACTCTAAACATAACCCTAACCCTAACAAACCTAAGCCTATCCCTAACCCTATCCCTAAAACAAACGTAACCCTAACACTAACCCTAACACCTAACCATAACACTAACCCAACTCTAACAGTATACTTAACCCTATCCCTAACACTAACCCTAATCATAACACTAAACCTTTAACCTAACCCCAAACCTAATCCTAGCCCTACACCTAACCCTACCCCTAACCCTAACACCTAAATCTAACCCCTAACCCTAACCCTACTCTTAACACAAGTCTAACCCTAAAACAAACACTAACCCTAAACCTAGCCCTAACCCTTACCCTAAATCTAACCCTAACCAAAATGACCCTAAGCCTAATGGCCTAACACTAACCCTAACCTTAATGGCACACTAACCCTAACCCAAAATTAACCATAAAACTAACCCTAATTGTAATCATAACACTAACCCTAACCCCCAAACTTAACCCTATCCCTAACTCTAATCCAAACCCTAAATCTAACCCTAAACCTAACCCTAACCCTAAACATAACCCTTAACCGTAACCCTAACACTAACCCTAATCCTAACCCTTATTCTACAACTAAAGTCTAATCCAAAACCTAAACCTAACCTTAATCTCTAACACGAAAAATAAGCCTAACCTTAAACTTAATGCTAGCCCCAAACCTTGCCCTAAACACTAACCCCAACACTAACACTAACCCTAATCCAAACACTATAACAAAACAAAAACTCCTAAACCTAACACCTAACCCTAACCCATAAACATAATACTTAACTGTAATTCTAAACGTTATCCTAAGAGTGCGCCCACCATAACCCTAAAGATAAATCTAACCCTAAACCTAACCCTAACACTAACCTTAACTTTAACCCTAAACCTAACCCTAACACTAACACTTACCCTAACCCCTAACCTTAACCCTAACCCTAACCATAACCCTAACATTAACCCTAATCCTAAACCAACCCTAACACTAACCCTAATCCTAACACCTAACAATAACAATATCCCTAACCCTAACACAAACCCTAAACCTAACACTAACACCTACATCTAAACATTAACACTAACCCTAACCCTAACCCTAACCATAACAAACCTAACCCTATCAATAACCCCTAACACTAACTCTAACCCTACCCATAACACCAACCCTAACCCAAATGACCCTAAGCTTAATGGCCTAACCCTAATCCTAATGGCACACTAACCCTATCCGAACCCTAACCATAACACTAACCCTAACTCTAACCATAACACTAACGCTTACCCCCTAACCATATCCCTAACACTAATCCAAACCCTAACCCTAAATATAACTCTTAACCCTAATACTAACACTAATCCTAACCCTTATTCTACAATTAAAGCCTAATCCTAAACTTAAACCTAACCTTAATCTCTAACACAAAAAAGAAGCCAAACCTGAAACTTGATCCTAGCCCTAAACCTTACACTAAAAACTAACCCCAACACTAAAAATAACCCTAATCCAAACACTAACACAAAACCCTAACTCCTAACCATAACCCCTAACCCTAACTCAATAAACATAATACTTAACTATAATTCTAACCCTTATCCTAATGGTGGGCCCACCCTAAGACTAAACATAAATCTAAACCTAACCCTAAACCTAACTTTAACCCTAAACCTAACCCTAACATTAACACTAACCCTAAACCCAAACCCTAACCCTAACCTAACCATAACCCTAAGACTAAATCTAACCCTAAACCAACCCTAATCCTAACCCTAACCATAAACCTAACACAAACCCTAACACCTAACCTTTAACCCTAACCCTAACCCTGACACAACCCTAACCGTAACCATAACCCTAAACCTAATGACCCTAACCCTAAACCTAACCGTAAACATATCCCTAACGCTAAACCTAACCATAACCATAACCATAACCATATCCCTAACGCTAAACCTAACCATAACCATATCCCTAACCCAACCCCAACCCCAACCCAAACCCTAACACCTAACCCTAACACTAACCCAACCCTAACACTAACCCTAATGCTAACAATGACCCTAACACTAACACCTAACTCTAACCTCTAACCCTAATCCTAACCCAAACTTAACTCTAATCCTAACCGTAACCCTTACCCTTAACTCTAAACCTAAACCTAATACTAACCTTACCCTTAACCCTAACCCTGATGACCTTAACAATAACACTTACTCTAACACTAAACCAAACCTAACCATAACCCTTACCCTAATATTAACCCTAAACCTAAACGTAAACCTAACCCTAACCTCTAACCTAACAATAACCATAACCCTAACACTAACACTTTATTCTAAACCTAACCCTAACCCTAACCAAAACCCTTACACCTAACAATAAATATAACCCTAACCCTAACCCTAACCCCTAACGCAAAACCTAACTCTAACCTGAACCCAAACCCCTAATCCTAAATTTAACCCTAAACCAAAACCTAACACTAAATTTAACCCTAACCCTAATCCTAACACCTAACCCTAACCATAAACCTAAACAATAATCCTAACCCTAAACATAACCCTAAACCATAACCCTAAGCCTAACACTAAAATTTAACTCTAACCCTAACCCTAACCCTAACCCTAACCCTAAACCTAAGCCTAACCCTCACCCTAACACTAACACCTAACTCTAATCCAAACCCTGACCATAACCCTAACCATAATCCAAATGAACCTAATCCTAATGGCCTAAACCTAACCCTAGCCCTAAAGGCACACTAATCCTAACCCTAAACTAAACCCTTATATTAATTATGGACCAACCCTAACCATAAACCTAACCCTAACACTAACCCCCTAACCCTATCCCTAATCCAAATTCAAACCCTAACCCTAACACAAACCCTAACCCTACACATAACTCTTAACCCTAACCCTAACACGAACCCTAATCCTAACCCTTATGCTACAACTAAAGTCTAATCTTAAACCTAAACCTAACCTTAATCTCTAACACAAAAACTAAGCCTAACCTGAAACTTAATCCTAAACCTTGCCATAAACATTAAACACAACTCTAACACAAACCCTAATCCAAACACTAACACAAAACCCTAACCTTTAACCCTAACACCTAACCCTAACCCATAAACATAACACTTAACCGTAACTCTAACCCTTATCTAAATGGTGGGCCCACCCTAAACTAAAACATAAATCTGACCCAGGCTCTAACCATAAACCTAACCCTAACACTAACCCAAATGACACTAAGTCAAATGGCCTAACCTTAACACTAACCCTAACCCTAATGGCACATTAACCCTAATCCCACCTTAACCATAACCCTAACCCTAAGCCTAACCATAATCCCAACCCCCTAACCCTAACCCTAACCCTAACCCTAACCCTAACCCTAACCCTAACCCCTAACCCTAAACTTAACCCTGATGCTAACACTAAACATAACTCCTAACCCTGACCCTAACTCAAACCCTAACTCTAACCCTAAACATAACCCTAACAATAACCCTAAACCTAAACCTTAACCTAACCTTTACCCTAACCCTAACCATAATCCTAACCCAAATGAACCTAAGCTTAATGGCCTAACACTAACCCTAACCCTAATGGCACACTTACCCTAACCCGAAACCTAACACTACCCCTAACCCTAACCCTAACCCTAACCCTAACCCTAACCCTAACCCTATTCTTAACAATAACTATAACCCCCAAACCTTAATCCTATCCCTAACCCTATTCCAAACCCTAACTCTAAACATAACTCTTAACCCTAACCCTAACAATGACACTAATGCTAAAACTTATTCTACAACTAAAGTCTAATCCTAAACCTAACCTTAATCTGTAACTCAAAAACTAAGCCTAACATGAAACTTAATCCTAACTCTAAACCTTGCCCTAAACACTAAACACTACACTACACTAACCTTAATCCAAACACTAACTCAAAACCCTAACCCTTAACCCAAACACCTAACCATAACCCATACACGTAACAATTAACCAGAACTCTAACCCTTATCCTAATGGTGGACCCTAAACCTAAACATATATCTAACCATAACCCTAACCATAAACTTAAATCTAATCCTAACCCAAATGACGTTAAGCTTAATGGCGTAACCCTAACCCTAACGCTAATGGCACGTAACGCTAACCCAACCCTAAACATAACCCTAAGCCTAACACTAACCCTAACACTAACCCTAAAACCCTAACCCTAACACTAATCCAACCCTAAACCTAATACTAACACTAAGCCTAATCTTAACGGTAACCCTAACACTAACCCTAGCCGTAAGCCTAACCCTAACCCCTAACCCTAACCATAACACTAAACCTAACCCTAGCCTTAACACTAACACTAACCCCCTAACCCTAATCCGAAACCTAAACCTAACCGTAACCCTTAACCCTAACCCTAACACTAACCCTAAATCTAACCCTTATTCTACAACTAAAATCTAATCCTAATCCTAAACATAACCTTAATCTCTAACCCAAAAACTAAGGTTAACCTGAAACTTAATCCTAACCGTAAACCTTGCCTGAACACTAACCTCAACACTAACACAAACTTTTATCCAAACACTAACACAAAATCCTAACCCCTAACACTATCCCAAAAATCCTAACCCATAAACATTGTACTTAAGCATAACTCTAAACCTTATCCTAATAGTGGGCCCATCCTAAACCTAAATATAAATCTAACCCTAACCCTAACCCTAACCCAACACAACCCTAACACTAAAACTAAACTATAACCCTAAAACTAACCTTAAACCTAAACCAGAAAATTAACATTAACACTAACCCTAACCCCTGAACATAACTCTAACTCTAACTCTAACCCTAACCCTAACCTAAACGTAACCCAACCCTAACCCTAACCCTAACAATAACCCTAACCCTAACCCTAAACCTAAACCAACCCTAACCCTAAACCTAACACTAATGCCTAACCCTAATCCTAAACCTAACTCTAACCTAAACCTAACCCTAACCCTAAACCTATCCCTAACTATAATCCAAACCCTCAATCTGAACATAACTCTTAACCCTAACCCTAACACTAACCCTAATCCTAACCCTTATTCTAAAATTAAACTCTAATCCTAAACCTAACATTAATTTTAAACTCAAAAACTAAGCCTATCCTGAAACTTAATCTGAACCCTAAAACTTGCCCTAAATACTACACCTAACACTAAAACTAATCGTAATCCAAACACTAACACAAAACCCTAACTACTTACCCTAACCCCTAACCTAACCCATAAACATAACACTTAACCATAACACTAATCCTTATCCTAATGGTGGGCCCATCCTAAACCTAAATATAAATCTAATCCTAATCCTAACCCTAACCCTAACCCTAACCCTAACCCTAACCCTAAACCTAACCCTAACCCTAACCCTAACTCTAACCCTAAACCTAACCCTAACCCTAACCCTAACCCTAACAAAAATGACCCTATGCCTAACCCAAAAACTAACCCTAAACCTAACCCTAACCCTAAACCTTACCTTAACTTTAACCCTAACACCTAACTCTAACCATAACCCTAACCTTAAATCTAAATTTAACCCTACTCTTAACCCTAATCCTAACCCATTAAATCAAACCTTATCCCTAACCATTTTCCAAACACTAACCCTAAACATAACTCTTAACCCTAACCCTAAAAATAACCCTAATCCTAACCCTTATTCTACAACTAAAGTCAAATCCTAAACCTAACCTTAATCTCTAACCCAAAAACTAAGTCTAATCTGAAACTTAATCCAAATCCTAATCCTTGCCCTAAACACTAACCACAGCACTAACACTAACACTAATACAAACACTAACACAAAACCATAACCCCTAACCCTAACCCCTAACCCTAACCCATAAACATAACATTCACCATAACTCTAACACTTATCCTAATCGTGGGCCCACACTAAACCGAAACATAAATCTAATCCTTACCCTAACACTAACCCAAATGGCCCTAACACTAATTGCCTAACCCTAAAGGGACACTAAACCTAACCCTAAAACTAACCCTTATTTTAATAATGGACCGAATCTAACTCTAAACAAGACATTAACCCTAAACCCCTAATCCTAAACCTATACCTAACCCTAACACTAACCCTAAACCTAACCCAACACAAACCCTAACACTAAATCTAACCCGAATCCTAAATCTAGCCAGAAACCTAACCTAAAACTAACCCTAACACTAACAACTAACACTAACTCTAACCTTAACCCTAAACCTAAACCCTAATATTAACCCTAACACTAACCCTAAACCTAACCCTTAAACTTACACTAACAGTAACCCTATACCTAAACCCTAACCCAAACCATAACACTAACCATAACCCCTAACACTAACGCTAACATTAAACGCAAACCTAACCCTAACACTCACCGTAATCATAACGCCTAACCCTAAACACAAAACAAAGCCTAACTGTAACACTAACCCTAACCCCTAAACTTAACCCTAACCTTAACGCTAACTCTAAACCTTACCCTAAATCTACCCCTAACCTCTAACCCTACCCATAACCTTAACCATGACCTTAATCCTATAACTAACCCTAACCCCAATCGTAACACCCAAAGAAGACTGGGGACAAATATACAAATTCGAGGTAAAATCATAAGAAATGTTGTGGCAATTACTTAAAATTGGACGACGATTACCCCACATTTGGGGATAATTAGAGAAAGTCTGGGACATCTGCACAAAATTTGAGGAAAATGACAAGATATTTGTGGACAGTTACTCAAAATTTTGAGACATCTCCCATAAACTCGGGTGCACTTACCCTAAACCCGGGGACTATTACAAGAGGATTTGGGAAAATTACTCAAAATTTGGAGGCAATTTCCCAAGACTTTGGGACAATTTCTCAAAATTTGTGGCAAATTATCCAACATTTTGCCGACAATTACCACAAATTTTTGGCCACAATTACCTGAAATATGGAGAGAATGACACAAATTGTGGCAAAATTACCCCAAATTTGGAGGCAGTTACCCCAAATTTCATAAGGATTATTCAAAATCTGGTGACAATTACGCAAAATGCGTGGCAAACTACAAGAATTTTAGGGACAATTACCCAACAGTGGGAGACGGTTGCCCAACATTTTGAGAGAATGCTCCACATTTTGCGGCCGTTACCAAACCTATGAGCACAATTACTCTAAATTTCAGGAAAGTGACCCTAATTTGGGGACAATTATACAAAATTGGATGAAAACGATAGGAAATCTTGTGAAAATGACTCAAAATTTGGTGACAGTTACCCCAAATCCGGCGACAATTAACAAAATTTGGAGAAAGTGTCCATCGTTTTGAGATAGCTCCTCAAAACTGGGGGGGCAATTACCCGAAGTCTGCGGATAATTTCCCGAAATTTGGAGACAGTTACCGAAAATTTGAGGAGGATTACCCAAAATCGGGAGAGTATTATTCACAATTTGAGGGCAATTACCCCAAATTTGGAGAGAATGACTCAAAATTTGGGAAAAAGTACTAAAAATTTGGTGACAATTACCCAACAAGGGGGGGACAATTACGAAAAATGTGAGCAAACTTACCTAAAATTTTGAGGCAATAACCCCAAATTGGGTGAAAATTATGCGACATTTGGGGACAATTATCCACCACTTGGGGACAAATACACCAAATTTGAGGAAAATTATTAGACATGTTGGGCCAATTACCCAAAATTTGGAGAGAGTTACTCAGGATTTGGGGACAATTACCCAAATTTGGAGACAATTGCTGAAATTTGGGAAAACGACAGAAAATTTGAGGACAATTACTAAAAATTGGGGCAAAATGACCCCTATTTAGCGACAATTTCCCAACATTTGTCGAAAACGACACACCGTTTGGAGACAATTACACCAAAATTGGAGACAATTACTTAGAATTTGGGGTCAATTACCCAACGTTTGGTGACAATTTCCCTCTGTAGGAACACAACTATCAAAACTGTAGAGACAAATACACGAAACTTGTGGAAGATTTGAATGACTTGAATCACCATTGCCCATAACTTTGAGACAAATTAGAAGACAATTACTCAAAATTTGGTTACAGTTACCGAGAATTTGGGAAAATTACACAATTTTTTGGGAAAATGACACAAAATTTGTGGGAAGATACACACAATTTTGAGACAATGCCTAAGAATTTGGCCAAACGCCTCAACAATTTGCGACGATTATTACAAATCTGGGGCTAATGACTCAAAACCTGGCGGGCGACGATTCCTAGAAGTTTTTAGGCAGTTATTTCAAATTTGTGCACAATTACTGAGTAATTGGGGAGTAATGACCCCAAGTTTGGAGGAAATGACTTAAAATCTGGGGACAATTACCCAAATTTGGGGACAATTACCCCAAATGTGGAGACAACACCCTAACCATAAAACATTAACACGAAACCCAACTCCAATTTTTGGACACTTACCCAAAATCTGGAGATAATTCCTCAAAGTTTGTGGACAATTGCCTAAAATTGGAGGGCAATTACCCAAGAGTTTGAGACAATTACCCCAAACTGGGAGACAATTGCCCAACATTTGGAGAAGATTACTCAAAATAGTCTGACATTTACCTCGATTTGGGGGAAATGACCCAGGGTTTGGAGAAAATGATGCAAGATTTGGGGACAATTACACAAAATTGGTCGAAAATTACGCCTGATTTTGAGACGACTGTCCAGATTTTGCTGGCAAGTACCCCAAGTCTGCAGACATTTACTCTAAACTTGAGGAAAATTCCCGAGACTGGGGACAATTATACAAAAATCGAGGTAAAATCGTAAGAAATGTTGTGGCAATTGCTTAAAATTGGAGGACAATTACCCCACATTTGGGGATCATTAGAGAAAGTCTGGGACATCTGCACAAAATTTGAGGAAAATTACATGATATTTGGGGAGAGTTACTCAAAATTCTGAGACAACTCCCATAAACTCGGGCGCACTTACCCTCAACCCGGGGACTATTACAAGAGGATTTGGGAAAATTACTCAAAATTTGGAAGCAATTTCCCAAGACTTTGGGACAATTTCTCAAAATTTGTGGCAAATTACCCAACATTATGCCGACAATTACCAAAATATTTTGGCCACAATTACCTGAAATATGGAGAGAATGACACAAATTGTGGCAAAATTACCCCAAATTTGGAGGCAGTTACCCCAAATTTCATAAGGATTATTCAAAATCTGGTGACAATTACGCAAAATGCGTGGCAAACTACAAGAATTTTAGGGACAATTACCCAAGAGTGGGAGACGGTTGCCCAACATTTTGAGAGAATGCTCCACATTTTGCGGCCGTTACCAAACCTATGAGCACAATTACTCTAAATTTCAGGAAAGGGACCCTAATTTGGGGACAATTATACAAAATTCGATGAAAACGATAAGAAATCTTGTGAAAATGACTCAAAATTTGGTGACAGTTACCCCAAATCCGGGGACAATTACCAAAAATTGGAGAAAATGTCCATCGTTTTGAGATAGCTCCTCAAAACTGGGGGGGCAATTACCCGAAGTTTGCAGATAATTTCCCGAAATTTGGAGAGAGTTACCAAAAATTTGAGGAGGATTACTCAAAATTGGGAGAGAATTACTCAAAATTTGAGGGCAATTACCCCAAATTTGGAGAGAATGACTCAAAATTTGGGAAAAAGTACTCAAAATTTGGTGACAATTACCCAACTAGGGGGGGTTAAAATTACTAAAATTGTGAGCAAACTTACCTAAAATTTTGAGGCAATAACCCCAAATCGGGTGAAAATTATCCGACATTTGGGGACAATTATCCACCACTTGGGGACAAATACACCAAATTTGAGGAAAATTATTAGACATGTTGGGCCAGTTACCCAAAATTTGGAGACAGTTACTCAGGATTTGGGGACAATTACCCAAATTTGGAGACAATTGCTGAAATTTGGGAAAACGACAGAAAATTTGAGGACAATTACTAAAAATTGGGGCAAAATGACCCCCTATTTAGGGACAATTTCCCAACATTTGTCGAAAATGACACACCGTTTGGAGACAATTACGCAAAAATTGGAGACAATTACTTAGAATTTGGGGTCAATTACCCAACGTTGGGTGACAATTTCCCTCCGTAGGAACACAACTATCAAAACTGTAGAGACAAATACACGAAACTTGTGGAAGATTTTAATGACTTGAATCACCATTGCCCATAACTTTGAGACAAATTAGAAGACAAGTACTCAAAATTTGCTTACAGTTACTGAGAATTTGGGACAATTACACAAATTTTCGGGAAAATGGCACAAAATTTGTGGGAAGATACACACAATTTTGAGACAATGCCTAAGAATTTGGCAAAACGCCTCAACAATTTGCGACGATTCTTACAAATCTGGGGCTAATGACTCAAAACCTGGCGGGCGACCATTACTAGAAGTTTTTAGGCAGTTATTTCAAATTTGTGCACAATTACAGAGTAATTGGGGAGTAATGACCCCAAGTTTGGAGGAAATGACTTAAAATCTGGGGACAATTACCCAAATTTGGGGACAATTATCCCAAATGTGGAGACAACACCCTACCCCTAACCATAAAACACTAACCCCAAACCCAACTCCAATTTTTGGACACTTACCCAAAATCTGGAGATAATTCCTCAAAGTTTGTGGACAATTGCCTAAAATTGGAGGACAATTACCCAAGAGTTTGAGACAATTACCCCAAACTGGGAGACAATTGCCCAACATTTGGAGAAGATGACTCAAAATAGTCTGACATTTACCTCGATTTGGGGGAAATTACCCAGGGTTTGGAGAAAATGATGCAAGATTTGGGGACAATTACACAAAATTGGCTGAAAATTACGCCTGATTTTCAGATGACTGTCCAAATTTTGCCGGCAAATACCCCAAATCTGCAGACATTTACTCTAAACTTGAGGAAAATTACCCGAGACTGGGGACAATTATACAAAAATCGAGGTAAAATCGTAAGAAATGTTGTGGCAGTTACTTAAAACTGGACGAAAATTACCCCATATTTGGGGATAATTAGAGAAAGTCTGGGACATCTGCACAAAATTTGAGGAAAATTACACGATATTTGGGGACAGTTACTCAAAATTCTGAGACAACTCCCATAAACTCGGGCGCACTTACCCTCAACCCGGGGACTATTACAAGAGGATTTGGGAAAATTACTCAAAATTTGGAGGCAATTTTCCAAGACTTTGGGACAATTTCTCAAAATTTGTGGCAAATTACCCAACATGTTGCCGACAATTACCACAAATTTTTGGCCACAATTCCCTGAAATATGGAGAGAATTACACAAATTGTGGCAAAATTACCCCAAATTTGGAGGCAGTTACCCCAAATTTCATAAGGATTATTCAAAATCTGGTGACAATTACGCAAAATGCGTGGCAAACTACAAGAATTTTCGGGACAATTACCCAACAGTGGGAGACGGTTGCCCAACATTTTGAGAGAATGCTCCACATTTTGCGGCCGTTACCAAACCTATGAGCACAATTACTCTAAATTTCAGGAAAGTGACCCTAATTTGGGGACAATTCTACAAAATTCGATGAAAACGATAAGAAATCTTGTGAAAATGACTCAAAATTTGGTGACAGTTACCCCAAATCCGGCGACAGTTAACAAAATTTGGAGAAAATGTCCATCGTTTTGAGATAGCTCCTCAAAACTGGGGGGGCAATTACCCGAATTTTGCGGATAATTTCCCAAAATTTGGAGACAATTACCGAAAATTTGAGGAGGATTACCCAAAATTGGGAGAGAATTACTCAAAATTTGAGGGCAATTACCCCAAATTTGGAGAGAATGACTCAAAATTTGGGAAAAAGTACTCAAAATTTGGTGACAATTACCCAACCAGGGGGTTACAATTACTAAAAATGTGGGCAAACTTACCTAAAATTTTGAGGCAATAACCCCAAATAGTGTGAAAATTATGCGACATTTGGGGAAAATTATTCACCACTTGGGGACAAATACACCAAATTTGAGGAAAATTATTAGACATGTTGGGCCAATTACCCAAAATTTGGAGAGAGTTACTCAGGATTTGGGGACAATGACCCACATTTGGAGACAATTGCTGAAATTTGGGAAAACGACAGAAAATTTGGGGACAATTACTAAAAATTGGGGCAAAATGACACCCTATTTAGGGACAATTTCCCCAACATTTGTCGAAAACGACACACCGTTTGGAGACAATTACGCCAAAATTGGAGACAATTACTTAGAATTTGGGGTCAATTACCCAACGTTTGGTGACAATTTCCCTCCGTAGGAACACAACTATCAAAACTGTAGAGACAAATACACGAAACTTGTGGAAGATTTTAATGACTTGAATCACCATTGCCCATAACTTTGAGACAAATTAGAAGACAATTACTCAAAATTTGGTTACAGTTACCGAGAATTTGGGACAATTACACAAATTTTCGGGAAAATGACACAAAATTGGTGGGAAGATACACACAATTTTGAGACAATGCCTAAGAATTTGGCAAAACGCCTCAACAATTTGCGACGATTATTACAAATCTGGGGCTAATGACTCAAAACCTGGCGGGCGACGATTACTAGAAGTTTTTAGGCAGTTATTTCAAATTTGTGCACAATTACTGAAAACTTGGGAGTAATGACCCCAAGTTTGGAGGAAATGACTTAAAATCTGGGGACAATTACCCAAATTTGGGGACAATTACCCCAAATGTGGAGACAACACCCTAACCCTAACCATAAAACACTAACCCCAAACCCAACTCCAATTTTTGGACACTTACCCAAAATCTGGAGATAATTCCTCAAAGTTTGTGGACAATTGCCTAAAATTGGAGGACAATTACCCAAGAGTTTGAGACAATTACCCCAAACTGGGAGACAATTGCCCAACATTTGGAGAACATGACTCAAAATAGTCTGACATTTACCTCGATTTGGGGGAAATGACCCAGGGTTTGGAGAAAATGATGTAAGATTTGGGGACAATTACACAAAATTGGTGGAAAATTACGCCTGATTTTGAGACGACTGTCCAGATTTTGCTGGCAAATACCCCAAATCTGCAGACATTTACTCTAAACTTGAGGAAAATGACCCGAGACTGGGGACAATTCTACAAAAATCGAGGTAAAATCGTAAGAAATGTTGTGGCAATTACGTAAAACTGGAGTAAAATTACCCCAAATTTAGTGATAATTAGAGAAGGTCTGGGACATCTGCACAAAATTTGATGAAAATGACAAGATCTTTGGGGACAGTTACTCAAAAATCTGAGACAACTCCCATAAACTCGGGCGCACTTACTCTAAACCCGGCGTATATTACAAGAGGATTTGGGAAAATTACTCAAAATTTGGAGGCAATTTCCCAAGACTTTGGGACAATTTCTCAAAATTTGTGGCAAATTACCCAACATTTTGACGACAATTACCACAAATTTTTGGCCACAATTACCTGAAATATGGAGAGAATTACACAAATTGTGGCAAAATTACCCCGAATTTGGAGGCAGTTACCCCAAATTTCATAAGGATGATTCAAAATCTGGTGACAATTACGCAAAATGCGTGGCAAACTACAAGAATTTTAGGGACAATTACCCAACAGTGGGAGACGGTTGCCCAACATTTTGAGAGGATGCTCCACATTTTGCGGCCGTTACCAAACCTATGAGCACAATTACGCTAAATTTCAGGAAAGTGACCCTAATTTTGAGACAATTATACAAAATTCGATGAAAACAATAAGAAATCTTGTGAAAATGACTCAAAATTTGGTGACAGTTACCCCCAAATCCAGGGACAATTAACAAAATTTGGAGAAAATGTCCATCGTTTTGAGATAGCTCCTCAAAACTGGGGGGGGGCAATTACCCGAATTTTGCGGATAATTTCATGAAATTTGGAGACAGTTACCGAAAATTTGAGGAGGATTACCCAAAATTGGGAGAGAATTACTCAAAATTTGAGGGCAATTACCCCAAATTTGGAGAGAATGACTCAAAATTTGGGAAAAAGTACTCAAAATTTGGTGACAATTACCCAACTAGGGGGGGGTTAAAATTACTAAAATTGTGAGCAAACTTACCTAAACTTTTGAGGCAATAACCCCAAATAGTGTGAAAATTATGCGACATTTGGGGACAATTATCCACCATTTGGGGAGAAATACACCAAATTTGAGGAAAATTATTAGACATGTTGGGCCAATTACCCAAAATTTGGAGAGAGTTACTCAGGATTTGGGGACAATTACCCAAATTTGGAGACAATTGCTGAAATTTGGGAAAACGACAGAAAATTTGGGGACAATTACTAAAAATTGGGGCAAAATGACCCCCTAATAAGGGACAATTTCCCCAACATTTGTCGAAAACGACACACCGTTTGGAGACAATTACGCAAAAATTGGAGACAATTACTTAGAATTTGGGGTCAATTACCCAACGTTTGGTGACAATTTCCCTCCGTAGGAACACAACTATCAAAACTGTAGAGACAAATACACGAAACTTGTGGAAGATTTGAATGACTTGAATCACCATTGCCCATAACTTTGAGACAAATTAGAAGACAATTACTCAAAATTTGGTTACAGTTACCGAGAATTTGGGACAATTACACAAATTCAGATTCAGCAGGAGGAGATTCAGCAGCAGAGGAAGCATATATTTAGAAGGAGATACGTCAGGGGATGTAGTAGGATATGTAGCAGCATGAGATGCCGCCAGAGATTCAGGAGATTCAGCAGAAGTAGATGCAGGAACAGGAGATGAAGCAGCAAGAAATGCAGATTTAGCAGGAGATTCAGAAGAAGGAGATGCAGAAGCAGATGCAGCAGGAGGAGATGTAGAAGAAGGACATGCAGCAAGAATCAATGCAGAAGGTAATAGAGCAGCAGGAGTTTCAGAAGAAGGAAATGAAGAAATAGATTCACCAGAAGGAGATGCAGTAGCCGAAAAGGCAGCAGTATATACAGAAGCAGGTAATGCAGCAGGAGGAGATGCAAGAGCAAGAGATGCTGCATCAGACCCATCAGGAGGAGATGCAGCAGCAGAAGATTCAGCAGGAAATACAGCAGCAGTAGGTGCAGCAGGAGATGCAGTAGCAGGAGATGAAGCATTATCATGAAATGCATTAAGAGATGCAGCAGCTGGATATGTAGCAGGAGATTTGGCAGGAGATGAAGCAGCAGCAGAGCAGCAGCAGATGCAGCCAGAAATGCAGCAGTAGATGCAGGATCAGCAGACACTGCATCAGGAAATACTGCAGCAGATGCAGCAGGAGATGACATATGAGGTGATGAAGCCACAGATGCATCAGTTTAATATGAAGCAGGAAATGCAGCAGCAGGAGGTTCATTAGCAGATGAACCAGGAGATGAGGCAGCAAACCTAGAAAGTTATAACGTACATGTAGAAGCAGATGCAGCAGCAGCTAATTCAGCAGGAGATGCAGCAGCAGGAGATGCAGGAGCAGATGCAGCAGGAAATGCAGATTCAGCAGGAGAAGCAATAGGAAGAGAATCTTCAGCAGATACAGCAGTATGTGAAGGATGACGAGATGTAGCAGGACATAGAGCAGGAGCAGATGCATCAGCAGATGAAGCAGGAAATACAGCAAGAGATGCAGCAGCAGAGATGTATCCGCAGATGCATCAGAAGCAGATGCAACAGGAGATGCAGCAGCAGCAGATTTTGTAGGAGATGCATTGGCAGAAGATGCAGAAGGAGTTGCAGCATCAGGAGATTCAGCAGGAAATGCAGCAGCAGGGGATGTAGTAGCAGGAGACACAGAAGGAGATGCAGAAGAAGATGCAGCAGAAGGAAATATAGCAGGAGATGCAGTCGCAGTAAATGGAGCAAGAGAGAAAGTAGTATCAGATGCAGCAGCAGATGCAGTGGAAGAGGATGCAAGAGCAGATGCAGCAGCAGGAGACCTATGAGGATATGCAGCAGTAGATGAAGCAGCAGCAGATGCAGCAGCAAATTCAGCAGATACCTCAGGAGATGCATCCACACATGCATGACAGAGGATGCATCAGGAGATATAGCAGCAGGAGATACAGGATGCCACAGGAGATGCAGCAGGAGATGCAACACCAGAAGATGCAGCACCAAGAGATGCAGCAGGAGATGCAACACCAGAAGATGCAGCACCAAGAGATGCAGCAGGAGATGCAGCAGCACATGCAGTATCAGCAGATGCAGAAGCAGGAGATGAAGCAGCAGATTCAGCAGCAGGAGATGCAGCAGCAGGAAATACAACAGGAATAGATGCAGCAGCAGGAGATGCAGTAGGAATTGAAGCAGAATGTGCATCAGCAGGAAATGCAGCACCAAGTGATTCAGACGGAGATGCAGGAAGAGATGCAGAAGCAGGAGATGAGGCAGCAGATGCAGCAGCAGGAGTTGCAGCAGAAGGAGATGCTGCAGGAGCACATGCAGAAGGTGATGCAGCTGTAGGAGATGCAGCATCAACAGATGCAGCAGAAGATTTAGCAGCAGGACATTCAAAATGATATGTAGAAGCATGAGATGCCGCAGGAGATTCATCACGAGATTCAGCAGCAACTGATGCAGCAGCAGGAGAAGCAGCAGGAGATGCAGCAGCAGCAGGAGATGCAGAAGCAGATGCAGCAGGAAATGAAGATTCAGCAGAAGATGCAGTAGGAAGAGATTCTTCAACATATGCAGCAGCATGATAAGATGCAGCAACTGGAGATACAGCAGATTATGGAGAAAGACGAGATGATGCAGCAGACGCAGCAGCAGGAGATTCAGCAGTAGGAGATTAAGAAGCAGGAGATTCAACAGCAAAAGAAGCAGCAGGAGATGCATATTCAGAAGGAGATATGTCAGGAGATGTAGCAGGATATGTAGCAGCATGAGATGCCGCCAGAGATTCAGGAGGACATTCAGCAGAAAGAGATGCAAGAGCAGGAGATGCATCAGCAGGAGATGCAGAAGCAGGAGTCAATGCAGAAGGTAATAGAGCAGCAGGAGATTCAGAAGAAGGGGATGCAGTAGCAGCAGATGCAGGAGAAGCAGCAGCAGGAGATGAAGAGGCAGGAGATTCAGCAGGAGATGCATCAGCAGGAAATGTAGCAGGAGATTCTGCAGCAGGAAAGACCGTAGGAGTGTCTGCAGCAGGAGATTCAGCGGAAGATTCAGCAGAAGATGCAGCAGGAGATAAAGAAGGAGATTCAGCAGCAGGAGATGTAGTAGGAGATGCAGCAGGAGATACGGCAGCAGGAGTTGCAGGAGGAGATTCTGCAGAAGAAGATTCAGCAGGAGATACAGTAGGAGATGCATCAGGAGATGAAGTAGCAACATATGCATCAGTTGTTACAGCAGGAAGGACAACAGGAGATTCAGCAGGTGATGTAGCAGCAGGAGATGCAGCCGCAGATGCCTTCCGGAGGAAATGCAGAAGCACTAGATGCATCAGTAGAAGATTGAGCATCAGATGCAGCAGGAAATGGAGATACTTCTGCAGATGCATGAGGAGAGGATGCAGCAGGAGATGTAGCAGCAGGAGATAGAGGAGCAGGTGATGCCGCAGGAGATGTAGCAGGAGATGCAACACCAGAAGGTGCAGCACAAAGAGATGCAGCAGGAGATGCAGCAGCAGGAGATGCAGCAGCCGGAAATACAACAGGAATAGATGCAGAAGGTAATGCAGCAGGAGGAGTTGAAGCAGAATATGCATCAGGAGGAAATGCAGCACCAAAAGATTCAGAGAGAGATGCAGCAGAAGGTGCAGCAGCAGGAGATGCAGAAGCAGATGTTGCAGCAGGTGCAACACCAGCAGATGCAGCAATAGGAGATGCAGCAGCAGCAGATGCTGCAACAGCACATGCAGAAGGTGATGCAGCAGTAAGAGATGCAGCAGCAGCAGATGCAGCAGGAGATTCAGCAGCATGAGATTCAACAGCAGGAGATTCAGCAAAAGACAAAGTATATTCATCAGCAGTCAAAGGATATTCAGCAGCAGAAACGGCATCAGGAGATAAAGTAGCAGGAGATGCATCAGGAGATGCAGAAGCAAACACAGCAGTAGGAGTGGCACCAGGTGGAGATGCATCAGGAGATGCAAATTCAGAAGGAGATGCAAAAGGAGATTCAGCATGATATGTAGAAGCAGGAGATGCCGCAGGAGATTCATCTGGAGATTCAGCAGAAGGAGATGAAGAGGCAGGAGATGCAGCAGGAGATGCAGCAGCAGGAGATGCAGAAGCAGATGTTTCAGCAGGTGCAGCACCAGCAGATGCAGCAACAAGAGATGCAGCATTAGGAGATGCTGCAGCAGCACATGCAGAAGGTGATGCAGCAGTAGGAGGTGTACCAGCAGTAGATGGAGCAGGAGATTCAGTAGAAGGAGATTCGGCAGCAGAGATGGCATAAGGAGATTCAGCATGATATGTAGAAGCATGAGATGCTGCATGAGATTGATCAGGAGATTCAGCAGCAACTGATACAGCATCAGGAGAAGCAGCAGGAGATGCAGGAGCAGATGCAGCAGGAAATGAAGATTCAGCAGAAGATGCAGTAGGAAGAGATTCTTCAACATATGCAGCAGCATGATATGATGCATCAACAGGAGATACAGCAGGTTATGGAGAAAGAGGAGATGATGCAGCAGACGCAGCAGCAGGAGATTCAGCAGCAGGAGATGCATATTCAGAAGGAAATACTTCAGGAGATGTAGCAGGATATGTAGCAGCATGAGATGCCGACGGAGATTCAGGAGGAAATTCAGCAGAAGGAGATGCAAGAGCAGGAGATGAAGCAGCAGGAGATGCAGAAGCAGATGCAGCAGGAGATGTAGATTTAGCAGGAGATGCATCAGCCAGAGATGCAGAAGCAGATGCAGCAGGAGCCGATGCAGCAGCAGGACACGCATCAGGAGTCGATGCAGAAAGTAATAGAGCAGCAGGAGATTCAGAAGAAGGAGATGCAGAAAGAGATTCAGCAGCAGGAGATGCAGCAGCAGGAAAGGCAGCAGTATATTCAGAAGCAGGATATGCAGCAAGAGATGCAGCAGCAGAAATGTAGCCGCAGATGCATCAGAAGCAGATGCAACAGGAGATGCAGCAGCAGCAGATTCCGCAGGAGATGCATCAGCAGAAGATGCACAAGGAGTTGCAGCATCAGGAGATGAAGCAGGAAATGCAGCAGCAGGGGATGTAGTAGCAGGAGACACAGAAGGGGATGCAGAAGGAGCTGTAGAATCAGGAGATGCAGCAGGGAATGCAGCAGCAGCAGAAGTAACAGCAGATGCAGCAGCATCATATGCACTAGGAGATGTAGCAGCAGGGGATGAAGAAGCAGGAGACGCTACAGGCGATTCAGCCGGAGATGCAGAAGGAGGTGATGCAGCAGCAGGAAGTGCAGAGTAGTAGATGAAGTAAAGAAGATGCAGCAGAAGGAAATATAGCAGGAGATGCAGCCGCCGTAAATGCAGCAAAAGAGAAATTATCATCAGATGCAGCAGCAGATGCAGTGGAAGAGGATGCAACAGCAGATGCAGCAGCAGGAGACCTATCAGGAGATGCAGCAGGAGAAGAAGCAGCAGCAGATGGAACGGCAAATTCAGCAGATACAGCAGGAGATGCTGTAGCAGGAGATGCAGAAGGAGATGTAGCAGAACGAGATGCAGCAGCCGGAGATGCAGCAGCAGGATTTGCAGTAAATAAATATGAAGCCGCACCTGAGGCAGCAGCAGATTCAGCAGGAGTTGCAGCAGCAGGAGATTGAGCAGGAGATGCATCAGCAGGAAATGCATCAACAGATTCTGCAGCAGGAGATTCAGTAGAAAATGCAGCAGGAGATGCAGCAGGAGATACTGAAGGAGATTCAGCAGCAGGGGATGCAGTAGGAGATGCAGCAGGAGATACATCAGCAGGAATTGTAGCAGGAGATGCTGGAGGAGATTCTGCAGAAGAAGATTCAGCAAGAGATGAAGCAGGAGATGAAATAGCAACATAAGCATCAGCAGTTACAGCAGGAAGTGCAACAGGAGATTCAGCAGGAGATGCAGCAGCAGATGCCTTCAACAGGATATGCAGCTGAAATGCAGAAGCACTAGGTGCATCTGTAGATGATTGAGCAGCAGATGCAGCAGGAAAAGTAGATGCTTCTGCAGATGCATCCGCAGATGCATCTGCAGAGGATGCAGCAGGAGATGAAGCAGCAGATGCAGCAGCAGGAGATGCAGGAGGACATCAAGTAGAAGGAGATGCAGAAGCAGCAAGTGTAGCAGGAGATGCAGCAGTACATGAAGCATCAGGAAATGGAGCAGCTCATGAATCAGCAGGAGGTAATGCAGCAAGTGATGCAGCAGCAGGTGATGCAGATGCACCTGCAGAGGCAGCAGATGTAGCAGCAATAGATGCAGCAGCAGATGCATCAGGAGATGCAGATTGAGTAGGAGATGTAGCAGCAGAAGGTGCTGCAGCAGATGATGCAGCAGGAGATGCAGCAGAAGGAAATGCAGCAAGATATGCTGCAGGAGGAGACGCGGTAGGATATGAAGCGGGAGATGCAGCAACAGGAAATGAAGCCGGGGATGCATGTTCAGCAGTAGATTCAGCAGAATCTTCAGAAGGAGATGAAGCAGCAGGAGATTTAACAGGAGATGCAGCAGTAGATGAAGCAGCAGCATATGCAACAGCAGATGCACCAGATGGAGCAGAAAGAGATGCAGCAGAGATGCAGCCTAACCCCAAAACCTAACTCTAACACTAACCCTAACCCAAAACCTAACACCTAACATTAACACTAACCCTAGATGTTAACACTTACCCTAACAGTAACCCTAACCCTAACTCCTAATCCTAACCATAACCCTTATCCTAACGTTAACCCTAACACTAACCCAAACCCCTAACCTTAACCATATAACTAACCCTAATCCAAAACCTAACCCTAAATATTATTCTTAACCCTAACAGAAACCCTAATCCTAACCCTTATTTTACAACTAAAGTCTAATCCTAAACCTAAACCTAATATTAATCTCTAACCCAAAAACTAAGCCTGACCTGAAACTTAATCCAAGCCCTAAACCTTGCCCTAAACACTAGACACAATACTAACACTAACCCTAATCCAAACACTAACACAAAACCCTAAACATTAACCCTAACCCATTACATAACACTTAACTATAATTCAAACCCTTATCCTAATGGTGGGACCACCCTAATCCTAAACATAAATCTAACCCTAATACTAAACCTAACCCTAACAGTAACCCTAAATTTAACTATAAACCTAACCGTAACCCTAACAAAAACACTAACTCTAACACCTAAACCTTACCTTAACCCTCACCCTAAACCAAAACTAACCCTAACCCTAATCCTAACATTAACCCTAAGCCTAAACGTAAACCTAACCCTAACCTTAAACCTAACACTAATGCTAACCCTAACACTAACACCTTATTCTAACCCTAATCCTAACCCTAAGAACTAACAGTAAACATAACACTAACCCTAACTCTAACCCTAACACCTATCCCAAAACCTAACTATAACCTTAACCTTAACCCTAACCCCTAATCCTAAATTTAACCCTAACCCTAAACCTAACAGCTAACCCTAAAACTAATCTTAACCCTAATGACCCTAATCCTTACCCTAACACTAACCCTAATGACACACTAAACCGAACCCTAAAACTAACCCTTATTTTAATTTTGGACAGACTTTACCCTTAAACAGGACACTAACCCTAACCCTTTAACCCTAACCCGATACATTACACTAACCCAAACACTAACACTGACCCTAACACTAACCAAACTGTAACGCTAACACTGAATCTAACCCGAATCCTAACTCTAGCCCTAACCCTAACCATAAACCTAGCACTAACCCTAAACACATAAGCCTAATTCTAACACTTACCCTAACCCTAACCGTAACCCCTAACCCTAACTCTAACCCTAACACTAACCCTAACCCCTAACATTAACCCTAAACCTAACCCTTACCCTAACCATAACCCAACCCTAACCTAACACTAACCCTAACACTAACCCTAACCCCTGACCTTAACCAGAACCCTAAACCAAACCTTAAACCTTACACTAACACATATCCCATTAACCCTAAATATAACCCTAACCCCTTACCTTAACCAGAACCCTAAACCAAACCTTAAACCTTAGACTAACACATATCCCATTAACCCTAAATATATCCCTAACCCTAATCCAAACCGTAACCCAAAACATAACTCTTAACCATAACCCTAACATTAACCCTAATCCTAAAATTTATTCTACAACTAAAGTCTAATCCTAAACCTAAACCTAACCTTAATCTCTAAAACAAAAACTAAGCCAAACCTGAAACATAATCCTAGTCCTAAACCTTGCCCTAAACACTAAACACAACACTAACACTAACCCTAATCCAAACAATAACACAAAACGATAAACATTAACCCTAAACCATAAACATAACACTTATCTATAATTCAAACCCTTATCCTAAAGGTGGGCCCACCCTATCCCTAACCCTAACCCTAACCCTAACAGCTAACCCTAACCCTAACCCTAACCCTAACCCTAAACAAATCCTAACACTAACCCTAACCCTAACAGCTAACCCTAACATTAACCCTAACCCTAACAGCTAACCCTAACATTAACCCTAACCCAAACACTAACCCTAACCCTAACACTAAACATAACCCTAAACTTACCCCTAACCCTAACCCTAATCCTAATCCAAACCTAACCCTAATTTTTAACCCTAACCCTAACCCTAACCCTAACCCTGCCCCTAACCCTGCACCTAACTCCTAACCCTAACCCGAACCAGAAAACTAAACCTAAACCTAACCCTAACACAACCCTAAACCTAACCCTAACCCTAAACCATTACCCTAACACTAACACTACCCCTAACACCCAATCATAACCCTACCTCTATACCTAAGACTTATTTAAACCCCTAACCCTAACCCCTAAACTTAACACTAACCCTAACCCTTAACCGACCCCTAATTCTAACCCATACCTTAATCATGACCCTAACCCTAACATTAACCCTAACCCTACACTAACCCTAAGCCTCTAAGCCTAACTCTATCGCTAACCCTAATCCAAATCCTAATCCTAAAACTAACTCTTGACCCTAATCCTAACACTAATCCTAATCCTAACCCATATTCTACAACTAAATTCTAATCCAAAACATAAACCTAACCTTAATCTCTAACCCGAAAACTAAGCCTAACCTGAAACTTAATCTTAACCCTAAACCATGCTCTAAACACTAACCCCAACACTAAAAATAACCCTAATCAAAACAATAAAACCAAACACTAACCCCTAAACCTAACTCCTAACCCATAATCATAAAACATAACCATAACTCTAACTCTTATCCTGATCGTGGACCCACCTTAAACCTAACCCTAAATATAACCCCAACCCTAACCCTAACAATAACCCTAACCCAAACCCAAACCCTAATAAATAAAAATAAACATAACACTAACCCTAACAATAACCCAAACACCTAACCCAAACCCTAATTCTAACAATAACCAGAACCCTAACCCCTAACCCTAAATTTAACCCTAAACCTAACCCTTACCCTAACCCTAAATGTAACCCTAAAACTAATCCTTACACCTAACCCTAAACCTAAAATTAAACCTCATGTTAACACCATCCCTAAACCTAACTCTAACCCTAACCCTAACCATCAAATTAACCCTAAACCTAACCCTAACCCTAAGCCTAACAATAACCGTAACCCTAACTCTAACCCTAAAACTAACCCTAAACCTATCTTAACACTAAACCTAAATCTAAACCTAAACATAACCCTAACTTTAACAAAAACCCTAACACTAACCCTAAACCCTAACCCTAACTCTAACCATAACCATAACTCTAACCCTAACCCTAACACTAAACCTAATAACACACTAACGCTAACTCAAAAACTAACCCTTATTTTAATTTTAGACTGACCCTAAACCTGACACTAACTTTAACCCCCTAACCATAACCATAACCCTAAATCTAACCCCAACCCTAAACCTAACACTAACTCTAACATCTAACCCTAACACAAACACTAACTCATAACACTATCCCTAATACTAAAACTAACCCTAAACTTAACACTAACTCTAACCCTAAACCTAACCCTAACCCTAACACCTAATTTTAACACTTAATCCCAACCCTAACACATACACCTAACCCTAACACTAAACCTAACCCTAACACTTACACTAACCCTAATCCTAACCATAAGCCTAACCGTAACCATAACACTAAGCATAGCACCTAACTCTAAACACTAACCGTAACGCGAACCTCTAACCCGTAACCCAAACCCTAAGCCTAACCCTAACAATAACCCAAATCCCTAACCCTAATCCTAAACCAATCCTAACCCTAACCATAACCGCTAACTCTAACCCTAAATCTAACCCTAACACCTTATCCTAACCCTAACCCTAACACTAACCCTAACCCTATCCCCTAATCCTTACCCTAACACTAACACTAACCCTAACCCTAACCCAAAACTAATCCAAACCCTAACCATAACCCTAAACCTAACCCTAAACCTAACCCCTAAGCCCAAAACCTAACTCTAACACTAACCCTAACCCTAACACCTAACATTAACACTAACCCTAGCTGTTAACACTTACCCTAACAGTAACCCTAACCCTAACTCCTAATCCTAACCATAACCCTTATCCTAACCTTAACACTAACACTAACCCAAACCCACTAACCTTAACCATATAACTAACACCAATCCAAAACCTAACCCTAACAGTAATCCTAACTTTAACTATAAACCTAACAGTAGCCCTAACACTAACAGTAACACCTAAAACTTACATTAACCCTCACCCTAAACCAAACCTAACCCTAACCCTAACACTAACCCCTAACCCTAACCCTAACCCTAACCCTAACCCTAACCCTAACCCTAATATTACCCCTAAACCTAAACGTAAACCTAACCCTAACCTCTAACCTAACAATAACCATAACACTAACACTTTATTCTAAACCTAACCCTAACCCTAACCAAAACCCTTACAACTAAAAATAAATATAACCCAAACCCTAACCCTAACCCTAACCCCTAACGCAAAACCTAACTCTAACCTGAACCCTAACCCCTAATCCTAAATTTAACCCTAAACCAAAACCTAACACTAAATTTAACCCTAACCCTAATCCTAACACCTAACCCTAACCCGAAACCTAAACAATAATCCTAACCCTAAACCTAACCCTAAACCATAACCCTAAGCCTAACACTAAAATTTAACTCTAACCCTAACCCTAACCCTAAACCTAAACCTAAGCCTAACCCTCACCCTAACACTAACACCTAACTCTAATCCAAACCCTGACCATAACCCTAACCATAATCCAAATGAACCTAATCCTAATGGCCTAAACCTAACCCTAGCCCTAAAGGCACACTAATCCTAAACCTAAACTAAACCCTTATATTAATTATGGACCAACCCAACCCCTAAACCTAACCCTAACCCTAACCCCCTAACCCTAACCCTATCCCTAATCCAAATTCAAACCCTAACCCTAACACAAACCCTAACCCTAAACATAACTCTTAACCCTAACCCTAACACTAACCCTAATCCTAACCCTTATGCTACAACTAAAGTCTAATCCTAAACCTAACCATAATCCTAACCCAAACGAACCTAAGTTTAATGGCCTAACACTAACCCTAATCCTTATGGCACACTTACCCTAACCCGAAACCTAACACTAGCCCTAACCCTAACCCTAACCCTAACCCTAACCCTAACCCTAACCCTAACCCTAACCCTATTCTTAACAATAACTATAACCCCCAAACCTTAATCCTATCCCTAACCCTATTCCAAACCCTAACTCTAAACATAACTCTTAACCCTAACCCTAACAATGACACTAATGCTAAAACTTATTCTACAACTAAAGTCTAATCCTAAACCTAAACCTAACCTTAAGCTGTAACTCAAAAACTAAGCCTAACATGAAACTTAATCCTAACTCTAAACCTTGCCCTAAACACTAAACACTACACTACACTAACCTTAATCCAAACACTAACACAAAACCCTAACCCTTAACCCAAACACCTAACCATAACCCATACACATAACAATTAACCATAACTCTAACCCTTATCCTAATGGTGGACCCTAAACCTAAACATATATCTAACCATAACCCCAACCATAAACTTAAATCTAATCCTAACCCAAATGACGTTAAGCTTAATGGCGTAACCCTAACCCCAACGCTAATGGCACGTAACGCTAACCCAACCCTAAACACAACCCTAAGCCTAACACTAACACTAACCCTAACACTAACCCTAAAACCCTAACCCTAACACTAATCCGACCCTAAACCTAATACTAACACTAAGCCTAATCTTAACGGTAACCCTAACACTAACCCTAGCAATAAGCCTAACCCTAAACCCTAACCCTAAACATAACACTAAACCTAACCCTAGCCTTAACACTAACACTAACCCCCTAACCCTAATCCGAAACCTAACCCTAACCATAACCCTTAACTCTAACCCTAACACTAACCCTAAATCTAACACTTATTCTACAACTAAAATCTAATCCTAATCCTAAACATAACCTTAATCTCTAACGCAAAACCTAAGGTTAACCTGAAACTTAATCCTAACCGTAAACCTTGCCTAAACACTAACCCCAACACTAACACAAACCCTTATCCAAACACTAACACAAAACCCTAACCCCTAACCCTAACCCCCAAAACCTAACCCATAAACATTGCACTTCAGCATAACTCTAAACCTTATCCTAATAGTGGGCCCACCCTAAAGCTAAACATAAATCTAAACCTAACCCTAACCCAACACTGACCCTAACACTAAACATAAACCATAACCCTAACACTAACCTTAACCTAAACCATAACCTTAACATTAACACTAACCCTAACCCCTGGCCATAATTCTAACTCTAACCATAAACCTAAACCTAACCTTAACACTAATGCCTAACCTAATCCTAAACCTAACTCTAACCCAAACCTAACCCTAACCATATCCCTAACACTAATCCAAACCCTAACACTAAATATAACTCTTGACCCTAACCCTAATACTAACACTAATCCTAACCCTTATTCTACAATTAAAGCCTAATCCTAAACTTAAACCTGACATTAATCTCTAACACAAAAAAGAAGCCAAACCTGAAACTTGATCCTAGCCCTAAACTTACACTAAAAACTAATCCCAACACTAAAAATAACCCTAATCCAAACACTAACACAAAACCCTAACTCCTCACCATAACCCCTAACCCTAACCCTATAAAAATAATACTTAACTATAATTCTAACCCTTATCCTAATGTTGGGCCCACGCTAAGACTAAACATAAATCTAAACCTAACCCTAAACCTAACACTAAACCTAACTTTAACCCTAAACCTAACCCTAACATTAACACTAACCCTAAACCCAAACCCTAACCCTAACCCTAACCTAACCATAACCCTAAGACTAAATCTCACCCTAAACCAACCCTAATCCTAACCCTAACACAAACCCTAACACCTAACTATAACCTTTAACTTTAACCCTAACCCTGACACAACCCTAACCGTAACCATAACCCTAAACCTCACGACCCTAACCCTAAACCTAACCGTAACCATATACCTAATGCTAAACCTAACCATAACCATATCCCTAACCCAACCCCAACTCAAACCCAAACCTAACACCTAACCCTAACACTAACCCAACCCTAACCCTAACCCTAATGCTAATAATGACACTAACACTAACACCTTACTCTAACCTCTAACCCTAATCCTGACCCAAACTTAACTCTAATCCTAACCGTAACCCTTACCCGTAACCCTAAACCCAAACCTAACACTAACCTTACCCTTAACCCTAATCATAATCCCAAACCCCTAGATCTAACTCTAATCCTAACCCTAAACATAACACTAACACAACTCTAAACCTAACTCTAACCCGAACCCTAACACTTAGCCTAAATCTAATCCTAAACCTAACACTAACTCAAAATCTAACCCTAACCCTAAAATTAACACTAACCCTAACCCCTAACACCTAACTCTAACCCCTAACCCTATTCCTAACCTAACCATAACCCTAATCCTAACACTAACCCTAATCATAAACCTAAACCTTTAACCTAACCCCAAACCTAATCCTAGCCCTACCCCAAACCCTATCCCTAACCCTAGCACCTAAATCTAACCCCTAACCCTAACCCGACTCTTAACACAAGTCTAACCCTAAAACAAACACTAACCCTAAACCGAGCCCTAACCCTTACCCTAAATCTAACCCTAACCAAAATGACCCTAAGCCTAATGGCCTAACACTAACCCTCACCTTAATGGCACACTAACCCTAACCCTAATTGTAACCATAACACTAACCCTAATTGTAACCATAACACTAACCCTAACCCTTACCCTAAATCTAACCCTAAACTTAACCCTAACCCTAACCATAACCCTAACATTAACCCTAATCCTAAACCAACCCTAACACTAACCCTAACCCTAACACCTAAAAATAAAAATATCCCTAACACAAACCCTAACCCTAACACTAACACCTAAATCTAACCATTAACACTAACCTTAACCCTAACCCTGACCCAAACCTAACCGTAAACCTAACCGTAACCCTAACCCTAACCCTAACTCTAACCCTAACCCTAACCTTAACAAACCTAACCCTATCAATAACCCCTAACCCTAACCCTAAATTTAACCCTAACCCTAATCCTAACACCTAAACCTAACACCTAACCCTAACATTAACCCTAAACATAAACAATAATCCTAACCCTAAACCTAACCCTAAACCATAACCCTAAGCCTAACACTAACATTTAACTCTAACCCTAACCCATAAACCTAAACCTAACCCTCACACTAACACCTAACTCTAATCCAAACCCTGACCCTAACCCTAACCATAATCCAAATGAACCTAATCCTAATGGCCTTAACCTAACCCTAGCCCAAAAGGCACACTAATCCTAACCCTAAACTAAACCCTTATATTAATTATGGACCAACCTTAACCCTAAACATAACCCTAACACTAACCCCCTAACCCTAGCCCTATCCCTAATACAAATTCAAACCCTAACACTAACACAAACCCTAACCCTAAACATAACTTTTAACCCTAACCCTAACACTAACCTTAATCCTAACCCTTATGCTACAACTAAAGTCTAATCCTAAACCTAAACCTAACCTTAATCTCTAACACAAAAACTAAGCCTAACCTGAAACTTAATCCTAAACCTTGCCATAAACTTTAAACACAACTCTAACACAATTAACACTAACCCTAACCCCTAACCCTAAACTTAACCCTAATGCTAACACTAAACATAACTCCTAACCCTGACCCTAACTCAAAGCCTAACTCTAATCCTAAACATAACCCTAACAATAACCCTAACCCTAAACCTTCACCTAACCTTAATCCTAACACTAACCATAAACATAACCCTAACAATAACCCTAACCCTAAACCTTCACCTAACCTTAACCCTAACCCTAACCATAATCCTAACCCAAATGAACCTAAGCTTAATGGCCTAACACTAACCCTAACCCTAATGGCACACTTACCCTAACCCGAAACCTAACACTAGCCCTAACCCTAACCCTAACCCTAACCCTAACCCTAACCCTAACCCTAACCCTAACCCTATTCTTAACAATAACTATAACCCCCAAACCTTAATCCTATCCCTAACCCTATTCCAAACCCTAACTCTAAACATAACTCTTAACCCTAACCCTAACAATGACACTAATGCTAAAACTTATTCTACAACTAAAGTCTAATCCTAAACCTAAACCTAACCTTAATCTGTAACTCAAAAAATAAGCCTAACATGAAACTTAGTCCTAACTCTAAACCTTGCCCTAAACACTAAACACTACACTACACTAACCTTAATCCAAACACTAACACAAAACCCTAACCCTTAACCCAAACACCTAACCATAACCCATACACATAACAATAAACCATAACTCTAACCCTTATCCTAATGGTGGACCCTAAACCTAAACATATATCTAACCATAACCCTAACCATAAACTTAAATCTAATCCTAACCCAAATGACGTTAAGCTTAATGGCGTAACCCTAACCCTAACGCTAATGGCACGTAAGGCTAAGCCAACGCTAAACATAACCCTAACCCTAACATTAACTCTAAATCTAACCCTTATTCTACAACTAAAATCTAATCCTAAACCTAAACACAACCTTAATCTCTAACCCAAAAACTAAGGTTAACCTGAAACTTAATCCTAACCGTAAACCTTGCCTAAACACTAACTCCAACATTAACACAAACCCTTATCCAAACACTAACACAAAACCCTAACCCCTAACCCTAACCCCCAAAACCTAACCCATAAACATTGCACTTCAGCATAACTCTAAACCTTATCCTAATAGTGGGCCCACCCTAAACCTAAACATAAATCTAACCCTAACCCTAACCCAACACTAACCCTAACACTAAACCTAAACAATAACCCTAACACTAACCTTAAACCTAAACCATAACTTTAACATTAACATTAACCCTAACCCCTGACCATAACTCTAACCCTAATCCTAACCCTAAACCTAACCCAACCCTAACCCTAACACTAATGCCTAACCCTAATCCTAACCCTAACTCTAACCCAAACCTAAACCTAACCCTAAACCTATCCCTAACCATAATCCAAACCCTCACTCTGAACATAACTCTTAACCCTAACACTAACCCTAATCCTAACCCTTATTCTAAAACTAAAGTCTAATCCTAAACATAACATTAATCTTAAACTCAAAAACTAAGCCTAACCTGAAACTTAATCCGAACCCTAAAACTTGCCCTGAAATCTACACCTAACAATAAAACTAATCGTAATCCAAACATGAACACAAAACCCTAACTACTTACCCTAATCCCTAACCTAACCCATAAACATAACACTTAACCATAACGCTAACACTTATCTGAAACTTAATCCAAATCCTAAGCCTTGCCCTAAACACTAACCCCAACACTAACACTAATACAAACAATAACACAAAACCATAACCCCTAACCCTAACCCCTAACCCTAACCCATAAACATAACATTCACCATAACTCTAACACTTATCCTAATCGTGGGTCCACACTAAACCGAAACATAAATCTAATCCTTACCCTAACACTAACCCAATTGGCCCTAACACTAATTGCCAAACCCTAAAGGGACACTAAACCTAACCCTAAAAATAACCCTTATTTTAATATTGGATCGACCCTAACCCTAAACAAGACATTAACCCTAAACCCCTAATCCTAAACCTATACCTAACCCTAACACTAACCCTAAACCTAACGCAATACAAACCCTAACACTAAATCTAACCCGAATCCTAAATCTAGCCACAAACCTAACCTAAAACTAACCCTAACACTAACCCCTAACCCTAACTCTAACCCTAACCCTAAACCTAATCCCTAATATTAACCCTAACACTAACACTAACCCTAACCCTAACCCTAACCCTTATCCTTACCCTAACAGTAACCCTATACCTAACCCCTAACACCTAACCCTAACCCTAACCCCTAACCCTAACGCTAACATTAAACCTAAACCTAATACTAACACTCACCCTAATCATAACCACTAACCCTAAACACAAAACAAAGATTAACCGTAACACTAACCCTAACATTAAACTTAACCCTAACATTTACTCTAACCTAACCCTTACCCTAAATCTACCCCTAAGCCCTAACATTACCCATAACCTTAACCATGACCTTAACCCTATAAGTAACCCTAACCCTAACCGTAACACCCAAAAAAGACTGGGGACAATTCTACAAAAATCGAGGTAAAATCGTAAGAAATGTTGTGGCAATTCCTTAAAATTGGAGGACAATTACCCCACATTTGGGGATAATTAGAGAAAGTCTGGGACATCTGCACAAAATTTGAGGAAAATGACAAGATATTTGTGGACAGTTACTCAAAATTCTGAGACAACTCCCATAAACTCGGGCGCACTTACCCTCAACCCGGGGACTATTACAAGAGGATTTGGGAAAATTACTCAAAATTTGGAGGCAATTTCCCAAGACTTTGGGACAATTTCCCAAGACTTTGGGAAAATTTCCCATGATTTTGCGACAATTTCTCAAAATTTGTGGCAAATTACCCAACATTTTGCCGACAATTACCACAAATTTTTGGCCACAATTACCTGAAATATGGAGAGAATGACACAAATTTTGGCAAAATTACCCCAAATTTGGAGGCAGTTACCCCAAATTTCATAAGGATTATTCAAAATCTGGTGACAATTACGCAAAATGCGTGGCAAACTACAAGAATTTTAGGGACAATTACCCAACAGTGGGAGACGGTTGCCCAACATTTTGAGAGAATGCTCCACATTTTGCGGCAGTTACCAAACCTATGAGCACAATTACTCTAAATTTCAGGAAAGTGACCCTAATTTGGGGACAATTCTACAAAATTGGATGAAAACGATAAGAAATCTTGTGAAAATGACTCAAAATTTGGTGACAGTTACCCCAAATCCGGCGACAATTAACAAAATTTGGAGAAAATGTCCATCATTTTGAGATAGCTCCTCAAAACTGGGGGGACAATTACCCGAAGTTTGCAGATAATTTCCCGAAATTTGGAGACTGTTACCGAAAATTTGAGGAGGATTACCCAAAATTGGGAGAGAATTACTCAAAATTTGAGGGCAATTACCCCAAATTTGGAGAGAATGACTCAAAATTTGGGAAAAAGTACTCAAAATTTGGTGACAATTACCCAACCAGGGGGTTACAATTACTAAAAATGTGAGCAAACTTACCTAAAATTTTGAGGCAATAACCCCAAATCGGGTGAAAATTATCTGACATTTGGGGACAATTATCCACCATTTGGGGACAAATACACCAAATTTGAGGAAAATTATTAGACATGTTGGGGCAATTACCCAAAATTTGGAGACAGTTACTCAGGATTTGGGGACAATGACCCAAATTTCGAGACAATTGCTGAAATTTGGGAAAACGACAGAACATTTGGGGACAATTACTAAAAATTGGGGCAAAATGACCCCCTATTTAGGGAAAATTTCCCAACATTTGTCGAAAACGACACACCGTTTGGAGACAATTACGCCAAAATTGGAGACAATTACTTAGAATTTGGGGTCAATTACCCAACGTTTGGTGACAATTTCCCTCCGTAGGAACACAACTATCAAAACTGTAGAGACAAATACACGAAACTTGTGGAAGATTTTAATGACTTGAATCACCATTACCCATAACTTTAAGACAAATTAGAAGACAATTACTCAAAATTTGGTTACAGTTACCGAGAATTTGGGACAATTACACAATTTTTCAGGAAAATGACACAAAATTTGTGGGAAGATACACACAATTTTGAGACAATGCCTAAGAATTTGGCAAAACGCCTCAACAATTTGCGACGATTATTACAAATCTGGGGCTAATGACTCAAAACCTGGCGGGCGACCATTACTAGAAGTTTTTAGGCAGTTATTTCAAATTTGTGCACAATTACTGAAAACTTGGGAGTAATTACCCCAATTTGTGAGAAAATTACATAAAATTTGGGGACAATTACCCAAATTTGGGGACAATTACCCCAAATGTGGAGACAACACCCTAACCCTTACCATAAAACACTTATCCGAAAACCAACTCCAATTTTTGGACACTTACCCAAAATCTGGAGATAATTCCTCAAAGTTTGTGGACAATTGCCTAAAATTGGAGGACAATTACCCAAGAGTTTGAGACAATTACCCCAAACTGGGAGACAATTGCCCAACATTTGGAGAACATGACTCAAAATAGTCTGACATTTACCTCGATTTGGGGGAAATTACCCAGGGTTTGGAGAAAATGATGCAAGATTTGGGGACAGTTTCACAAATTGGGTCGAAAATTATGCCTGATTTTGAGACGACCGTCTAGATTTTGCTGGCAAATACCACAGATCTGCAGACATTTACTCTAAACTTGAGGAAAATTACCCTAGACTGGGGACAATTATACAAAATCGAGGTAAAATCATAAGAAATGTTGTGGCAATTACTTAAAATTGGAGGACAATTACCCCACATTTGGGGATAATTAGAGAAACTCTGGGACATCTGCACAAAATTTGAGGAAAATTACACGATATTTGAGGACAGTTACTCAAAATTCTGAGACAACTCCCATAAACTCGGGCGCACTTACCCTCAACCCGGGGACTATTACAAGAGGATTTGGGAAAATTACTCAAAATTTGGAGGCAATTTCCCAAGACTTTGGGACAATTTCTCAAAATTTGTGGTAAATTGACCAAAATTTTGCCGACAATTACCACAAATTTTTGGCCACAATTACCTGAAATATGGAGAGAATTACACAAATTTTGGCAAAATTACCCCAAATTTGGAGGCAGTTACCCCAAATTTCATAAGGATTATTCAAAATCTGGTGACAATTACGCAAAATGCGTGGCAAACTACAAGAATTTTAGGGACAATTACCCAACAGTGGGAGACGGTTGCCCAACATTTTGAGAGAATGCTCCACATTTTGCGGCCGTTACCAAATCTATGAGCACAATTACTCTAAATTTCAGGAAAGTGACCCTAATTTGGGGACAATTATACAAAATTGGATGAAAACGATAAGAAATCTTGTGAAAATGACTTAAAATTTGGTGACAGTTACCCCAAATCCGGGGACAATTAACAAAATTTGGAGAAAATGTCCATCATTTTGAGATAGCTCTTCAAAACTGGGGGGGCAATTACCCGAAGTTTGCGGATAATTTCCCGAAATTTGGAGACAGTTACCGAAAATTTGAGGAGGATTACCCAAAATTGGGAGAGAATTACTCAAAATTTGAGGGCAATTACCCCAAATTTGGAGAGAATGACTCAAAATTTGGGAAAAAGTACTCAAAATTTGGTGACAATTACCCAACCAGGGGGTTACAATTACTAAAAATGTGAGCAAACTTACCTAAAATTTTGAGGCAATAACCCCAAATCGGGTGAAAATTATCCGACATTTGGGGACAATTATCCACCATTTGTGGACAAATACACCAAATTTGAGGAAAATTATTAGACATGTTGGGCCAATTACCCAAAATTTGGAGACAGTTACTCAGGATTTGGGGACAATTACCCAAATCTGGAGACAATTGCTGAAATTTGGGAAAACAACAGAAAATTTGGGGACAATTACTAAAAATTGGGGCAAAATGACCCCCTATTTAGGGACAATTTCCCCAACATTTGTCGAAAAGGACACACCGTTTGGAGACAATTACGCAAAAATTGGAGACAATTACTTAGAATTTGGGGTCAATTACCCAACGTTTGGTGACAATTTCCCTCCGTAGGAACACAACTATCAAAACTGTAGAGACAAATACACGAAACTTGTGGAAGATTTTAATGACTTGAATCCCCATTGCCCATAACTTTGAGACAAATTAGAAGACAATTACTCAAAATTTGGTTACAGTTACCGAGAATTTGTGACAATTACACAAATTTTCGGGAAAATGACACAAAATTTGTGGGAAGATACACACAATTTTGAGACAATGCCTAAGAATTTGGCAAAACGCCTCAACAATTTGCGACGATTATTACAAATCAGGGGCTAATGACTCAAAACCTGGCGGGCGACCATTATTACAATTTTTTAGGCAGTTATTTCAAATTTGTGCACAATTACTGAGTAATTGGGGAGTAATGACCCCAAGTTTGGAGGAAATGACTTAAAATCTGGGGACAATTACCCAAATTTGGGGACAATTACCCCAAATGTGGAGACAACACCCTAACCCTAACCATAAAACACTAATCCGAAACCCAACTCCAATTTTTCGACACCTACCCAAAATCTGGAGATTATTCCTCAAAGTTTGTGGTCAATTGCGTAAAATTGGAAGGCAATTACCCAAGATTTTGAGACAATTACCCCAAACTGGGAGACAATTGCCCAACATTTGGAGAAGATGACTCAAAATAGTCTGACATTTACCTCGATTTGGGGGAAATGACCCAGGGTTTGGAGAAAATGATGCAAGATTTGGGGACAATTACACAAAATTGGTAGAAATTTACGCTTGATTTTGAGACGACTGTCCAGATTTTGCTGGCAAATACCCCAAATCGGCAGACATTTACTCTAAACTTGAGGAAAATTACCCGAGACTGGGGACAATTATACAAAAATCGAGGTAAAATCGTAAGAAATGTTGTGGCAATTACTTAAAATTGGAGGACAATTACCCCACATTTGGGGATAATTAGAGAAAGTCTGGGACATCTGCACAAAATTTGAGGAAAATGACAAGATATTTGGGGACAGTTACTCAAAATTCAGAGACAACTCCCAGAAACTCGGGCGCACTTACCCTCAACCCGGGGACTATTACAAGAGGATTTGGGAAAATTACTCAAAATTTGGAGGCAATTTCCCAAGACTTTGGGACAATTTCTCAAAATTTGTGGCAAATTGCCCAAAATTTTGCCGACAATTACCATAAATTTTTGGCCACAATTACCTGTAATATGGAGAGAATTACACAAATTGTGGCAAAATTACCCCAAATTTGGAGGCAGTTACCCCAATTTCATAAGGATTATTCAAAATCTGGTGACAATTACGCAAAATGCGTGGCAAACTACAAGAATTTTAGGGACAATTACCCAACAGTGGAAGACGGTTGCCCAACATTTTGAGAGAATGCTCCACATTTTGCGGCAGTTACCAAACCTATGAGCACAATTACTCTAAATTTCAGGAAAGTGACCCTAATTTGGGGACAATTATACAAAATTCGATGAAAACGATAAGAAATCTTGTGAAAATGACTCAAAATTTGCTGACAGTTACCCCAAATCCGGGGACAATTAACAAAATTTGGAGAAAATGTCCATCGTTTTGAGATAGCTCCTCAAAACTGGGGAGGCAATTACCCGAAGTTTGCGGATAATTTCCCGAAATTTGGAGACAGTTACCGAAAATTTGAGGAGGATTACCCAAAATTGGGAGAGAATTACTCAAAATTTGAGGGCAATTACCCCAAATTTGGAGAGAATGACTCAAAATTTGGGAAAAAGTACTCAAAATTTGGTGACAATTACCCAACCAGGGGGTTACAATTACTAAAAATGTGAGCAAACTTACCTAAAATTTTGAGGCAATAACCCCAAATCGGGTGAAAATTATCCGACATTTGGGGACAATTATCCACCATTTGGGGACAAATACACCAAATTTGAGGAAAATTATTAGACATGTTGGGCCAATTACCCAAAATTTGGAGACAGTTACTCAGGATTTGTGGACAATTACCCAAATTTGGAGACAATTGCTGAAATTTGGGAAAACGACAGAAAATTTGGGGACAATTACTAAAAATTGGGGCAAAATGACCCCCTATTTAGGGACAATTTCCCCAACATTTGTCGAAAACGACACACCGCTTGGAGACAATTACGCAAAAATTGGAGACAATTACTTAGAATTTGGGGTCAATTACCCAACGTTTGGTGACAATTTCCCTCCGCAGGAACACAACTATCAAAACTGTAGAGACAAATACACGAAACTTGTGGAAGATTTTAATGACTTGAATCACCATTGCCCATAACTTTAAGACAAATTAGAAGACAATTACTCAAAATTTGGTTACAGTTACCGAGAATTTGGGACAATTACACAAATTTTCAGGAAAGTGACATAAAATTTGTGGGAAAATACACACAATTTTGAGACAATGCCTAAGAATTTGGCAAAACGCCTCAACAATTTGCGACGATTATTACAAATCTGGGGCTAATGACTCAAAACCTGGCGGGCGACCATTACTAGAAGTTTTTAGGCAGTTATTTCAAATTTGTGCACAATTACTGAAAACTTGGGAGTAATTACCCCAATTTGTGAGAAAATTACATAAAATTTGGGGACAATTACCCAAATTTGGGGACAATTACCCCAAATGTGGAGACAACACCCTAACCATAAAACACTAACCCGAAACCCAACTCCAATTCTTGGACACTTACCCAAAATCTGGAGATAATTCCTCAAAGTTTGTGGACAATTGCCTAAAATTGGAGGACAATTACCCAAGAGTTTGAGACAATTACCCCAAACTGGGAGACAATTGCCCAACATTTGGAGAAGATTACTCAAAACAGTCTGACATTTACCTTGATTTGGGGGAAATGACCCAGGGTTTGGAGAAAATGATGCAAGATTTGGGGACAATTACACAAAATTGGTGGAAAATTACGCCTGATTTTGAGACGACTGTCCAGATTTTGCTGGCAAATACCCCAAATCTGCAGACATTTACTCTAAACTTGAGGAAAATTACCCGAGACTGGGGACAATTATGCAAAAATCGAGGTAAAATCGTAAGAAATGTTGTGGCAATTACTTAAAATTGGAGGACAATTACCCCACATTTGGGGATAATTAGAGAAAGTCTGGGACATCTGCACAAAATTTGAGGAAAATTACACGATATTTGAGGACAGTTACTCAAAATTCTGAGACAACTCCCATAAACTCGGGCGCACTTACCCTCAACCCGGGGACTATTACAAGAGGATTTGGGAAAATTACTCAAAATTTGGAGGCAATTTCCCAAGACTTTGGGACAATTTCTCAAAATTTGTGGTAAATTGACCAAAATTTTGCCGACAATTACCACAAATTTTTGGCCACAATTACCTGAAATATGGAGAGAATTACACAAATTTTGGCAAAATTACCCCAAATTTGGAGGCAGTTACCCCAAATTTCATAAGGATTATTCAAAATCTGGTGACAATTACGCAAAATGCGTGGCAAACTACAAGAATTTTAGGGACAATTACCCAACAGTGGGAGACGGTTGCCCAACATTTTGAGAGAATGCTCCACATTTTGCGGCCGTTACCAAATCTATGAGCACAATTACTCTAAATTTCAGGAAAGTGACCCTAATTTGGGGACAATTATACAAAATTGGATGAAAACGATAAGAAATCTTGTGAAAATGACTTAAAATTTGGTGACAGTTACCCCAAATCCGGGGACAATTAACAAAATTTGGAGAAAATGTCCATCATTTTGAGATAGCTCTTCAAAACTGGGGGGGGCAATTACCCGAAGTTTGCGGATAATTTCCCGAAATTTGGAGACAGTTACCGAAAATTTGAGGAGGATTACCCAAAATTGGGAGAGAATTACTCAAAATTTGAGGGCAATTACCCCAAATTTGGAGAGAATGACTCAAAATTTGGGAAAAAGTACTCAAAATTTGGTGACAATTACCCAACCAGGGGGTTACAATTACTAAAAATGTGAGCAAACTTACCTAAAATTTTGAGGCAATAACCCCAAATCGGGTGAAAATTATCCGACATTTGGGGACAATTATCCACCATTTGTGGACAAATACACCAAATTTGAGGAAAATTATTAGACATGTTGGGCCAATTACCCAAAATTTGGAGACAGTTACTCAGGATTTGGGGACAATTACCCAAATCTGGAGACAATTGCTGAAATTTGGGAAAACAACAGAAAATTTGGGGACAATTACTAAAAATTGGGGCAAAATGACCCCCTATTTAGGGACAATTTCCCCAACATTTGTCGAAAAGGACACACCGTTTGGAGACAATTACGCAAAAATTGGAGACAATTACTTAGAATTTGGGGTCAATTACCCAACGTTTGGTGACAATTTCCCTCCGTAGGAACACAACTATCAAAACTGTAGAGACAAATACACGAAACTTGTGGAAGATTTTAATGACTTGAATCCCCATTGCCCATAACTTTGAGACAAATTAGAAGACAATTACTCAAAATTTGGTTACAGTTACCGAGAATTTGTGACAATTACACAAATTTTCGGGAAAATGACACAAAATTTGTGGGAAGATACACACAATTTTGAGACAATGCCTAAGAATTTGGCAAAATGCCTCAACAATTTGCGACGATTATTACAAATCAGGGGCTAATGACTCAAAACCTGGCGGGCGACCATTATTACAATTTTTTAGGCAGTTATTTCAAATTTGTGCACAATTACTGAGTAATTGGGGAGTAATGACCCCAAGTTTGGAGGAAATGACTTAAAATCTGGGGACAATTACCCAAATTTGGGGACAATTACCCCAAATGTGGAGACAACACCCTAACCCTAACCATAAAACACTAATCCGAAACCCAACTCCAATTTTTCGACACCTACCCAAAATCTGGAGATTATTCCTCAAAGTTTGTGGTCAATTGCGTAAAATTGGAAGGCAATTACCCAAGATTTTGAGACAATTACCCCAAACTGGGAGACAATTGCCCAACATTTGGAGAAGATGACTCAAAATAGTCTGACATTTACCTCGATTTGGGGGAAATGACCCAGGGTTTGGAGAAAATGATGCAAGATTTGGGGACAATTACACAAAATTGGTAGAAATTTACGCTTGATTTTGAGACGACTGTCCAGATTTTGCTGGCAAATACCCCAAATCGGCAGACATTTACTCTAAACTTGAGGAAAATTACCCGAGACTGGGGACAATTATACAAAAATCGAGGTAAAATCGTAAGAAATGTTGTGGCAATTACTTAAAATTGGAGGACAATTACCCCACATTTGGGGATAATTAGAGAAAGTCTGGGACATCTGCACAAAATTTGAGGAAAATGACAAGATATTTGGGGACAGTTACTCAAAATTCAGAGACAACTCCCAGAAACTCGGGCGCACTTACCCTCAACCCGGGGACTATTACAAGAGGATTTGGGAAAATTACTCAAAATTTGGAGGCAATTTCCCAAGACTTTGGGACAATTTCTCAAAATTTGTGGCAAATTGCCCAAAATTTTGCCGACAATTACCATAAATTTTTGGCCACAATTACCTGTAATATGGAGAGAATTACACAAATTGTGGCAAAATTACCCCAAATTTGGAGGCAGTTACCCCAATTTCATAAGGATTATTCAAAATCTGGTGACAATTACGCAAAATGCGTGGCAAACTACAAGAATTTTAGGGACAATTACCCAACAGTGGAAGACGGTTGCCCAACATTTTGAGAGAATGCTCCACATTTTGCGGCAGTTACCAAACCTATGAGCACAATTACTCTAAATTTCAGGAAAGTGACCCTAATTTGGGGACAATTATACAAAATTCGATGAAAACGATAAGAAATCTTGTGAAAATGACTCAAAATTTGCTGACAGTTACCCCAAATCCGGGGACAATTAACAAAATTTGGAGAAAATGTCCATCGTTTTGAGATAGCTCCTCAAAACTGGGGAGGCAATTACCCGAAGTTTGCGGATAATTTCCCGAAATTTGGAGACAGTTACCGAAAATTTGAGGAGGATTACCCAAAATTGGGAGAGAATTACTCAAAATTTGAGGGCAATTACCCCAAATTTGGAGAGAATGACTCAAAATTTGGGAAAAAGTACTCAAAATTTGGTGACAATTACCCAACCAGGGGGTTACAATTACTAAAAATGTGAGCAAACTTACCTAAAATTTTGAGGCAATAACCCCAAATCGGGTGAAAATTATCCGACATTTGGGGACAATTATCCACCATTTGGGGACAAATACACCAAATTTGAGGAAAATTATTAGACATGTTGGGCCAATTACCCAAAATTTGGAGACAGTTACTCAGGATTTGTGGACAATTACCCAAATTTGGAGACAATTGCTGAAATTTGGGAAAACGACAGAAAATTTGGGGACAATTACTAAAAATTGGGGCAAAATGACCCCCTATTTAGGGACAATTTCCCCAACATTTGTCGAAAACGACACACCGCTTGGAGACAATTACGCAAAAATTGGAGACAATTACTTAGAATTTGGGGTCAATTACCCAACGTTTGGTGACAATTTCCCTCCGCAGGAACACAACTATCAAAACTGTAGAGACAAATACACGAAACTTGTGGAAGATTTTAATGACTTGAATCACCATTGCCCATAACTTTAAGACAAATTAGAAGACAATTACTCAAAATCTGGTTACAGTTACCGAGAATTTGGGACAATTACACAAATTTTCAGGAAAGTGACATAAAATTTGTGGGAAAATACACACAATTTTGAGACAATGCCTAAGAATTTGGCAAAACGCCTCAACAATTTGCGACGATTATTACAAATCTGGGGCTAATGACTCAAAACCTGGCGGGCGACCATTACTAGAAGTTTTTAGGCAGTTATTTCAAATTTGTGCACAATTACTGAAAACTTGGGAGTAATTACCCCAATTTGTGAGAAAATTACATAAAATTTGGGGACAATTACCCAAATTTGGGGACAATTACCCCAAATGTGGAGACAACACCCTAACCATAAAACACTAACCCGAAACCCAACTCCAATTCTTGGACACTTACCCAAAATCTGGAGATAATTCCTCAAAGTTTGTGGACAATTGCCTAAAATTGGAGGACAATTACCCAAGAGTTTGAGACAATTACCCCAAACTGGGAGACAATTGCCCAACATTTGGAGAAGATTACTCAAAACAGTCTGACATTTACCTTGATTTGGGGGAAATGACCCAGGGTTTGGAGAAAATGATGCAAGATTTGGGGACAATTACACAAAATTGGTCGAAAATTACGCTTGATTTTGAGACGACTGTCCAGATTTTGCTGGCAAATACCCCAAATCTGCAGACATTTACTCTAAACTTGAGGAAAATTACCCGAGACTGGGGACAATTATGCAAAAATCGAGGTAAAATCGTAAGAAATGTTGTGGCAATTACTTAAAATTGGAGGACAATTACCCCACAGTTGGGGATAATTAGAGAAAGTCTGGGACATCTGCACAAAATTTGAGGAAAATGACAAGATATTTGGGGACAGTTACTCAAAATTCTGAGACAACTCCCATAAACTCGGGCGCACTTACCCTCAACCCGGGGACTATTACAAGAGGATTTGGGAAAATTACTCAAAATTTGGAGGCAATTTCCCAAGACTTTGGGACAATTTCTCAAAATTTGTGGTAAATTGCCCAAAATTTTGCCGACAATTACCATAAATTTTTGGCCGCAATTACCTGAAATATGGAGAGAATTACACAAGTTTTGGCAAAATTACCCCAAATTTGGAGGCAGTTACCCCAAATTTCATAAGGATTATTCAAAATCTGGTGACAATTACGCAAAATGCGTGGCAAACTACAAGAATTTTAGGGACAATTACCCAACAGTGGGAGACGGTTGCCCAACATTTTGAGAGAATGCTCCACATTTTGCGGCCGTTACCAAACCTATGAGCACAATTACTCTAAATTTCAGGAAAGTGACCCAAATTTGGGGACAATGATACAAAATCCGATGAAAACGATAAGAAATCTTGTGAAAATCACTCAAAATTTGGTGACAGTTACCCCAAATCCGGCAACAATTAACAAAATTTGGAGAAAATGTCCATCGTTTTGAGATAGCTCCTCAAACATGGGGGGGCAATTACCCGAAGTTTTCGGATAATTTCCCGAAATTTGGAGACAGTTACCGAAAATTTGAGTAGGATTACCCAAAATTGGGAGAGAATTACTCAAAATTTGAGGGCAATTACCCCAAATTTGGAGAGAATGACTCAAAATTTGGGAAAAAGTACTCAAAATTTGGTGACAATTACCCAACCAGGGGGTTACAATTACTAAAAATGTGAGCAAACTTACCTAAAATTTTGAGGCAATAACCCCAAATCGGGTGAAAATTATCTAACATTTGGGGACAATTATCCACCATTTGGGGACAAATACACCAAATTTGAGGAAAATTATTAGACATGTTGGGCCAATTACCCAAAATTTGGAGACAGTTACTCAGGATTTGGGGACAATTACCCAAATCTGGAGACAATTGCTGAAATTTGGGAAAACAACAGAAAATTTGGGGACAATTACTAAAACTTGGGGCAAAATGACCCCCTATTTAGGGACAATTTCCCCAACATTTGTCGAAAAGGACACACCGTTTGGAGACAATTACGCCAAAATTGGAGACAATTACTTAGAATTTGGGGTCAATTACCCAACGTTTGGTGACAATTTCCCTCCGTAGGAACACAACTATCAAAACTGTAGAGACAAATACACGAAACTTGTGGAAGATTTTAATGACTTGAATCACCATTGCCCATAACTTGGAGACAAATTAGAAGACAATTACTCAAAATTTGGTTACAGTTACCGAGAATTTGGGACAATTACACAAATTTTCGGGAAAATGACACAAAATTGGTGGGAAGATACACACAATTTTGAGACAATGCCTAAGAATTTGGCAAAACGCCTCAACAATTTGCGACGATTATTACAAATCAGGGGCTAATGACTCAAAACCTGGCGGGCGACGATTCCTAGAAGTTTTTAGGCAGTTATTTCAAATTTGTGCACAATTACTGAGTAATTGGGGAGTAATTACCCCAAGTTTGGAGGAAATGACTTAAAATCTGGGGACAATTACCCAAATTTGGGGACAATTACCCCAAATGTGGAGACAACACACTACCCCTAACCATAAAACACTAACTAGAAACCCAACTCCAATTTTTGGACACTTACCCAAAATCTGGAGATAATTCCTCAAAGTTTGTGGACAATTGCCTAAAATTGGAGGACAATTACCCAAGAGTTTGAGACAATTACCCCAAACTGGGAGACAATTGCCCAACATTTGGAGAAGATTACTCAAAATAGTCTGACATTTACCTCGATTTGGGGGAAATGACCCAGGGTTTGGAGAAAATGATGCAAGATTTGGGGACAAGTACACAAAATTGGTGGAAAATTACGCCTGATTTTGAGACGACTGTCCAGATTTTCCTGGCAAATACCCCAAATCTGCAGACATTTACTCTAAACTTGAGGAAAATGACCCGAGACTGGGGACAATTATACAAAAATCGAGGTAAAATCGTAAGAAATGTTGTGGCAATTACTTAAAATTGGAGGACAATTACCCCACATTTGGGGATAATTAGAGAAAGTCTGGGACATCTGCACAAAATTTGAGGAAAATGACAAGATATTTGGGGACAGTTACTCAAAAGTCTGAGACAACTCCCATAAACTCGGGTGCACTTACCCTCAACCCGGGGAATATTACAAGAGGATTTGGGAAAATTACTCAAAATTTGGAGGCAATTTCCCAAGACTTTGGGACAATTTCTCAAAATTTGTGGTAAATTGACCAAAATTTTGCCGACAATTACCACAAATTTTTGGCCACAATTACCTGAAATATGGAGAGAATTACACAAATTGTGGCAAAATTACCCCAAATTTGGAGGCAGTTACCCCAAATTTCATAAGGATGATTCAAAATCTGGTGACAATTACGCAAAATGCGTGGCAAACTACAAGAATTTTAGGGACAATTACCCAACAGTAGGAGACGGTTGCCCAACATTTTGAGAGAATGCTCCACATTTTGCGGCCGTTACCAAACCTATGAGCACAATTACTCTAAATTTCAGGAAAGGGACCCTAATTTGGGGACAATTATACAAAATTGGATGAAAACGATAAGAAATCTTGTGAAAATGACTCAAAATTTGGTGAGAGTTACCCCAGATCCGGGGACAATTAACAAAATTTGGAGATAATGTCCATCGTTTTGAGATAGCTCCTCAAACCTGGGGGGGCAATTACCCGAAGTTTGCGGATAATTTCCCGAAATTTGGAGACAGTTACTGAAAATTTGAGGGGGATTACCCAAAATTGGGAGAGAATTACTCAAAATTTGAGGGCAATTACCCCAAATTTGGAGAGAATGATTCAAAATTTGGGAAAAAGTCCTCAATATTTGGTGACAATTACCCAACCAGGGGGGGACAATTACTAAAAATGTGGGCAAACTTACCTAAAATTTTGAGGCAACAGCCCCAAATCGGGTGAAATCTATCCGAAATTTGGGGACAATTATCCACCATTTGGGACAAATTGAACAAATTTGAGGAAAATCATTAGACATGTTGGGCCAATTACCCGAAATTTGGAGACAGTTACTCAGGATTTGGGGACAATTACGCAGATTTGGAGACAATTGCTGAAATTTGGGAAAACGACAGAAAATTTGGGGACAATTACTAAAAATTGGGGCAAAATGACCCCCTATTTAGGGACAATTTCCCCAACATTTTTCGAAAACAACACACCGTTTGGAGACAATTACGCCAAAATTGGAGACAATTACTTAGAATTTGGGGTCAATTACCCAACGTTTGGTGACAATTTCCCTCCGTAGGAACACAACTATCAAAACTGTAGAGACAAATACACGAAACTTGTGGAAGATTTTATTGACTTGAATCACCATTGCCCATAACTTTGAGACAAGTTAGAAGACAATTACTCAAAATTTGGTTACAGTTACCGAGAATTTGGGACAATTACTCAAATTTTCGGGAAAATGACACAAAATTTGTGGGAAGATACACACAATTTTGAGACAATGCCTAAGAATTTGGCAAAACGCCTCAACAATTTGCGACGATTATTACAAATCTGGGGCTAATGACTCAAAACCTGGCGGGCGACGATTCCTAGAAGTTTTTAGGCAGTTATTTCAAATTTGTGCACAATTACTGAAAACTTGGGAGTAATGACCCCAAGTTTGGAGGAAATGACTTAAAATCTGGGGACAATTACCCAAATTTGGGGACAATTACCCCAAATGTGGAGACAACACCCTAACCCTAACCATAAAACACTAACCCCAAACCCAACTCCAATTTTTGGACACTTACCCAAAATCTGGAGATAATTCCTCAAAGTTTGTGGACAATTGCCTAAAATTGGAGGACAATTACCCAAGAGTTTGAGACAATTACCCCAAACTGGGAGACAATTGCCCAACATTTGGAGAAGATTACTCAAAATAGTCTGACATTTACCTCGATTTGGGGGAAATTACCCAGGGTTTGGAGAAAATGATGCAAGATTTGGGGACAATTACACAAAATTGGTAGAAATTTACGCTTGATTTTGAGACGACTGTCCAGATTTTGCTGGCAAATACCCCAAATCTGCAGACATTTACTCTAAACTTGAGGAAAATTACCCGAGACTGGGGACAATTATACAAAAATCGCTGTAAAATCGTAAGAAATGTTGAGCAATTACTTAAAACTGGAGGACAATTACCCCACATTTGGGGATAATTAGAGAAAGTCTGGGACATCTGCACAAAATTTGAGGAAAATGACAAGATATTTGGGGACAGTTACTCAAAATTCTGAGACAACTCCCATAAACTCGGGCGCACTTACCCTCAACCCGGGGACTATTACAAGAGGATTTGGGAAAATTTCTCAAAATTTGTGGTAAATTACCCCAATTATTCCAACAATTACCCCAAATATTTGGCCACAATTACCTGAAATATGGAGAGAATTACACAAATTGTGGCAAAATTACCCCAAATTTGGAGGCAGTTACCCCAAATTTCATAAGGATGATTCAAAATCTGGTGACAATTACGCAAAATGCGTGGCAAACTACAAGAATTTTAGGGACAATTACCCAACAGTGGGAGACGGTTGCCCAACATTTTGAGAGAATGCTCCACATTTTGCGGCCGTTACCAAACCTATGAGCACAATTACTCTAAATTTCAGGAAAGTGACCCTAATTTGGGAACAATTATACAAAATTCGATGAAAATGATAAGAAATCTTGTGAAAATGACTCAAAATTTGGTGACAGTTACCCCAAATCCGGCGACAATTAACAAAATTTGGAGAAAATGTCCATCGTTTTGAGATAGCTCCTCAAAACTGTGGGGGCAATTAGCCGAAGTTTGCGGATAATTTCCCGAAATTTGGAGACAGTTACCGAAAATTTGAGGAGGATTACCCAAAATTGGGAGAGAATTATCACAATTTGAGGGCAATTACCCCAAATTTGGAGAGAATGACTCAATATTTGGGAAAAAGTACTCAAAATTTGGTGACAATTACCCAACCAGGGGGGGACAATTACTAAAAATGTGAGCAAACTTACCTAAAATTTTGAGGCAATAACCCCAAATCGGGTGAAAATTATCCGACATTTGGGGACAATTATCCACCATTTGGGGACAAATACACCAAATTTGAGGAAAATTATTAGACATGTTGGGCCAATTACCCAAAATTTGGAGACAGTTACTCAGGATTTGTGGACAATTACCCAAATCTGGAGACAATTGCTGAAATTTGGGAAAACGACAGAAAATTTGGGGACAATTACTAAAAATTGGGGCAAAATGACCCCCTATTAAGGGACAATTTCCCCAACATTTGTCGAAAACGACACACCGTTTGGAGACAAATACGCCAAAATTGGAGACAATTACTTAGAAGTTGGGGTCAATTACCCAACGTTTGGTGACAATTTCCCTCCGTAGGAACACAACTATCAAAACTGTAGAGACAAATACGCGAAACTTGTGGAAGATTTTAATGACTTGAATCACCATTGCCCATAACTTGGAGACAAACTAGAAGACAATTACTCAAAATTTGGTTACAGTTACCGAGAATTTGGGACAATTACACAAATTCAGATTCAGCAGGAGGAGATTCAGCATCAGAACAAGCATGTATTTAGAAGGAGATACGTCAGGGTATATAGCAGGATATGTAGCAGTATGAGATGCTGCCGGAGATTCAGGAGGAGATTCAGCAGAAGGAGATGCAAGAGCAGGAGATGAAGCAGCAAGAAATGCAGTTTTAGCAGATTTAGCAGGAGATGCATCAGTAGGAGATGCAGAAGCAGATGCAGCAGGAGGAGATGCAGAAGAAGGACATGCAGAAGGAATAATACAGAAGGTAATAGAGCAGCAGGAGTTTCAGAAGAAGGAGATGCAGAAATAGATTCACCAGAAGGAAATGCAGTAGCAGGAAAGGCAGCAGTATATACAGAAGCAGGTAATGCAGCAGGAGGAGATGCAAGAGCAATATATGCTGCATCAGACCCATCAGCAGGAGACGCAGCAGAAGAAGATTCAGCAGGAAATGCAGCAGCAATAGGTGTAGCAGGAGATCCAGTAGCAGGAGATGAAGCATTATCATGAGATGCATTAAGAGATGCAGCAGCTGGATATGTAGCAGGAGATTTGGCATGAGGTGAAGCAGCAGCAGAGCAGCAGCAGATGCAGCAGGAAATGTAGCAGTAGATGCAGGATCAGCAGATACTGCATCAGGAAATACTGCAGCAGATGCAGGAGGAGATGACATATGAGGTGATGAAGCCACAGATGCATCAGTTGAAGATGAAGCAGGAAATGCAGCAGCAGGAGGTTCATTAGCAGATGAACCAGGAGATGAGGCAGCAAACGTAGAAAGTTATAACGTACATGTAGAAGCAGATGAAGCAGCAGCTAATTCAGCAGGAGATGCAGCAGCAGGAGATGTAGGAGCAGATGCAGCAGGAAATGCAGATTCAGCAGGAGAAGCAATAGGAAGAGAATTTTCAGCAGATACAGCCTTATGTATAGGATGATGAGATGTAGCAGGACATAGAGCAGGAGCAGATGCATCAGCAGATGAAGCTGGAAATACAGCAAGAGATGCATCAGCAGAGATGTAGCCGCAGATGCATCAGAAGCAGATGCAACAGGAGATGCAGCAGCAGCAGATTTTGCAGGAGATGCATTGGCAGAAGATGCAGAAAAAGTTGCAGCATCAGGAGATTCAGCAGGAAATGCAGCAGCAGGGGATGTAGTAGCAGGAGACACAGAAGGAGATGCAGAAGGAGCGGCAGCAGAAGGAAATATAGCAGGAGATGCAGTCGCAGTAAATGCAGCAAGAGAGAAAGTAGCATCAGATGCAGCAGCAGATGCAGTGGAAGAGGATGCAACAGTAGAGGCAGCAGCAGGAGACCTATGAGGATATGCAGCAGTAGATGAAGCAGCAGCAGATGCAGCAGCAAATTCAGCAGATACAGCAGGAGATGCATCCACACATGCATGAGCAGAGGATGCATCAGGAGATGTAGCAGCAGGAGATACAGGATGCCGCAGGAGATGCAGCAGGAGATGCAACACCAGAAGATGCAGCACCAAGAGATGCAGCAGGAGATGCAGCAGCACATGCAGTATCAGCAGATGCAGAAGCAGGAGATGAAGCAGCAGGAAATACAACAGGAATAGATACAGCAGCAGGAGATGCAGCAGGAACTGAAGCAGGATGTGCATCAGCAGGAAATGCAGCACCAGGAGATTCAGACGGAGATGCAGAAAGAGATGCAGAAGCAGGAGATGAGGCAGCAGATGCAGCAGCAGGAGTTGCAGCAGAAGGAGATGCTGCAGGAGCACATGCAGAAGGTGATGCAGCTGTAGGAGATGCAGCATCAACAGATGCAGCAGAAGATTTAGCAGCAGGACATTCAAAATGATATGTAGAAGCATGAGATGCCGCAGGATATTGATCACGAGATTCAGCAGCAACTGATGCAGCAGCAGGAGATGCAGCAGCAGCAGGAGATGCAGAAGCAGATGCAGCAGGAAATGAAGATTCAGCAGAAGATGCAGTAGGAAGAGATCCTTCAACATATGCAGCAGCATGTTATGATGCAGCAACTGGAGATACAGCAGGTTATGGAGAAAGAGGAGATGATGCAGCAGACGCAGCAGCAGGAGATTCAGCAGTAGGAGATTAAGAAGCAGGAGATTGTACTGCAAAAGAAGCAGCAGGAGATGCAGATTCAGAAGGAGATATGTCAGGAGATGTAGCAGGATATGTAGCAGAATGAGATGCCGCCTGAGATTCAGGAGGAGACTCAGCAGAAGGAGATGCAAGTGCAGGAGATGAAGCAGCAGGAGATGCAGAAGCAGATGCTAAAGGAGGAGATGCAGCAGGAGGAGATGCAGCAAGAGTCGATGCAGAAGGTAATAGAGCAGCAGGAGATTCAGAAGAAGGGGATGCAGTAGCAGCAGATGCAGGAGAAGCAGCACCAGGAGATGAAGAGGCAGGAGATTCAGCAGGAGATGCATCAGCAGGAAATGTAGCAGGAGATTCTGCAGCAGGAAAGACCGTAGGAGTGTCTGCAGCAGGAATTCAGCGGAAGATTCAGCAGAAGATGCAGCAGGAGATAAAGAAGGAGATTCAGCAGCAGGAGATGTAGTAGGAGATGCAGCAGGAGATGTAGAACGGGGATTCAGCAGCAGGGGATGTAGTAGGAGATGCAGCAGGAGATACATCAGCATGAATTGTAGCAGGAGATGCAGCAGGAGATTCTGCAGAAGAAAATTCAGCAGGAGATGCAGCAGGAGATGAAATAGCAACATATTCATCAGCAGTTACAGCAGGAAATGCAACAGGAGATTCAGCAGGAGATGTAGCAGCAGGAGATGTAGCAGCAGGAGATGTAACCGCAGATGCCTTCAACAGGATATGCAGCTGAAATGCAGAAGCACTAGATGTATCTGTAAAAGATTGAGCAGCAGATGCAGTAGGAAATGGAGATGCTTCTGCAGATGCATTCGCAGATGCATCCGCAGAGGATGCAGTAGGAGATGAATCAGCAGGCTATACAGCAGGAGGAGATGAAGCAGCAGGAGATGCAGAGGGACATCAAGAAGAAGGAGATGCAGCAGCATCAAGTGTAGCAGGAGATGCAGCAGTCCATGAAGCATCAGGAAATGGAGCAGCAGATTAATGAGATGCGGCAGTACATGAAGCATCAGGAAATAGAGCAGCATATTAAGCAGCAGCAGGATATGCAGCAAAATATGCAGAAAGAGGTAATGCAGCAGGTGATGCATCAGAAAGTGATGCAGCTGCAGATGCAGAGGCAGCAGATGAAGCAGCAATAGATGCAGCAGCAGATGCATCAGGAGATGCTGATTCAGTAGGAGATGTAGCAGCAGAAGATGCTGCAGCAGATGATGCAGCAGGAGATGCAGCAGAAGGAAATGCAGCAAGATATGCTGCAGGAGGAGGTGCAGTAGGATATGAAGCACGAGATGCAGCAGCAGGAGATGCAGCAGGGGATGCATATTCAGCAGTAGATTCAGCAAAATCTTCAGAAGGAGATAAAGCAGCAGCATATGCAACAGCAGATTCACCAGATGGAGCAGAAAGAGATGCAGCAGGGGATGGAGCAGCAGATGCAATGGGAAATGGTGCATCAGGAGATGCATCCACACATGCATGAGCAGAGGATGCATCAGGAGATGTAGCAGCAGGAGATACAGGATGCCGCAGGAGATGCAGCAGGAGATGCAACACCAGAAGATGTAGTACCAAGAGATGCAGCAGGAGATGCAGCAGCACATGCAGTATCAGCAGATAAAGCAACAGGAAATAAAACAGGAATAGATGCAGAAGGTAATTCAGCAGCAGGAAATGCAGCAGCAAGAGATTCAGACGGAGATGCAGCAGGAGATGCAGAAGCAGGAGATGCAGAATTAGGAGATGCTGCAGCAGCCCATGGAGAAGGAGATGCAGCAGTAGGAGATGCAGCAGAAGATTCAGCAGCAGGAGATTCAGCAGCAGACAAAGGATATTCAGTAACAGACACGGCATCAGGAGATTCAGCAGCTGGAGGTGCAGCTGGAGATGCAGAAGCAAATGCAGCAGTAGGAGTGGCAGCAGGTGGAGATGCATTAGGAGATTCAGCATGATATGTAGAAGCATTAGATGTCACAGGAGATTGATAAGGAGATTCAGGAGCAAGTGATGCAGCAGCAGGAGAAGCAGCAGGAGATGCAGCAGCAGCAGGAGATGCAGAAGCAGATGCAGCAGGAAATGAAGATTCAGCAGAAGATGCAGCAGGAAGAGATTCTTCAACGTATGCAGCAGCATGATATGATGCAGCAACTGGAGATACAGCAGATTATGGAGAAAGAGGAGATGATGCAGCAGACACAGCAGCAGAAGATTTAGCAGGAGAACATGCAGCAGCAGGAGATTCAGCAGGAGATGCATATTCAGAAGGAGATATGTCAGGAGATGTAGCAGGATATGTAGCAGCATGAGATGCCGCCCGAGATTCAGGAGGAGACTCAGCAGAAGGAGATGCAAGAGCAGGAGATGAAGCAGCAGAAGATGCAGAAACAGGCTATACAGCAGCAGGAGAAGCAGCAGGAGATGCAGCAGCAGGAAATGCAGGAAGACATCAAGTAGAAGGAGATGCAGCAGCAGGACATTCCGCAGGAGATGCATTGGCAGAAGACGCAGAAGGAGTTGCAGCATCAGGAGATGAAGCAGGAAATGCAGCAGCTGGGGATGTAGTAGCAAAAGACACAGAAGGAGATGCAGAAAAAGCTGCAGCATCAGGAGATGCAACAGGGAATGCAGCAGCAGCAGAAGTAACAGGAGATGCAGCAGCACTAGGAGATGTAGCAGCAGGAGATGAAGAAGCAGGAGCTGCTACAGGTGATTCAGCCGGAGATGCAGAAGGAGGAGATGCAGCAGCAGGTGGTGCAGAGTAGTAGATGAAGTGAAGAAGATGCAGCAGAAGGAAATATAGCAGGAGATGCAGCCTCAGTAAATGCATCAAGAGAGAAAGTAGCATCAGATGCAGCATCAGATGCACAGTCAGGTGCAGCAGCAGGAGATGCAGCAGCAGGAGATCTATCAGGAGATGCAGCAGTAGATGAAGCAGCAGCAGATGCAGCAGCAAATTCAGCAGATGCCACAGTACTAGATACATACAGAGCTTCAGCAGGAAATGCAGATGAATATGCAGGAGCAGGAGATGCATCTGCAGGTGATGCAGAAGGAGATGCAGCAGGAGATGCAGAACGAGATTAAGCAGCAAGATATGCAGCAGAAGGAGATGACGCAGGAGGTGATTCAATAGAAAGTGCAACATGAGATACAGCATGAGATGCAGCAGCAGACGAAGCAAAAGGAGATGCAGAAACAGGAGATGCAGCAGCAGGACATGGATCAAGAGAGGAAGCAGCAGAAGATTCATTAGGAGATGCAGTAGCAGGATATGAAACAGCAGGAGCTATAGCAGCAGGATGAGATGAAGCAGCAGGGGATGCATCAGGAGATGCAGAATCAGCAGATACAGCAGGAGATGCAGCAGCAGGAGATGCAGCAGCAGGATGTGCAGCAGCAGGAGGTACAGCAGCACCAGATGCTGCAGTATATGCAACAGAATGAGATGAATAATACGTGCAGCAGCAATTGATGTAGCAGGAGATGCTGGAGTGGGAGATGCAGAAGAATGAGATGCAGAAGCAGGAGATGCAGCACAACATACATCAGCAGGAGACACAGCAGCAGGATATGAGGCAGGAGATGCACAAGCAGCAGAAGCAGTAGCATATGCAGCAGCAAAGGGTGCAGGATGAGATGCAGCAAGAATTGCATCAGCAGGAGATACTGCTGGAAATTCAGTAGGATATGCAATTCAGCAGATGCAGCTGCATGAGGTGTAACAGCAGAAGATGTAGCAGGAGATGCATATTCAGCAGGTGGTACACCAGAATATGCAGCAGAAGATTCAACAGAAGGAAATGCAGCAGGAAATCAGCCGGAGATGCAGCAGCAGGAGCTGCAGGGAAAGAAGATGCAGCCACACCAGAGGCAGGAGCAGATTCAGCAGGATATGTAGAAGGAGATTCAGCAGGATATGTAGAAGGAGATTCAGCAGCAGGGGATGTAGTAGGAGATGCAGCAGGAGATACATCAGCAGGAATTGTAGCAGGAGATGCTGGAAGAGATTCTGCAGAAGAAAATTCAGCAAGAGTTGCAGCAGGAGATGAAATAGCAACATAAGCATCAGCAGTTACAGCAGGAAGTGCAGCCGGAGATTCAGTAGGAGATGTAGCAGCTAGAGATGCAGCCGCAGATGCCTTCAACAGGATGTGCAGCTGAAATGCAAAAGCTCTAGATGTATCCGTAAAAGACTGAGCAGCAGATGCAGCAGGAAATGGAGATGCTTCTGCAGATGCATTCGCAGAAACTTCAGAAGGAGATGCAGCAGCAGGAGATTTAGCAGGAGATGCAGGAGTAGATGAAGCAGCAGCATATGCAACAGCAGAAGCACCAAATGGAGCAGAAAGAGATGCAGCAGGTGATGGAGCAGCAGATTCAACGGGAAATGGTGCATCAGGAGACGTATCTGCAGATGTATCCACAGATGCATGAGCAGAGGATGCATCAGGAGATGTAGCAGAAGGAGATACAGGAGCAGGTGATGTCGCAGGAGATGCAGCAGGAGATGCAACACCAGAAGATGCAGCACCAAGAGATGCAGCAGGAGATGCAGCAGCACATGCAGTATCAGCAGATGAAGAAGCAGGAGATGAAGCAGCAGATTCAGCAGCAGGAGATGCAGCAGCAGGAAATACAACAGGAATAGATGCAGCAGCAGGAGATGCAGCAGGAATTGAAGCAGAAAATGCATCAGCAGGAAATGCAGCACCAAGAGATTCAGACGGAGATGCAGAAAGAGATGCAGAAGCAGGAGATGAGGCAGCAGATGCAGCAGCACGAGTTGCAGCAGAAGGAGATGCTGCAGGAGCACATGCAGAAGGTGATGCAGCTGTAGGAGATGCAGCATCAACAGATGCAGCAGAAGATTTAGCAGCAGGACATTCAAAATGATATGTAGAAGCATGAGATGCCGCAGGAGATTCATCACGAGATTCAGCAGCAACTGATGCAGCAGCAGGAGAAACAGCAGGAGATGCAGCAGCAGCAGGAGATGCAGAAGCAGATGCAGCAGGAAATGAAGATTCAGCAGAAGATGCAGTAGGAAGAAATTCTTCAACATATGCAGCAGCAGGATATGATGCAGCAACTGGAGATACAGCAGGTTATGGAGAAAGAGGAGATGATGCAGCAGACGCAGCAGCAGGAGATTCAGCAGTAGGAGATTAAGAAGCAGGAGAATGTACTGCAAAAGAAGCAGCAGGAGATGCATATTCAGAAGGAGATATGTCAGGAGATGTAGCAGGATATGTAGCAGCATGAGCTGCCGCCTGAGATTCAGGAGGAGATTCAGCAGAAGGAGATGAAAGAGCAGGAGATGCATCAGCAGGAGATGCAGAAGCAGATGCTAAAGGAGGAGATGCAGCAGGAGGAGATGCAGCAGGAGGAGATGCAGAAGGTAATAGAGCAGCAGGAGATTCAGAAGAAGGGGATGCAGTAGCAGCAGATGCAGGAGAAGCAGCACCAGGAGATGAAGAGGCAGGAGATTCAGCAGGATATGCATCAGCAGGAAATGTAGCAGGAGATTCTGCATCAGGAAAGACCGTAGGAGTGTCTGCAGCAGGAATTCAGCGGAAGATTCAGCAGAAGATGCAGCAGGAGATAAAGAAGGAGATTCAGCAGCAGGAGATGTAGTAGGAGATGCAGCAGGAGATACGGCAGCAGGAGTTGCAGGAGGAGATTCTGCAGAAGAAGATTCAGCAGGAGATACAGCAGGAGAGGCATCAGGAGATGAAGTAGCAACATATGCATCAGGGGTTACAGCAGGAAGGGCAACAGGAGATTCAGCAGGTGATGTAGCAGCAGGAGATGCAGCCGCAGATGCCTTCCGGAGGAAATGCAGAAGCACTAGATGCATCCGTAGAAAATTGAGCATCAGATGCAGCAGGAAATGGAGATACTTCTGCAGATGCATCTGCAGATGCATGAGGAGAGGATGCATCAGGAGATGTAGCAGCAGGAGACAGAGGAGCAGGTGATGCCGCAGGAGATGCAACACCAGAAGATGCAGCACCAAGAGATGCAGCAGGAGACGCAGCAGCAGGAGATGCAGCAGCCGGAAATACAACAGGAATAGATGCAGAAGGTAATGCAGCAGGAGGAGTTGAAGCAGAATATGCATCAGGAGGAAATGCAGCACCAAAAGATTCAGAGAGAGATGCAGCAGAAGGTGCAGCAGCAGGAGATGCAGAAGCAGATGTTGCAGCAGGTGCAACACCAGCAGATGCAGCAATAGGAGATGCAGCAGCAGTAGATGCAGCAGGAGATTCAGCAGCATGAGATTCAACAGCAGGAGATTCAACAAAAGACAAAGGATATTCATCAGCAGACAAAGGATATTCAGCAGCAGAAACAGCATCAGGAGATAAAGCAGCAGGAGATGCATCAGGAGATGCAGAAGCAAACGCAGCAGTAGGAGTGGCAGCAGGTGGAGATGCATCAGGAAATGCATATTCAGAAGGAGATGCAAAAGGAGATTCAGCATGATATGTAGAAGCAGGAGATGCCGCAGGAGATTCATCTGGAGATTCAGCAGGAACTGATGCAGCAGCAGGAGAAGCAGCACCATATGCAGCAGCAGATGCAGAACCATATGCAGCAGGAGATACAGGGGCAGATGAAGCAGCAGATGCAGCTGGAGATGTAGCATCACCAGAAGCAGCAGCAGATGCAGCAGCAAATTATGCAGGATGAGATGCAGCAAGAATTGCATCAGCACGAGATGCTGCTGGAAATTCAGTAGGATATGCAACAGCAAGAGATTTGGCTACAGCAGATGCATCAGGATATGCAGCAGCAGCTGCAGCTGCATGAGGTGTATCAGCAGGAGACGTAGCAGGAGATGAATATTCAGCAGGTGATGCACCAGGATATGCAGCAGGAGATTCAAGAGAAGGAAATGCAGCAGGAAATCAGCCAGAGATGCAGCAGCAGGAGATGCAGTAAAAGAAGATGCAGCCGCACCAGAGGCAGCAGCAGATTCAGCAGGAATTGCAGCATCAGGAGATGAAGAGGCAGGAGATTCAGCAGAAGGAGATGAAGAGGCAGGAGATTCAGCAGAAGGAGATGAAGAGACAGGAGATGCAGCAGGAGATGCAGCAGCAGGAGATGCAGAAGCAGATGTTTCAGCACGTGCAGCACCAGCAGATGCAGCAACAAGAGATGCAGCATTAGGAGATGCTGCAGCAGCATATGCAGAAAGTGATGCAGCAGTAGGATATGTACCAGCAGTAGATGGAGCAGCAGATTCAGCAGAAGGAGATTCCTCAGCAGAGACGGCATAAGGAGATTCAGCATGATATGTAGAAGCATGAGATGCTGCATGAGATTGATAAGGAGATTCAGGAGGAACTGATAGAGCATCAGGAGAAGCAGCAGGAGATGCAGAAGCAGATGCAGCAGGAAATGAAGATTCAGCAGAAGATGCAGAAGGAAGAGATCCTTCAACATATGCAGCAGCATGATATGATGCAGCAACTAGAGATACAGCAGGTTATGGAGAAAGAGGAGATGATGCAGCAGACGCAGCAGCAGGAGATTAAGAAGCAGGAGATTCAACAGCAAAAGAAGCAGCAGGAGATGCATATTCAGAAGGAGATATGTCAGGAGATGTAGCAGGATATGTAGCAGCATGAGATGCCGCCTGAGATTCAGGAGGAAATTCAGCAGAAGGAGATGCAAGAGCAGGAGATGAAGCAGCAGGAGATGCAGAAGCAGATGCAGCAGGAGCCGATGCAGCAGCAGGACACGCATCAGGAGTCGATGCAGAAAGTAATAGAGCTACAGGAGATTCAGAAGAAGGAGATACAGAAAGAGATTCAGCAGCAGGAGATGCAGCAGCAGGAAAGGCAGCAGTATATTCAGAAGCAGGATATGCAGCAAGAGATGCAGCAGCAGAAATGTAGCCGCAGATGCATCAGAAGCAGATGCAACAGGAGATGCAGCAGCAGCAGATTCCGCAGGAGATGCAGCAGCAGAAGATGCACAAGGAGTTGCAGCATCAGGAGATGAAGCAGGAAATGCAGCAGCAGGGGATGTAGTAGCAGGAGACACAGAAGGAGATGCAGAAGGAGCTGCAGCATCAGGAGATGCAGCAGGGAATGCAGCAGCAGCAGAAGTAACAGGAGATGCAGCAGCATCATATGCACTAGGAGATGTAGCAGCAGGGGATGAAGAAGCAGGAGATTCTACAGGTGATTCAGCCGGAGATGCAGAAGGAGGAGATGCAGCATCAGGAATTGCAGAGTAGTAGATGAAGTAAAGAAGATGCAGCAGAAGGAAATATAGCAGGAGATGCAGCCGCCGTAAATGCAGCAAAAGAGAAATTATCATCAGATGCAGCAGCAGATGCAGTGGAAGAGGATGCAACAGCAGATGCAGCAGCAGGAGACCTATCAGGAGATGCAGCAGGAGATGAAGCAGCAGCAGATGCAGCAGCAAATTCAGCAGATACAGCAGGAGATGCTGTAGCAGGAGATGCAGAAGGAGATGTAGCAGAACGAGATGCAGCAGCCGGAGATGCAGCAGCAGGATATGCAGTAAAAGAAGATGCAGCCGCACCAGAGGCAGCAGCAGATTCAGCAGGAGTTGCAGCAGCAGGAGATTGAGCAGGAGATGCATCAGCAGGAAATGCATCAGCAGATTCTGCAGCAGGAGATTCAGTAGAAAATGCAGCAGGAGATGCAGCAGGAGATATTGAAGGAGATTCAGCAGCAGGGGATGCAGTAGGAGATGCAGCAGGAGATTCATCAGCAGGAATTGTAGCAGGAGATGCTGGAGGAGATTCTGCAGAAGAAGATTCAGCAGGAGATACAGCAGCAGATGAAATAGCAACATAAGCATCAGCAGTTACAGCAGGAAGTGCAACAGGAGATTCAGCAGGAGATGCAGCCGCAGATGCCTTCAACAGGATATGCAGCTGAAATGCAGAAGCACTAGGTGCATCCGTAGATGATTGAGCAGCAGATGCAGCAGGAAAAGGAGATGCTTCTGCAGATGAATCCGCAGATGCATCTGCAGAGGATGCAGCAGGAGATGAAGCAGCAGATGCAGCAGCAGGAGATGCAGGAGGACATCAAGTAGAAGGAGATGCAGCAGCAGCAAGTGTAGCAGGAGATGCAGCAGTACATGAAGCATCAGGAAATGGAGCAGCTGATTAATCAGCAGGAGGTAATGCAGCAAGTGATGCAGCAGCAGGTGATGCAGATTCAGTAGGAGATGTAGCAGCAGAAGTTGCTGCAGCAGATGATGCAGCAGGAGATGCAGCAGAAGGAAATGCAGCAAGATATGCTGCAGGAGGAGACGCGGTAGGATATGAAGCGGGAGATGCAGCAGCAGGAAATGCAGCCGGGGATGCATGTTCAGCAGTAGATTCAGCAGAATCTTCAGAAGGAGATGAAGCAGCAGGAGATTTAACAGGAGATGCAGCAGTAAATGAAGCAGCAGCATATGCAACAGCAGATGTACCAGATGGAGCAGAAAGAGATGCAGCAGGGGATGGAATCACACACAGAATCACAGAATGATCATGTTGGAAGAGACCCACTGGATCGTCGAGTCCAACCATTCCCACCAGTCTCTAAATTATGCTCCTAAGCACCTTGTCTACCCTAATCTTAAACACCTCCAGGGACGGTGACTCAGCCACCTCCCTGGGCAGACTGTTCCAATGCCTAACCACCCTCTCCGTGAAGAACTTTTTCCTAATCTCGAGCCTAAATCTCCCCTGGCGGAGCTTGAGGCCATTCTCTCTCGTCCTGTCCCCTGTCACTTGGGAGAAGAGGCCAGCTCCCTCCTCTCCACAACCTCCCTTCAGGTAGTTGTAGAGAGTAATAAGCTCTCCTCTCAGCGTCCTCTTTTCCAGGCTGAACACCCCCAGCTCTCTCAACCGCTCCTCATAAAATTTGTTCTCCAGCTCCTTCACCAGCTTCGTTGCCCTTCTCTGGACTCGCTCCAGAGCCACAACATCCCTCTTGTGGTAAGGGGCCCAGAACTGAACACAGTACTCGAGGTGCGGTCTCACCAGTGCTGAGTACAGAGGGAGAATAACCTCCCTGGACCTGCTGGTCACGCCGTTCCTGATACAAGCCAAGATGCCTTTGGCCTTCTTGGCCACCTGGGCACACTGCTGGCTTATGTTCAGTCGGTTGTCAACCAACACATCCAGGTCCTTCTCCTCCTGGCAGCTTTCCAGCCAGGTCTCTCCTAGTCTGTAGCTCTGTTTAGGGTTGTTGTGCCCCAAGTGCAGGACCCGGCATTTGGCCTTGTTAAACCTCATGCCGCTGGTCTCAGCCAAGCAGTCCAGCCTGTTCAGATCCCTTTGCAGAGCCTCCCGACCCTCCAGCAGATCCACACTTTCACCCAGCTTGGTGTCATCTGCAAACTTGCTAAGGGAGCACACAATGCCTTCATCCAGGTCGTTGATAAAGACATTAGACAGGACTGGACCCAGGAATGAGCCCTGGGGAACCCCACTGGTCTCCAGCTGGATTTAACTCCATTTACCACCACCCTCTGGGCCCCGTCATTCAACCAGTTTTTCACCCAGGAGATTGTGCACCCGTCCAGGCCAGAGGCCGACAGTTTCCAAAGTAGAATGCTATGACAAACTCTATCAAAGGCTTTCCAAAGTCCAGGAAAACCACATCCACAGCCTTTCCCTTGTCCAAGAGTTTAGTCACTTGGTCATAGAAGGTGATTAGATTACTCTGGCAAGACCTGCCTTTCACGAACCCGTCTTGACTGGGCCTGATCACCCGGTTCTCTTGCAAGTGCTTCTTGATAGCACTCGAGATCACCCGCTCCATGACTTTCCCCGGTACCGAGGTCAGACTGACAGGCCTGTAGTTCCCCGGATCCTCCCTGCGCCCCTTCTTATAGATGGGCACGACATCAGCCAGCCTCCAGTCCAGCGGAACCTCCCCAGTCATCCAGGACTGTTGGAAGATGATGGAAAGGGGTTTGGCCAGCACATCCGCCAGTTCCCTCAAAACTCTTGGGTGGACTCCATCCGGCCCCATAGACTTGTCGGCATCTAGCCAGGCAAGCAAGTTTCTAACCACCTCCTCTCAGACCTTGGGAACCTCATACTTCTCTTCCAACCCCTGGGGTTGTGCACAGAGGGGACAATTTTCCTTACTGTTAAAGACTGAGGCAAAGTAGGCATTGAGTACTTCAGACTTGTCTTCGTCCCCTGTTACTCTTGTTCCCTCTGCATCTACTAGGGACTGGAGATTCTCCCTAGCCCTCCTTTTGCTGTTGATGTATTTGTAGAAAGACTTTTTGTTGTCTTTCACAGACTTGGCCAATCGCATTTCTAGTTGGGCCTTAGCACTCCTGACTTTTTCCCTGCACGTTCTCGCCTCCTACCTATAGTCCACCCAGGATGCCTGCCCCTTCCTCCAGAGGTTGTAGACCCTCCAATTCCTATTGATGTCTCTTCGGACCTCCATACTCAGCCATGCTGGTTTTTTACCCCGACGGCTACTTTTCTGGAACTTAGGGACTGCTTTCTCCTGAGCTGCTAGGAGTTCCTTCTTAAAGAGCGCCCAGCCCTCATGGACACCTTTGCCCTCAAGGAGCGCCTCCCATGGGACTTTTCCCACCAGCCTTCTGAACAGCCCAAAGTCTGCTCTCTGAAAGTTGAGGGCAACTCTTCTGCTAACCTCCACCTTCTTCATCTCACCCTGCACAGAGAACCCTATCATCTCATGATCGCTTTGCCCCAAGCGTCCTCCAACCTTCACATCCCCCACCAGTCCTTCTCTGTTCGCAAACAGCAGGTCCAGGAGGGCACCGTCCCTTGTCGGTTCGCTCACCGGCTGTGTGAGGGAGTTGTCTTCCACACACTCCACGAACCTCCGGGACTGCTTCCTCTCTGCTGTATTATACTCCCAGCCTATATCTGGGAAATTGAAGTCTCCACAAGGACTAGAGGTAGCGATCTTGAGACTACACTCAGTTGTTTGTAGAAGAGCTCATCAGCTGCTTCTTCTTGGCTTAATTAGGCAGAGATTTGGGTGGCAATAAATAACCTGGGGTTTCTCTGCTGCTGGCAATGCACCCAGAAAGTCTGGGAAGGGCCCCCCTGTGCCACCCCTTGCCGCTCGCCCCAGGGATTTGCTGGCCGTGGAGACCAGGGATGTCAGCAGCATCTTCCATTTTCCCTCGTCCAAGAGTTTAGTCACTTGGTCAGACAAGGTGATTTGATTACTCTGGCAAGAACTAACACTAACTCTAACCCTAACCCAAACCTAACACTAACACTAACCCTAACCCTAACCCTAACCCTAACACTATACCTAATGTTAAATCTAACCCTTACCCAAACCCTAACACTAGCCCTAACCCTAAACCTAACTCTATCCCTAACCCTAACTCTAACCTCTAAACCTAATTTTAACCCTAACCCTAACCTTGACCCTAAACCGAAACCTAAACCTAACCCTTCCCCTAACCCTAACCCTAACCCTAACCCTAACACTAATCCCTAACACTAACCCTAACCCTAGCTATAACCTTAACACTTAATCCCTAACGCCTACCACTAACACTAACCCCCTAACCCTAAACCTATATTTAATCCTAATCTAAACCCTAACCCTAACCCCAAACCCTAACCAATAAACATAACACTTAACCATAACTCTAACCCTTATTTTAATGGTGAGCCTACTCCAAATCTAAACATAAATCTAACACTAACCCTAACCATAAACCTAACCCTAACCCTAACCTTAAACTATAACCCTAACCCTAAACTTAACCCCTAACCCTAACCCTAACCCTAAACCTAACCCTAACCCTTACCACCAACCCTAACACCAAACGGTAAACCTAACCATAACCCTAACCCTAACGTTAACCCTAATCAAAATCTAACACTAGCCCTAAACCTAACACCTAACCCTAAACCTAACACCTAACCATAACACTAACCCTAATATTAACACTAATCCTAACCCTAATCCTAAACCTAACCATTACACTTAGCTCTAACACCTAACCCTAACACCAATATTAAACCTGATTCAACTCTAACATTAACCCTAACCCTAAACCATAACACTCACCCTAACCCTAAACCTAAACCTAACCCTAACGCTAACCCTAAACATAGCCCGTACCCGAAACTAAACACTAGCTCTAACCCTAAACTAGCTCTATCCCTAATCCTAACCCTAACCCTGAAACCTAACCTTAACACTAACCCTAACCCTAACCCTAATCCTAATTCTAACCCGAACACTAAACCTAACCCTAACCCTAACCTTAACCATAACCGTAACCCTTAACTCTAACCATAAAAAAACACTAATCCTAACCCTAACATCCTAAGTCTATCCCTATCCCTAACCCTAATACAAACCCTAACCCTAAACATAACTCTTAACCCTAACACTAACACTAACCCTAATAATAACCCTTTTTCTACAACTAAAGTATAATCCTAAACCTAAGCCTAACCCAAATTTCTAACCCAAAATGTAAGCTTAACCTGAAACTTAGTCCAAACACTAAACCTTGCCCTAAACAATAACCCAAAAAATAAGACTGACCCTAATAAAAAAACTAACAGAAACCCCTAACCCCTAAACATAACAAGTATCCTGAACACATAAACATAACACTTAACCATAACTCGAACCCTTATACTAATGGTGGGCCCACACTAAACCTAAACATAAATCTAATACTAACCCTAAACATAAACCTAACCCTAAACCTAAACCAAAAACTAACACTAAATCTAAACCATACCCCAACCCTAACCCTAACACCTAACCCTACCCTAACACTATCCCTAACCCTAACCCAACCCTAAACCTAACCCTAACCCTAATCCTAACCCATAAACATAACACTTAATAATTACTTTAACCCTTGTCCTAATGGTGGGCCCACCCTAAACCTAAACATAAAGCTAACCCTAACTTTAAACCCTAACCATAACCCTAACCCTAACCACTACCAGTGACCCTAACCCGTAACTCTAACACTAACCCTAACCCTAACCCTAACACTTAACTCTAACCCTTAAATATAACCCTAATCGTAACCCTAACCCTAACCTGAACCCTAACACTAACCCTAAATATAACCCTAAACCTAAACATAACACTAACCCTAACCCTAAAACTTACCTTAAACCTAAACCCTAAATTGAACCCAAACCCTAATCCTAACCCTAACCTTAATCTAAATGACCTTAAGCATAATGGCCTAAACCTAACCCTAACCCTAAAAGAACACTAATCCTAAACCTAACACTAAAACTTGCCCTAATCACTAACCTTAACCCTAACACAAACCCTAATACAAACACTAACAAAAAACCCTAAACCCTAATCCTAATCCCTAAAACTGACCAATAAACTTTACACTTAAGCATAACTCTAACCCTTATCCTAATGGTGGGCCCTCCCTAAACCTAAACATATCCCTAACAAAACACCTAACCCTAACCAAACCCTAAACCTAACCCTAACCCTAACCATAAACCTAACCCTAACTCTAACCCTAACCATAAGCCTAAACCTAATGACTCTAACTCTAACCCTAATCGTAACCTTACCCTAATCCTAAAGCCCTAACCCTAACCCCAACACTAACCCTAATCCTAACACTTTTTCTACAACTAAAGTCTAATCCTACATTTTGCCTTAATCTCTAACTCAAAAACTAACCCCACCCTGAAAATTAATCCTTACACTAAAACTTGCCATAATCACTAAACCCAACACTAACACTAATCCTAATCCAAACACTAACACAAAACCATAACTGTTAACCCTAACCCCTAACCCTAATCCATAAACATAACACTTAAAAATAACTCTAACCCTTATCCTAATGGTGGGCCCACCCTAAACCAAAACATAAATCTAACCCTTACCCTAACACTGACCCTAACCCTAAAACCTAACCCTAACATTAACATTAAACCTAACCCTAACACTAACCCCAACGCTAACACAAACCCTAACCATAACCCTAACCCAAATCACCCTAAGCCTAATGGCCTAACCCTAACACAAACCCTAAACATAATATCACACTTACCCTAACTCGAAACCTAACACTAGCCCTAACCAAAACCCTAACCCTAACACTTACCCATAAACCTAAACCTGACACTAAGCCTAAACATGACACTAACCCAAACACTAACACCAACCCTAACCCTAAAAGAAACACTTAACTCTAAACCTAACCCTAACCCTAAACCTAACCCCAACCCTAGCCCTAAGACTAACACCTAACTCTAATCCAAGCCCTAACCCTAACCATAATCCAAATGAACTTAATCCTAATGGCCTAAACCTAACCCTAACCCTAAAGACACACTAACCCTAACCCTTAACTAAACCCTTATGTTAATTATGGACCAATCCTAACCCTAAACATAACCCTAACCCTAACTCCCTAACCCTAACCCTATCCCTAATCCAAATTTAAACCCTAACCCTAACACAAACCCTAACTCTAAACATAACTCTTAACCCTAACCCTAACACGAACCCTAATCCTAACCCTTATGCTACAACTAAAGTCTAATCCTAAACCTAACCTTAATCTCTAACACAAAAACTAAGCCTAACCTAAAAATTAATCCTAAACCTTGCCATAAATATTAAACACAGCTCTAACACAAACCTTAATAAAAACACTAACACAAAACCCTAACCTTTAACCCTAACACCTAACCATAACCCATAAACATAACACTTAAGCGTAACTCTAACCCTTATCTAAATGGTGGGCCCACCCTAAACTAAAACATAAATCTGACCCGAACCCTAACCATAAACCTAACCCTAACACTAACCCAAATGACACTAAGTCAAATGGCCTAACCTTAACACTAACCCTAACCCTAATGACGCATTAACCCTAATCCCACCTTAATCATAACCCTAACCCTAAGCCTAACCATAATCCCAACCCCCTAAATCTAACTCTAACCCTAACCCTAAACGTAACCCTAACACAACCCTGAACCTAACTCTAACCCGAACCCTAACACTTAGCCTAAACCTAATCCTAACTCAACCCTAACACTAACCCTAACACCTAAACCTAACCCTAACACCTCAACCTAACCCTAACACTAACCCAAAATATAACCCTAACCTAAAATTAACACTAACCCTAACCCCTAACCCTAACACTAACCCTAACACTAAACCTAACCCCTAATATTAACCCTAACACTAACCCTAAACCTAACCCTTACCCTTACCCTAACAGTAACCCTATACCTAACCCCTAACCCTAAACCTAACCCTAACCCCTAATCCTAACTCTAACATTAAACCTAAACCTAACCCTAACACTTACACTAATCATAAACACTAACCCTAACCACAAAACAAAGCCTAACCGTAACACTAACCCTAACCCCTAAACTTAACCCTAACCTTAACTCTAACTCTAACCCTTACCCTAAATCTACCCCTAACCCCTAACCCTACCCATAACCTTAAGCATGACCTTAACTCTACCACTAACCCTAACCCTAATAGTAACACCCAAACCTAACCCTAACTGTAACACTAACCCCTAACCATAACCCTAACCCTAACCCCTAACCCCAACCCTAACCCAAACCTAACCCTAACCCTAACCATAACACCTAATCCTAACACTAAACATAACCTTATCCCTAACCAAACCCTAACCAGAACCCTAACCAGAACCCTAACCCTATCCCTAACCCTAATCCTAACCCCTAACCCCAAGTCTAAACCTAACACTAACTCTAAACATAACCCTAACCCTAACAACCCTAACCCTATCCCTAGCCCTATCCCTAAACCTAACCGTAACCCTAACACTAACCCTAACACCTAACCATAACACTAACCCAACTCTAACAGTATACTTAACCCTATCCCTAACCCTAACACTAACCCTAATCCTAACACCTAACAATAACAATATCCCTAACCCTAACACAAACCCTAACACTAACACCTAAATCTAAACAATAACCCTAACCCTAACCCTAACCTTAACAAACCTAACCCTATCAATAACCCCTAACACTAACTCTAACCCTAACCCTAACCCTACCCATAACACCAACCCTAACCCAAATGACCCTAAGCTTTATGGCCTAACCCTAATCCTAATGGCACACTAACCCTATCCCAACACTAACCATAACACTAACCCTAACCATAACACTAACGCTTACCCCCTAACCCTAACCATATCCCTAACACTAATCCAAACCCTAACCCTAAATATAACTCTTAACCCTAATACTAACACTAATCCTAACCCTTATTCTACAATTAAAGCCTAATCCTAAACTTAAACCTAACCTTAATCTCTAACACAAAAAAGAAGCCAAACCTGAAACTTGATCCTAGCCCTAAACCTTACACTAAAAACTAACCCCAACACTAAAAATAACCCTAATCCAAACACTAACACAAAACCCTAACTCCTAACCATAACCCCTAACCCTAAACCAATAAACATAATACTTAACTATAATTCTAACCCTTATCCTAATGGTGGGCCCACCCTAAGACTAAACATAAATCTATACCTAACCCTAAACCTAACCCTAACATTAACACTAACCCTAAACCCAAACCCTAACCCTAACCTAACCATAACCCTAAGACTAAATCTAACCCTAAACCAACCCTAATCTTAAACCTAACCCTAAACCTAACACAAACCCTAACACCTAACTATAACCTTTAACCCTAACCCTAACCCTGACACAACCCTAACCGTAACCATAACCCTAAACCTAACGACCCTAAACATAAACCTAACCGTAACCATATCCCTAACGCTAAACCTAACCATAACCATATCCCTAACCCAACCCCAACCCCAACCCAAACCCTAACACCTAACCCTAACACTAACCCAACCCTAACACTAACCCTAATGCTAACCTAATCCTAACTCAACCCCCACCCTAACACTAACACTTAAACCTAACCCTAACCCCTAACCCTAAACTTAACCCTAACGCTAACACTAAACATAACTCCTAACCCTGACCCTAACTCAAACCCTAACTCTAACCCTAAACATAACCCTAACTCTAAACCTTAACCTAACCCTAACCCTAACCATAGTCCTAACCCAAATGAACCTAAGCTTAATGGCCGAACACTAACCCTAACCCTAATGGCACACTTACCCTAACCCGAAACCTAACACTAGCCCTAACCCTAACCCTAACACTAACCCTAACACTTACCCTGACAATAAACCAAAACTTAACCCTAACGCTAACCCTAACCCTAACCCTAACCCCAACCCTAACCCTAACCCTAACCCTAACCACCAACTTTAGCCATAACCCTAACCCTAACAATAACTATAACCCCCAAACCTTAATCCTATCCCTAACCCTATTCCAAACCCTAACTCTAAATATAACTCTTAACCCTAACCCTAACAATGACACTAATGCTAAAACTTATTCTACAACTAAAGTCTAATCCTAAACCTAAACCTAACCTTAATCTGTAACTCAAAAACTAAGCCTAACATCAAACTTAATCCTAACTCTAAACCTTGCCCTAAACACTAAACACTACACTACACTAACCTTAATCCAAACACTAACACAAAACCCTAACCCTTAAACCAAAAACCTAACCATAATCCATACACATAACAATTAACCAGAACTCTAACCCTTATCCTAATGGTGGACCCTAAACCTAAACATATATCTAACCATAACCCTAACCATAAACTTAAATCTAATCCTAACCCAAATGACGTTAAGCTTAATGGCGTAACCCTAACCCTAACGCTAATGGCACGTAACGCTAACCCAACGCTAAACATAACCCTAACTCTAACACTAACCCTAAATCTAACCCTTATTCTACAACTAAAATCTAATCCTAAACTTAAACATAACCTTAATCTCTAACCCAAAAACTAAGGTTAACCTGAAACTTAATCCTAACCGTAAACCTTGCCTAAACACTAACACCAACACTAACACAAACCCTTATCCAAACACTAACACAAAACCCTAACCCCTAACCCTAACCCCCCAAACCTAACCCATAAACATTGCACTTAAGCATAACTCTAAACCTTATCCTAATAGTGGGCCCACCCTAAACCTAAACATAAATCTAACCCTAACCCTAACCCTAACCCAACATTAACCCTAACATTAAACCTAAACCATAACCCTAACACTAACCTTAAACCTAAACCATAACCTTAACATTAACATTAACCCTAACCCCTGACCATAACTCTAACCCTAACCCTAACCCTAAACGTAACCCCGCCCTAACCCTAACCCTAATGCCTAACCCTAATCCTAACCCTAACTCTAACCCAAACCTAACCCTAACCCTAAACCTATCCCTAACTATAATCCAAACCCTCACTCTGAACATAACTCTTAACCCTAACACTAACAATAACCCTAATCCTAACCCTTATTCTAAAACTAAAGTCTAATCCTAAACCTAACATTAATATTGAACTCAAAAACTAAGCCTAACCTGAAACTTAATCCGAACCCTAAAACTTGCCCTAAACACTACACCTAACACTAAAACCAATCGTAATTCAAACACTAAGACAAAACCCTAACTACTTACCCTAACACCTAACCTAACCCATAAACATAACACTTAACCATAACACTAACTCTTATCCTAATGGTAGGCCCATCCTAAACCTAAATATAAATCTAATCCTAACCCTAATCCTAACCCTAACCCTAACCTTAATCCTAACCCTAACACAAATGACCCTATGCCTAACCCGAACACTAACCCTAAACCTAACCCTAACCCTTACCGTAACCCTAACCCTAACACCTACCTCTAACCTACCCTGACCTTAAATCTAAAATTAACCCTAAACTTAACCCTAATCCTAACCCCCTAAACCTAACCCTATCCCTAACTCTAATCCAAACCCTAACCCTAAACATAACTCTTAACCCTAACCCTAAAAATAACCCTAATCCTAACCCTTATTCTACAACTAAAGTCCAATCCTAAACCTAAAACTAACCTTAACCTCTAGCACAAAAACTAAGTCTAATCTGAAACTTAATCCAAATCCTAAACCTTGCCCTAAACACTAAACCCAACACTAACACTAACACTAATATAAACACTAACACAAAACCCTAACCCCTAACCCTAACCCATAAACATAACATTCACCATAACTCTAACACTTATCCTAAACGTGGGCCCACATTAAACCGAAACATAAATCTAATCCTTACCCTAACACTAACCCAAATGGCCCTAACACTAATTGCCTAACCCTAAAGGGACACTAAACCTAACCCTAAAACTAACCCTTATTTTAATATTGGACCTACCCTAACCATAAACATGACATTAACCCTAAACCCCTAATCCTAAACCTATACCTAACCCTAACACTAACCCTAAACCTAACCCAACACAAACCCTAAAATAACCCTAACCCGAATCCTAAATCTAGCCATAAACCTAACCTAAAACTAAACCTAACATAAACCCCTAACCCAAACTCTAACCCTAACCCTAAACCTAACCCTTACCCTAACAGTAACCCTATACCTAAACCCTAACGCTAACCATAACACTAACCATAACCCCTAACACTAACGCTAACATTAAACCTAAACATAACCCTAACACTCACACTAATCATAACCCCTAACCCTAACCAAAAAACAAAGCATAATCGTACTACTAACCCTAACCCCTAAACTTAACCCTAACCTTAACTTTAACTCTAACCCTTACCCTAAAACTACTCCTAACCCCTAACCCTACCCATAACCTTAACCATGACCTTAACCCTATCACTAACCCTAACCCTAACCATAACACCCAAAGAAGACTGGGGACAATAATGCAAAATTCGAGGTAAAAATCGTAAGAAATGTTGTGGCAATTCCTTAAAACTGTAGGACAATTACCCCACATTTGGGGATAATTAGAGAAAGTCTGGGACATCTGCACAAAATTTGAGGAAAATGACAAGATATTTGGGGACAGTTACTCAAAATTCTGAGACAATTCCCATAAACTCGGGCGCACTTACCCTCAACCCGGGGACTATTACAAGAGGATTTGGGAAAATTACTCAAAATTTGGAGGCAATTTCCCAAGACTTTGGGACAATTTCTCAAAATTTGTGGCAAATTACCCAACATTTTGCCGACAATTACCACAAATTTTTGGCCACAATTACCTGAAATATGGAGAGAATTACACAAATTGTGGCAAAATTACCCCAAATTTGGAGGCAGTTACCCCAAATTTCATAAGGATTATTCAAAATCTGGTGACAATTATGCAAAATGCGTGGCAAACTACAAGAATTTTAGGGACAATTACCCAACAGTGGGAGACGGTTGCCCAACATTTTGAGAGAATGCTCCACATTTTGCGGCAGTTACCAAACCTATGAGCACAATTACTCTAAATTCCAGGAAAGTGACCCTAATTTGGGGACAATTATACAAAATCCGATGAAAACGATAAGAAATCTTGTGAAAATGACTCAAAATTTGGTAACAGTTACCCCAAATCCGGCGATAATTAACAAAATTTGGAGAAAATGTCCATCGTTTTGAGATAGCTCCTCAAAACTGGGGGGGCTATTACCCGAAGTTTGCGGATAATTTCCCAAAATTTGGAGACAGTTACCGAAAATTTGAGGGCAATTACCCCAAATTTGGAGAGTATGACTCAAAATTTGGGAAAAAGTACTCAAAATTTGGTGACAATTACCCAACAAGGGAGGGACAATTACTAAAAATGGGAGCAAACTTACTTAAAATTTTGAGGCAATAACCCCAAATCGGGTGAAAATTATGCGACATTTGGGGACAATTATCCACCATTTGGGGACAAATTCACCAAATTTGAGGAAAATTATTAGACATGTTGGGCCAATTACCCAAAATTTGGAGACAGTTACTCAGGATTTGGGGACAATTACCCAAATTTGGAGACAATTGCTGAAATTTGGGAAAACGACAGAAAATTTGGGGACAATTACTAAAAATTGGGGCAAAATGACGCACTATTTAGGGACAATTTCCCCAACATTTGTCGAAAACAACACACCATTTGGAGACAATTACGCCAAAATTGGAGACAATTACTTAGAATTTGGGGTCAATTACCCAACGTTTGGTGACAATTTCCCTCCGTAGGAACACAACTATCAAAACTGTAGAGACAAATACACGAAACTTGTGGAAGATATTAATGAATTGAATCACCATTACCCATAACTTGGAGACAAATTAGAAGACAATTACTCAAAATTTGGTTACAGTTACCGAGAATTTGGGACAATTACACAAATTTTCGGGAAAATGACACAAAATTTGTGGGAAGATACACACAATTTTGAGACAATGCCTAAGAAATTGGCAAAACGCCTCAACAATTTGCGACGATTATCACAAATCTGGGGCTAATGACTCAAAACCTGGCGGGCGACCATTACTAGAAGTTTTTAGGCAGTTATTTCAAATTTGTGCACAATTACTGATTAATTGGAGAGTAATGACCCCAAGTTTGGAGGAAACGACTTAAAATCTGGGGACAATTACCCAAATTTGGGGACAATTACCCCAAATGTGGAGACAACACCCTAACCCTAACCATAAAACACTAACCCCAAACCCAACTCCAATTTTTGGACACTTACCCACAATCTGGAGATAATTCCTCAAAGTTTGTGGACAATTGCGTAAAATTGGAGGACAATTACCCAAGAGTTTGAGACAATTACCCCAAACGGGGAGACAATTGCCCAACATTTGGAGAAGATGACTCAAAATAGTCTGACATTTACCTCGATTTGGGGGAAATGACCCAGGGTTTGGAGAAAATGATGCAAGATTTGGGGACAATTACACAAAATTGGTGGAAAATTACGCCTGATTTTGAGACGACTGTCCAGATTTTGCTGGCAAATACCCCAAATCTGCAGACATTTACTCTAAACTTGAGGAAAATTACCCGAGACTGGGGACAATTATACAAAAATCGAGGTAAAATCGTAAGAACTGTTGTGGCAATTACTTAAAATTGGAGGACAATTACCCCACATTTGGGGATAATTAGAGAAAGTCTGGGACATCTGCACAAAATTTGAGGAAAATTACAAGATATTTGGGGACAGTTACTCAAAATTCTGAGACAACTCCCATAAACTCGGGCGCACTTACCCTCAACCCGGGGACTATTACAAGAGGATTTGGGAAAATTACTCAAAATTTGGAGGCAATTTGCCAAGACTTTGGGACAATTTCTCAAAATTTGTGGCAAATTACCCAAAATTATGCCGACAATTACCACAATTTTTTGGCCACAATTCCCTGAAATATGGAGAGAATTACACAAATTTTGGCAAAATTACCCCAAATTTGGAGGCAGTTACCCCAAATTTCATAAGGATTATTCAAAATCTGGTGACAATTACGCAAAATGCGTGGCAAACTACAAGAATTTTAGGGACAATTACCCAAGAGTGGGAGACGGTTGCCCAACATTTTGAGAGAATGCTCCACATTTTGCGGCAGTTACCAAACCTATGAGCACAATTACTCTAAATTTCAGGAAAGTGACCCTAATTTGGGGACAATTATACACAATTCGATGAAAACGATAAGAAATCTTGTGAAAATGACTCAAAATTTGGTGACAGTTACCCCAAATCCGGCGACAGTTAACAAAATTTGGAGAAAATGTCCATCGTTTTGAGATAGCTCCTCAAAACTGGGGGGGCAATTACCCGATGTCTGCGGATAATTTCCCGAAATTTGGAGACAGTGACCGAAAATTTGAGGAGGATTACCCAAAATTGGGAGAGAATTACTCAAAATTTGAGGGCAATTACCCCAAATTTGGAGAGAATGACTCAAAATTTGGGAAAAAGTACTCAAAATTTGGTGACAATTACCCAACCAGGGGGTTACAATTACTAAAAATGTGGGCAAACTTACCTAAAATTTGAGGCAATAACCTCAAATTTGGTGGAAATTATGCTATATTTGGGGACAATTATCCACCATTTGGGGACAAATACACCAAATTTGAGGAAAATTATTAGACATGTTGGGCCAATTACCCAAAATTTGGAGACAGTTACTCAGGATTTGGGGACAATTACCCAAATTTGGAGACAATTGCTGAGATTTGGGAAAACGACAGAAAATTTAGGGACAACTACTAAAAATTGGGGCAAAATGACCCCCTATTTAGGGACAATTTCCCCAACATTTGTCAAAAACGACACACCGTTTGGAGACAATTACGCCAAAATGGGAGACAATTACTTAGAATTTGGGGTCAATTACCCAACGTTTGGTGACAATTTCCCTCCGTAGGAACACAACTATCAAAACTGTAGAGACAAATACACGAAACTTGTGGAAGATTTTAATGACTTGAATCACCATTGCCCATAACTTGGAGACAAATTAGAAGACAATTACTCAAAATTTGGTTACAGTTACCGAGAATTTGGGACAATTACACAAATTTTCGGGAAAATGACACAAAGTTTGTGCGAAGATACACACAAATTTGAGACAATGCCTAAGAAATTGGCAAAACGCCTCAACAATTTGCGACGATTATTACAAATCTGGGGCTAATGACTCAAAACCTGGTGGGCGACGATTACTAGAAGTTTTTAGGCAGTTATTTCAAATTTGTGCACAATTACTGAGTAATTGGGGAGTAATCACACCAAGTTTGGAGGAAATGACTTAAAATCTGGGGACAATTACCCAAATTTGGGGACAATTACCCCAAATGTGGAGACAACACCCTAACCCTAACCACAAAACACTAACCCGAAACCCAACTCCAATTTTTGGACACTTACCCAAAATCTGGAGATAATTCCTCAAAGTTTGTGGACAATTGCGTACAATTGGAGGACAATTCCCCAAGAGTTTGAGACAATTACCCCAAACTGGGAGACAATTGCCCAACATTTGGAGAACATGACTCAAAACAGTCTGACATTTACCTCGATTTGGGGGAAATGACCCAGGGTTTGGAGAAAATGATGCAAGATTTGGGGACAGTTTCACAAAATTGGTGGAAAATTACGCCTGATTTTGAGACGACTGTCCAGATTTTGCTGGCAAATACCCCAAATCTGCAGACATTTACTCTAAACTTGAGGAAAATTACCCGAGACTGGGGACAATTATACAAAAATCGAGGTAAAATCGTAAGAAATGTTGTGGCAATTACTTAAAACTGGAGGACAATTACCCCACATTTGGGGATAATTAGAGAAAGTCTGGGACATCTGCACAAAATTTGAGGAAAATTACAAGATATTTGGGGACAGTTACTCAAAATTCTGAGACAACTCCCATAAATTCGGGCGCACTTACCCTCAACCCGGGGACTATTACAAGAGGATTTGGGAAAATTACTCAAAATTTGGAGGCAATTTCCCAAAACTTTGGGACAATTTCTCAAAATTTGTGGTAAATTACCCAACATGTTGCCGACAATTACCACAAATTTTTGGCCACAATTACCTGAAATATTGAGAGAATGACACAAATTTTGGCAAAATTACCCCAAATTTGGAGGCAGTTACCCCAAATTTGGGGGCAGTTACCCCAAATTTCATAAGGATTATTCAAAATCTGGTGACAATTACGCAAAATGCATGGCAGACTACAAGAATTTTAGGGACAATTACCCAACAGTGGGAGACGGTTGCCCAACATTTTGAGAGAATGCTCCAGATTTTGCGGCAGTTACTAAACCTATGAGCACAATTACTCTAAATTTCAGGAAAGTGACCCTAATTTGGGGACAATTATACAAAATTCGATGAAAACGATAAGAAATCTTGTGAAAATGACTCAAAATTTGGTGACAGTTACCCCAAATCCGGCGACAATTAACAAAATTTGGAGAAAATGTCCATCGTTTTGAGATAGCTCCTCAAAACTGGGGGGGCAATTACCCGAAGTTTGCGGATAATTTCTCGAAATTTGGAGACAGTTACTGAAAATTTGAGGAGGATTACCCAAAATTGGGAGAGAATTACTCAAAATTTGAGGGCAATTACCCCAAATTTGGAGAGAATGACTCAAAATTTGGGAAAAAGTACTCAAAATTTGGTGACAATTACCCAACCAGGGGGTTACAATTACTAAAAATGTGAGCAAACTTACTTAAAATTTTGAGGCAATAACCCCAAATCGGGTGAAAATTATCCGATATTTGGGGACAATTATGCACCATTTGGGGACAAATTCACCAAATTTGAGGAAAATTATTAGACATGTTGGGCCAATTACCCAAAATTTGGAGACAGTTACTCAGGATTTGGGGACAATGACCCAAATTTGGAGACAATTGCTGAAATTTGGGAAAACGACACAAAATTTGGGGACAATTACTAAAAACTGGGTCAAAATGACCCCTTATTTAGGGACAATTTCCCCAACATTTGTCGAAAACGACACACCGTTTGGAGACAATTACGCCAAAATTGGAGACAATTACTTAGAATTTGGGGTCAATTACCCAACGTTTGGTGACAATTTCCTTCCGTAGGAACACAACTATCAAAACTGTAGAGACAAATACACGAAACTTGTGGAAGATTTTAATGACTTGAATCACCACTGCCCATAACTTTGAGACAAATTAGAAGACAATTACTCAAAATTTGGTTACAGTTACCGAGAATTTGGGACAATTACACAAATTTTTGGGAAAATGACACAAATTTTGTGGGAAGATACACACAATTTTGAGACAATGCCTAAGAATTTGGCATAACGCCTCAACAATTTGCAACAATTATTACAAATCTGGGGCTAATGACTCAAAACCTGGCGGGCGACGATTGCTAGAAGTTTTTAGGCAGTTATTTCAAATTTGTGCACAATTACTGATTAATTGGAGAGTAATGACCCCGAGTTTGGAGGAAATTACTTAAAATCTGGGGACAATTACCCAAATTTGGGGACAATTACCCCAAATGTGGAGACAACACCCATAACCCTAACCATAAAACACTAACCCCAAACCCAACTCAAATTTTTGGACACTTACCCAAAATCTGGAGATAATTCCTCAAAGTTTGTGGACAATTGCGTAAAATTGGAGGACAATTCCCCAAGAGTTTGAGACAATTACCCCAAACTGGGAGACAATTGCCCAACATTCGGAGAACATGACTCAAAATAGTCTGACATTTACCTCGATTTGGGGGAAATTACCCAGGGTTTGGAGAAAATGATGCAAGATTTGGGGACAATTACACAAATTTGGTGGAAAATTACGCCTGATTTTGAGACGACTGTCCAGATTTTGCTGGCAAATACCCCAAATCTGCAGACATTTACTCTAAACTTGAGGAAAATTACCCGAGACTGGGGACAATTATACAAAAATCGAGGTAAAATCGTAAGAAATGTTGTGGCAATTACTTAAAATTGGAGGACAATTACCCCACATTTGGGGATAATTAGAGAAAGCCTGGGACATCTGCACAAAATTTGAGGAAAATGAGAAGATATTTGGGGACAGTTACTCAAAATTCTGAGACAATTCCCATAAACTCGGGCACACTTACCCTAAACCCGGGGACTATTACAAGAGGATTTGGGAAAATTACTCAAAATTTGGAGGCAATTTCCCAAGAAAGATTTTAGGACAATTTCTCAAAATTTGTGGCAAATTACCCAACATTTTGCCGACAATTACCACAAATTTTTGGCCACAATTACCTGAAATATGGAGAGAATTACACAAATTGTGGCAAAATTACCCCAAATTTGGAGTCAGTTACCCCAAATTTCATAAGGATTATTCAAAATCTGCTGACAATTACGCAAAATGCGTGGCAAACTACAAGAATTTTAGGGACAATTACCCAACAGTGGGAGACGGTTGCCCAACATTTTGAGAGAATGCTCCACATTTTGCGGCCGTTACCAAACCTATGAGCACAATTACTCTAAATTTCAGGAAAGTGACCCTAATTTGGGGACAATGATACAAAATTCGATGAAAACAATAAGAAATTTTGTGAAAATGACTCAAAATTTGGTGACAGTTACCCCAAATCCGGCGACAATTAACAAAATTTGGAGAAAATGTCCATCGTTTTGAGATAGCTCCTCAAAACTGGGGGGCAATTACCCCAAGTTTCCGGATAATTTCCCGAAATTTGGAGACAGTTACCGAAAATCTGAGGAGGATTACCCAAATTTGGGAGAGAATTACTCAAAATTTGAGGGCAATTACCCCAAATTTGGAGAGAATGACTCAAAATTTGGGAAAAAGTACTCAAAATTTGGTGACAATTACTCAACCAGGGGGTTACAATTACTAAAAATGTGAGCAAACTTACCTAAAATTTTGAGGCAATAACCCCAAATCGGGTGAAAATTATCCGATATTTGGGGACAATTATCCACCATTTGGGGACAAATTCACCAAATATGAGGAAAATTATTAGACATGTTGGGCCAATTACCCAAAATTTGGAGACAGTTACTCAGGATTTGGGGACAATTACCCAAATTTGGAGACAATTGCTGAAATTTGGGAAAACGACACAAAATTTGGGGACAATTACTAAAAATAGTGGCAAAATGACCCCTTATTTAGGGACAATTTCCCAACATTTGTCGTAAACGACACACCGTTTAGAGACATTTACGCAAAAATTGGAGACAATTACTTAGAATTTGGGGTCAATTACCCAACGTTTGGTGACAATTTCCTTCCGTAGGAACACAACTATCAAAACTGTAGAGACAAATACACGAAACTTGTGGAAGATTTTAATGACTTGAATCACCACTGCCCATAACTTTGAGACAAATTAGAAGACAATTACTCAAAATTTGGTTACAGTTACAGAGAATTTGGGACAATTACACAAATTTTTGGGAAAATGACACAAATTTTGTGGGAAGATACACACAATTTTGAGACAATGCCTAAGAATTTGGCATAACGCCTCAACAATTTGCAACAATTATTACAAATCTGGGGCTAATGACTCAAAACCTGGCGGGCGACGATTGCTAGAAGTTTTTAGGCAGTTATTTCAAATTTGTGCACAATTACTGATTAATTGGGGAGTAATGACCCCGAGTTTGGAGGAAATGACTTAAAATCTGGGGACAATTACCCAAATTTGGGGACAATTACCCCAAATGTGGAGACAACACCCATAACCCTAACCATAAAACACTAACCCCAAACCCAACTCCAATTTTTGGACACTTACCCAAAATCTGGAGATAATTCCTCAAAGTTTGTGGACAATTGCCTAAAATTGGAGGACAATTACCCAAGAGTTTGAGACAATTACCCCAAACTGGGAGACAATTGCCCAACATTTGGAGAACATGACTCAAAATAGTCTGACATTTACCTCGATTTGGGGGAAATTACCCAGGGTTTGGAGAAAATGATGCAAGATTTGGGGACAATTACACAAATTTGGTGGAAAATTACGCCTGATTTTGAGACGACTGTCCAGATTTTGCTGGCAAATCCCCCAAATCTGCAGACATTTACTCTAAACTTGAGGAAAATTACCCGAGACTGGGGACAATTCTACAAAAATCGAGGTAAAATCGTAAGAAATGTTGTGGCAATTACTTAAATCTGGAGGACAATTACCCCACATTTGGGGATAATTAGAGAAAGCCTGGGACATCTGCACAAAATTTGAGGAAAATGACAAGATATTTGGGGACAGTTACTGAAAATTCTGAGACAACTCCCATAAACTCGGGCGCACTTACCCTCAACCCGGGGACTATTACAAGAGGATTTGGGAAAATTACTCAAAATTTGGAGGCAATTTCCCAAGACTTTGGGACAATTTCTCAAAATTTGTGGCAAATTACTCAAAATTTTGTCGACAATTACCACAAATTTTTGGCCACAATTACCTGAAATATGGAGAGAATTACCAAATTGTGGCAAAATTACCCCAAATTTGGAGTCAGTTACCCCAAATTTCATAAGGATTATTCAAAATCTGGTGACAATTACGCAAAATGCGTGGAAAACTACAAGAATTTTAGGGACAATTACCCAAGAGTGGGAGACGGTTGCCCAACATTTTGAGAGAATGCTCCACTTTTTGCGGCCGTTACCAAACCTATGAGCACAATTACTCTAAATTTCAGGAAAGTGACCCTAATTTGGGGACAATTATACAAAATTGGATGAAAACGATAAGAAATCTTGTGAAAATGACTCAAAATTTGGTGACAGTTACCCCAAATCCGGCGACAATTAACAAAATTTGGAGAAAATGTCCATCGTTTTGAGATAGCTCCTCAAAACTGGGGGGGCAATTACCCGAAGTTTGCGGATAATTTCTCGAAATTTGGAGACAGTTACTGAAAATTTGAGGAGGATTACCCAAAATTGGGAGAGAATTACTCAAAATTTGAGGGCAATTACCCCAAATTTGGAGAGAATGACTCAAAATTTGGGAAAAAGTACTCAAAATTTGGTGACAATTACCCAACCAGGGGGTTACAATTACTAAAAATGTGAGCAAACTTACTTAAAATTTTGAGGCAATAACCCCAAATCGGGTGAAAATTATCCGATATTTGGGGACAATTATGCACCATTTGGGGACAAATTCACCAAATTTGAGGAAAATTATTAGACATGTTGGGCCAATTACCCAAAATTTGGAGACAGTTACTCAGGATTTGGGGACAATGACCCAAATTTGGAGACAATTGCTGAAATTTGGGAAAACGACACAAAATTTGGGGACAATTACTAAAAACTGGGTCAAAATGACCCCTTATTTAGGGACAATTTCCCCAACATTTGTCGAAAAGGACACACCGTTTGGAGACAATTACGCCAAAATTGGAGACAATTACTTAGAATTTGGGGTCAATTACCCAACGTTTGGTGACAATTTCCTTCCGTAGGAACACAACTATCAAAACTGTAGAGACAAATACACGAAACTTGTGGAAGATTTTAATGACTTGAATCACCACTGCCCATAACTTTGAGACAAATTAGAAGACAATTACTCAAAATTTGGTTACAGTTACCGAGAATTTGGGACAATTACACAAATTTTTGGGAAAATGACACAAATTTTGTGGGAAGATACACACAATTTTGAGACAATGCCTAAGAATTTGGCATAACGCCTCAACAATTTGCAACAATTATTACAAATCTGGGGCTAATGACTCAAAACCTGGCGGGCGACGATTGCTAGAAGTTTTTAGGCAGTTATTTCAAATTTGTGCACAATTACTGATTAATTGGAGAGTAATGACCCCGAGTTTGGAGGAAATTACTTAAAATCTGGGGACAATTACCCAAATTTGGGGACAATTACCCCAAATGTGGAGACAACACCCATAACCCTAACCATAAAACACTAACCCCAAACCCAACTCAAATTTTTGGACACTTACCCAAAATCTGGAGATAATTCCTCAAAGTTTGTGGACAATTGCGTAAAATTGGAGGACAATTCCCCAAGAGTTTGAGACAATTACCCCAAACTGGGAGACAATTGCCCAACATTCGGAGAACATGACTCAAAATAGTCTGACATTTACCTCGATTTGGGGGAAATTACCCAGGGTTTGGAGAAAATGATGCAAGATTTGGGGACAATTACACAAATTTGGTGGAAAATTACGCCTGATTTTGAGACGACTGTCCAGATTTTGCTGGCAAATACCCCAAATCTGCAGACATTTACTCTAAACTTGAGGAAAATTACCCGAGACTGGGGACAATTATACAAAAATCGAGGTAAAATCGTAAGAAATGTTGTGGCAATTACTTAAAATTGGAGGACAATTACCCCACATTTGGGGATAATTAGAGAAAGCCTGGGACATCTGCACAAAATTTGAGGAAAATGAGAAGATATTTGGGGACAGTTACTCAAAATTCTGAGACAATTCCCATAAACTCGGGCACACTTACCCTAAACCCGGGGACTATTACAAGAGGATTTGGGAAAATTACTCAAAATTTGGAGGCAATTTCCCAAGAAAGATTTTAGGACAATTTCTCAAAATTTGTGGCAAATTACCCAACATTTTGCCGACAATTACCACAAATTTTTGGCCACAATTACCTGAAATATGGAGAGAATTACACAAATTGTGGCAAAATTACCCCAAATTTGGAGTCAGTTACCCCAAATTTCATAAGGATTATTCAAAATCTGCTGACAATTACGCAAAATGCGTGGCAAACTACAAGAATTTTAGGGACAATTACCCAACAGTGGGAGACGGTTGCCCAACATTTTGAGAGAATGCTCCACATTTTGCGGCCGTTACCAAACCTATGAGCACAATTACTCTAAATTTCAGGAAAGTGACCCTAATTTGGGGACAATGATACAAAATTCGATGAAAACAATAAGAAATTTTGTGAAAATGACTCAAAATTTGGTGACAGTTACCCCAAATCCGGCGACAATTAACAAAATTTGGAGAAAATGTCCATCGTTTTGAGATAGCTCCTCAAAACTGGGGGGCAATTACCCCAAGTTTCCGGATAATTTCCCGAAATTTGGAGACAGTTACCGAAAATCTGAGGAGGATTACCCAAATTTGGGAGAGAATTACTCAAAATTTGAGGGCAATTACCCCAAATTTGGAGAGAATGACTCAAAATTTGGGAAAAAGTACTCAAAATTTGGTGACAATTACTCAACCAGGGGGTTACAATTACTAAAAATGTGAGCAAACTTACCTAAAATTTTGAGGCAATAACCCCAAATCGGGTGAAAATTATCCGATATTTGGGGACAATTATCCACCATTTGGGGACAAATTCACCAAATATGAGGAAAATTATTAGACATGTTGGGCCAATTACCCAAAATTTGGAGACAGTTACTCAGGATTTGGGGACAATTACCCAAATTTGGAGACAATTGCTGAAATTTGGGAAAACGACACAAAATTTGGGGACAATTACTAAAAATAGTGGCAAAATGACCCCTTATTTAGGGACAATTTCCCAACATTTGTCGTAAACGACACACCGTTTAGAGACATTTACGCAAAAATTGGAGACAATTACTTAGAATTTGGGGTCAATTACCCAACGTTTGGTGACAATTTCCCTCCGTAGGAACACAACTATCAAAACTGTAGAGACAAATACACGAAACTTGTGGAAGATTTTAATGACTTGAATCACCACTGCCCATAACTTTGAGACAAATTAGAAGACAATTACTCAAAATTTGGTTACAGTTACAGAGAATTTGGGACAATTACACAAATTTTTGGGAAAATGACACAAATTTTGTGGGAAGATACACACAATTTTGAGACAATGCCTAAGAATTTGGCATAACGCCTCAACAATTTGCAACAATTATTACAAATCTGGGGCTAATGACTCAAAACCTGGCGGGCGACGATTGCTAGAAGTTTTTAGGCAGTTATTTCAAATTTGTGCACAATTACTGATTAATTGGGGAGTAATGACCCCGAGTTTGGAGGAAATGACTTAAAATCTGGGGACAATTACCCAAATTTGGGGACAATTACCCCAAATGTGGAGACAACACCCATAACCCTAACCATAAAACACTAACCCCAAACCCAACTCCAATTTTTGGACACTTACCCAAAATCTGGAGATAATTCCTCAAAGTTTGTGGACAATTGCCTAAAATTGGAGGACAATTACCCAAGAGTTTGAGACAATTACCCCAAACTGGGAGACAATTGCCCAACATTTGGAGAACATGACTCAAAATAGTCTGACATTTACCTCGATTTGGGGGAAATTACCCAGGGTTTGGAGAAAATGATGCAAGATTTGGGGACAATTACACAAATTTGGTGGAAAATTACGCCTGATTTTGAGACGACTGTCCAGATTTTGCTGGCAAATCCCCCAAATCTGCAGACATTTACTCTAAACTTGAGGAAAATTACCCGAGACTGGGGACAATTCTACAAAAATCGAGGTAAAATCGTAAGAAATGTTGTGGCAATTACTTAAATCTGGAGGACAATTACCCCACATTTGGGGATAATTAGAGAAAGCCTGGGACATCTGCACAAAATTTGAGGAAAATGACAAGATATTTGGGGACAGTTACTGAAAATTCTGAGACAACTCCCATAAACTCGGGCGCACTTACCCTCAACCCGGGGACTATTACAAGAGGATTTGGGAAAATTACTCAAAATTTGGAGGCAATTTCCCAAGACTTTGGGACAATTTCTCAAAATTTGTGGCAAATTACTCAAAATTTTGTCGACAATTACCACAAATTTTTGGCCACAATTACCTGAAATATGGAGAGAATTACCAAATTGTGGCAAAATTACCCCAAATTTGGAGTCAGTTACCCCAAATTTCATAAGGATTATTCAAAATCTGGTGACAATTACGCAAAATGCGTGGAAAACTACAAGAATTTTAGGGACAATTACCCAAGAGTGGGAGACGGTTGCCCAACATTTTGAGAGAATGCTCCACTTTTTGCGGCCGTTACCAAACCTATGAGCACAATTACTCTAAATTTCAGGAAAGTGACCCTAATTTGGGGACAATTATACAAAATTGGATGAAAACGATAAGAAATCTTGTGAAAATGACTCAAAATTTGGTGACAGTTACCCCAAATCCGGCGACAATTAACAAAATTTGGAGAAAATGTCCATCGTTTTGAGATAGCTCCTCAAAACTGGGGGGCAATTACCCCAAGTTTGCGGATAATTTCCCAAAATTTGGAGACAGTTACTGAAAATTTGAGGAGGATTACCCAAAATTGGGAGAGAATTACTCAAAATTTGAGGGCAATTACCCCAAATTTGGAGAGAATGACTCAAAATTTGGGAAAAAGTACTCAAAATTTGGTGACAATTACCCAACCAGGGGGTTACAATTACTAAAAATGTGGGCAAACTTACCTAAAATTTTGAGGCAATAACCCCAAATCGGGTGAAAATTATCCGATATTTGGGGACAATTATCCACCATTTGGGGACAAATTCACCAAATATGAGGAAAATTATTAGACATGTTGGGCCAATTACCCAAAATTTGGAGACAGTTACTCAGGATTTGGGGACAATTACCCAAATTTGGAGACAATTGCTGAAATTTGGGAAAACGACACAAAATTTGGGGACAATTACTAAAAATAGTGGCAAAATGACCCCTTATTTAGGGACAATTTCCCAACATTTGTCGTAAACGACACACCGTTTAGAGACATTTACGCAAAAATTGGAGACAATTACTTAGAATTTGGGGTCAATTACCCAACGTTTGGTGACAATTTCCTTCCGTAGGAACACAACTATCAAAACTGTAGAGACAAATACACGAAACTTGTGGAAGATTTTAATGACTTGAATCACCACTGCCCATAACTTTGAGACAAATTAGAAGACAATTACTCAAAATTTGGTTACAGTTACAGAGAATTTGGGACAATTACACAAATTTTTGGGAAAATGACACAAATTTTGTGGGAAGATACACACAATTTTGAGACAATGCCTAAGAATTTGGCATAACGCCTCAACAATTTGCAACAATTATTACAAATCTGGGGCTAATGACTCAAAACCTGGCGGGCGACGATTGCTAGAAGTTTTTAGGCAGTTATTTCAAATTTGTGCACAATTACTGATTAATTGGGGAGTAATGACCCCGAGTTTGGAGGAAATGACTTAAAATCTGGGGACAATTACCCAAATTTGGGGACAATTACCCCAAATGTGGAGACAACACCCATAACCCTAACCATAAAACACTAACCCCAAACCCAACTCCAATTTTTGGACACTTACCCAAAATCTGGAGATAATTCCTCAAAGTTTGTGGACAATTGCCTAAAATTGGAGGACAATTACCCAAGAGTTTGAGACAATTACCCCAAACTGGGAGACAATTGCCCAACATTTGGAGAACATGACTCAAAATAGTCTGACATTTACCTCGATTTGGGGGAAATTACCCAGGGTTTGGAGAAAATGATGCAAGATTTGGGGACAATTACACAAATTTGGTGGAAAATTACGCCTGATTTTGAGACGACTGTCCAGATTTTGCTGGCAAATCCCCCAAATCTGCAGACATTTACTCTAAACTTGAGGAAAATTACCCGAGACTGGGGACAATTCTACAAAAATCGAGGTAAAATCGTAAGAAATGTTGTGGCAATTACTTAAATCTGGAGGACAATTACCCCACATTTGGGGATAATTAGAGAAAGCCTGGGACATCTGCACAAAATTTGAGGAAAATGACAAGATATTTGGGGACAGTTACTGAAAATTCTGAGACAACTCCCATAAACTCGGGCGCACTTACCCTCAACCCGGGGACTATTACAAGAGGATTTGGGAAAATTACTCAAAATTTGGAGGCAATTTCCCAAGACTTTGGGACAATTTCTCAAAATTTGTGGCAAATTACTCAAAATTTTGTCGACAATTACCACAAATTTTTGGCCACAATTACCTGAAATATGGAGAGAATTACCAAATTGTGGCAAAATTACCCCAAATTTGGAGTCAGTTACCCCAAATTTCATAAGGATTATTCAAAATCTGGTGACAATTACGCAAAATGCGTGGCAAACTACAAGAATTTTAGGGACAATTACCCAAGAGTGGGAGACGGTTGCCCAACATTTTGAGAGAATGGTCCACATTTTGGGGCCGTTACCAAACCTATGAGCACAATTACTCTAAATTTCAGGAAAGTGACCCTAATTTGGGGACAATTATACAAAATTGGATGAAAACGATAAGAAATCTTGTGAAAATGACTCAAAATTTGGTGACAGTTACCCCAAATCCGGCGACAATTAACAAAATTTGGAGAAAATGTCCATCGTTTTGAGATAGCTCCTCAAAACTGGGGGGGCAATTACCCGAAGTTTGCGGATAATTTCCCAAAATTTGGAGACAGT
>JAUNZM010000637.1:37500-94209 GCA_033459285.1 Clamator glandarius | reverse complement strand
ATCCTGGGGACCTCTAGAAGAGTCTGGGTGCTAATAGAAGGGTCCTGGGAGGCTTTAGAAGGTCTGGGGTCTTTTAGATGTGTCCTGGGATGCTATAGAATGGTCTGCGGGCTTTTAGAAGGGTCCTGGTTGGCTCTAGAAGGGTCTTGGGGCTTTTAGAAGGGTCCTGGGCGGCTCTAGAAGGTTCTGGGGGCTTTTAGAAGGGTCCTGGGTGTCTCTAGAATGGTCTGGGGGCTTTTAGAAGGGTCCGGGGGGGCTCTAGACGGGTCTGGGTGATTTTAGATGGGTCCTGGGGGCTCTAGAAGGGTCTGTGGGCTTTTAGAAGGGTCCTGGGGTGCTCTAGAAGGGACGGGGGTCATTAAGAGGGGCCCTGGGGGCATCTAGAAGTGTCTGGGTGCTTTTAGAAGGGTCCGGGGGGGCTCTAGAAGGGTCTGGGGACTTTTAGAAGGGTCCTGGGGGGCTCTAGAAGGGTCTGGGGTCTTTGAAAAGGGTCCTTGGGTGGCTCTAGGAGGATCTGGGTGCTTTTGGAAGCGTCCTGGGTGCCTCAAGAAGGGTCTGGGGGATTTTATAGGGTCCTGGGGGTATCTAGAAGTGTCTGGGGGCTTTTAGAAGGGTCCTGGGGGCTCTAGTAGGGTCTGGGGACCTCAAGAGGGGCCCAGGGTGCCTCTAGAAAGGTCTGGGGGCTTTTACAATGGTCCTTGGGTGGCTCTAGAAGGGACGGGGGTCATTAAGAGGGGCCCTGGGGGCTCTAGAAGCGTCTGGGGGCTTTTAGAAGGGTCCTGGGGGGCTCTAGAAGGGTCTGGGGGCTTTTAGAATGGTCCTGGGGGGCTCTAGATGGGTCTGGAGGCATTTAGATTGCTCCTGGGGGCTCTAGAATGGCCTGGGGCCTTTTAGAAGGGTCCTTGGGGGCTCTAGAAGGGTCTGGGGGCTTTTAGAAGGGTCCTGGGGGCTCTAGAAGGGTCTGAGGACTTTTAGAAGGGTCCTGGGAGCCTCTAGAAGGGTCTGGGGATTTGAGAAGGATCCTGGGGACCTCTAGAAGAGTCTGGGTGCTAATAGAAGGGTCCTGGGAGGCTTTAGAAGGTCTGGGGTCTTTTAGATGTGTCCTGGGATGCTATAGAATGGTCTGCGGGCTTTTAGAAGGGTCCTGGTGGGCTCTAGAAGGGTCTTGGGGCTTTTAGAAGGGTCCTGGGCGGCTCTAGAAGGTTCTGGGGGCTTTTAGAAGGGTCCTGGGTGTCTCTAGAATGGTCTGGGGGCTTTTAGAAGGGTCCGGGGGGGCTCTAGACGGGTCTGGGTGATTTTAGATGGGTCCTGGGGGGCTCTAGAAGGGTCTGTGGGCTTTTAGAAGGGTCCTGGGGTGCTCTAGAAGGGACGGGGGTCATTAAGAGGGGCCCTGGGGGCATCTAGAAGTGTCTGGGTGCTTTTAGAAGGGTCCGGTGGGGCTCTAGAAGGGTCTGGGGACTTTTAGAAGGGTCCTGGGGGGCTCTAGAAGGGTCTGGGGTCTTTGAAAAGGGTCCTTGGGTGGCTCTAGGAGGATCTGGGTGCTTTTGGAAGCGTCCTGGGTGCCTCAAGAAGGGTCTGGGGGATTTTATAGGGTCCTGGGGGTATCTAGAAGTGTCTGGGGGCTTTTAGAAGGGTCCTGGGGGCTCTAGTAGGGTCTGGGGACCTCAAGAGGGGCCCAGGGTGCCTCTAGAAAGGTCTGGGGGCTTTTACAATGGTCCTTGGGTGGCTCTAGAAGGGACGGGGGTCATTAAGAGGGGCCCTGGGGGGCTCTAGAAGCGTCTGGGGGCTTTTAGAAGGGTCCTGGGGGGCTCTAGAAGGGTCTGGGGGCTTTTAGAATGGTCCTGGGGGGCTCTAGATGGGTCTGGAGGCATTTAGATGGGTCCTGGGGGGCTCTAGAAGGGTCTGGGGGCTTTTAGAAAGTTCCTGGGAGGTTTTAGAATGGTCTAGGTTCTTTTAGAATGATCCGGGGAGGGACTAGAAGGGTCTGGGTTCTTTTAGAAGGGTCCTGGTGAACTCTAGAAGGGTGTGGGTGCTTTTAGAAGGGTCCTGAGAGGTTCTAGAAAAATCTGGGTGCATTTATAAGGGTCCTAGGGGCCTCTAGAAGGGTCTGGAGGCTTTTAGAAAGGTCCTGGGGGTTCTAGAAGGGTCTGGGGTCTTTTAGATTGATCCGAGGAGGGTCTAGAAGGGTGTGGGTACCTTTAGAAGGGTCCTGGGGGTCTCTAGAAGGGTATGGGGGATTTTACAAGGGTCCTGGGAGGTTTTAGAAGGTTCTGGGGTCATTTAGAAGGATCCGGCGAGGATCTAGAAGGGTCTGGGGTCTCTTAGAAGGGTCCTGGGGAGCTCTAGAAGGGTCTGGATGCTTTTAGAGGGGTCCTGGAGGGCTCTAGAAGGGTCTGGGGGCTTTTAGAATTGTCCGGGGAGGTTTTAGAAGGGTCTGGGGACTTTTAGAAGGATCCGGGGAGGGTCTAGAAGGGTCTGGGGTCTTTCAGAAGGGTCCTGGGGACCTCTAGAAGAGTCTGGAGGCTTTTAGATGGGTCCTGGGGGGCTCTAGAAGGGTCTGGAGTATTTTAGACGGATCCGGGGAGGATCTAGAAGGGTCTTGGGGCTTTTAGAAGGGTCCTGGTGGGTTTTAGAAGGGTCTTGGGGCTTTTAGAAGGGTCCTGGGAGGCTCTAGAAAAATCTGTGTGCTTTTATAAGGGTCCTGGGGGCCTCTAGAAGGGTCTGGAGACTTTTAGAAGGGTCCTGGGGGGCTCTACAAGGGTCTGGAGGCTTTTAGAAAGGTCCTGGGGGGCTCTAGAAGGCTCTGGGGGCTTTTAGAATGATCCGGGGAGGGTCTAGAAGGGTCTGGGGGCCTTTAGAAGGGTCCAGGGGCGCTCTAGAAGGGTCTGGTAGCTTTTAGAAGGGTCCTGGGAGGCTCTAGAAGGGTCTGGGGGCTTTCAGAAGGGTCCTGCGTGCCTCTAGAAGGGTCTGGGTGCTATTAGAAGGGTCCAGTGGGGCTCTATAAGGGTCTCAAGGCGATTAGATAGGTTCTGGGGGCTGTAGAATGGTCTGCGGTCTTTTAGAGGGGTCCTGGGAGGCTCTAGAAGGGTCTGGGGTCTTTCAGAAGGGTCCTGCGTGCCTCTAGAAGGGTCTGTGGGCTTTTAGAAGGCTCCTGGGGGGCTCTAGAAGGTTCTGGGTGTGTTCAGAAGGGTCCTGGGGGTCTCTAGAAGGGTCTGGTGGCTTTTAGAAGGGTCCTGGGGGCCTCTAGAAGGGTCTGGGGGCTTTTAGAATGGTCCTGGGAGGATCTAGAATGGTCTGGGGGCTCTTAGAAGGGTTCTGGGGGGCTCTAGAAGGGTCTGGGTAATTTTTGAAGGGTCCTGGGTGCCTCTAGAAGGGTCTGGGGGCTTTCAGAAGGGTACTGGGATCCTCTAGAAGGGTCTGGGGGCTATTAGAAGGGTCCTGGGAGGCTCTAGAAAAATCTGTGTGCTTTATAAGGGTCCTGGGGGCCTCTAGAATGGTCTGGGGGCTTTTAGAAGGGCCCTGAGGGCTCTAGAAAGGTCTGGGGGCATTTTGAAGGGTCCTGGGGTCCTCTAGAAAGGTCTGGGGGCTTTTAGAGGGGTCCTGGGTGCCTATAGAAGCGTCTGGGGGCTTTCAGAAGGGACCTGGGTGGCTCTAGAAGGGTCTGGGGGCTATTAGAAGGGTCCTGGAAGGTGGTAGAAGGGTCTGGGGTCTTTTAGATGGGTACTGGGATGATCTAGAATGGTCTGGGGGCTTTTAGAAGGGTCCTTGGGGGCTCTAGAATGTTCTGGGTGCATTCAGAAGGGTCCTGGGGTTCTCTAGAAGGGTCTGGGGGCTTTTAGAAGGACCCTGAGGGCTCTAGAAGGGTCTGGGGGCTTTCAGAAGGGTCCTGCGTGCCTCTAGAATGGTCTGTGGGCTTTTAGAAGGCTCCTGGGGGGCTCTAGAAGGTTCTTGGTGTGTTCAGAAGGGTCCTGGGGGTCTCTAGAAGGGTCTGGTGGCTTTTAGAAGGGTCCTGGGAGCCTCTAGAAGGGTCTGGGGGCTTTTAGAATGGTCCTGGGAGGATTTAGAAGGGTCTGGGGGCTCGTAAAAGGGTTCTGGGGGGCTCTAGAAGGGTCTGGGTAATTTTTGAAGGGTCCTGGGTGCCTCTAGAAGGGTCTGGGGTCTTTCAGAAGGGTACTGTGGGCCTCTAGAAGGGTCTGGGGGCTATTAGAAGGGTCCGGGGGGGCTCTAGAAGGGTCTGGGGGCTATTAGATCGGTCCTGGGGGGCTCTAGAATGGTCTGGGGGATTTTAGAAAGGTCCTGAGGGCTCTAGAAAGGTCTGGGTGCTATTAGAAGGGTCCTGGGTGCCTCTAGAAAGGTCTGGGGGCTTTTAGAGGGGTCCTGGGGGCCTATAGAAGGGTCTGGAGGCTTTCAGAAGGGACCTGGGGGCCTCTAGAAGGGTCTGGGGGCTATTAGAAGGGTCCTGGGAGGTGGTAGAAGGGTCTGGGGTCTTTTAGATGGGTACTGGGATGATCTAGAATGGTCTGGGGGCTTTTAGAAGGGTCCTTGGAGGCTCTAGAATGTTCTGGGGGCCTTCAGAAGGGTCCTGGGGTTCTCTAGAAGGGTCTGGGGGCTTTTAGAAGGGTCCTGGGGGTCTCTAGAAGGGTCTGGGGGCTTTTAGAAAGGTCCTGGGGAACTCTAGAAAGTTCTGGGGGCTTTTAGAAGGGTCTGGGTGCTTTTAGAAGGGTCCTGGGTGCATCTAGAAGGGTCTGGGGTCTTTCAAAAGGGTACTGGGGTCCTCTAAAAGCGTCTGGGGGCTATTAGAAGGGTCCGGGGGTGCTCTAGAAGGGTCTGGGGGCTATTAGATGGGTCCGGGGGGGCTCTAGAATGGTCTGGGGGCTTTTAGAAGGGTCCTGGGGGCTCTAGAAATGTCTGGGGGCTTTTAGAAGGGTCCTGGGGGCCTCTAGAAGGATCTGGTGGCTTTTAGAAGGGTCCTGGGGGGCTCTAGAAGGGTCTGAGGACTTTTAGAAGGGTCCTGGGGGCCTATAGAAGGGTCTGGGGGCTTTTAGAAGGGTCCTGGGGGGCTCTAGAAGGGTCTTGGGGCTTTCAGAAGGGTCCTGGGGGCCTCTAGAAGGGTCTGGGGGCTATTAGAAGGGTCCTGGGAGGCTGTAGAAGGGTCTGGGGTCTTTTGGATGGGTACTGGGATGCTCTAGAATGGTCTGGGGGCTTTTAGAAGGGTCCCTGGGGGCTCTAGAAGGTTCTGGGGGCCTTCAGAAGGGTCCTGGGGGTCTCTAGATAGGTCTGGGAGCTTTTAGAAGGGTCCTGGGGGGCTCTAGAAGGGTCTGGGTGCTTTTAGAAGGGTCCTGGGGGGCTCTAGAAGGGTCTGGGGGCTTTTAGAAGGGTCCTGGGGGCCTATAGAAGGGTCTGGGGGCTTTTAGAAAGGTCCTGGGGGGCTCTAGAAGGGTCTCGGGGCTTTTGAAGGGTCCTGGGGCGCTCTAGAAGGTTCTGGGGGCTTTTAGAAGGGTCCTGGGTGGCTCTAGAAGGGTCTGGGGGCTTTTAGAACGGTCCTGGGATGTTTTAGAAGGGTCTGGGGTCTTTTAAAAGGATCCGGGGAGGGTCTAGAAGGGTCTGGGGGCTTTTAGAATGATCCGGGGAGGGTCTAGAAGGGTCTGGGGGCCTTTAGAAGGGTCCTGGGGGATCTAGAAGGGTCTGGGGGCTTTGAGAAGGGTCCTTGGGTGGCTCTAGGAGGGTCTGGGGGCTTTTGGAAGGGTCATGGATGCCTCAAGAAGGGTCTGTGGGCTTTTATAGGGTCCTGGGTGTCTCTAGAAGGGTCTGGGGGCTTTTAGACGGATCCGAGGAGGGTCTAGAAGTGTCTGCGGGCTTTTAGAAGGGTCCTGGGGGGCTCTAGAAGGGTCTGGGGGCTTTTAGAAGGGTCCTGGGGTGCTCAAGAATGGTCTGGGGGCCTTAAGAGGGGCCCTGGGTGCCTCTAGAAGGGTCTGGAGGCTTTTAGAGGGGTCCTGGAGGGCTCTAGAAGGGTCTGGGGGCTTTTAGAATGGTCCGGGGAGGTTTTAGAAGGGTCTGGGGACTTTTAGAAGGATCCGGGGAGGGTCTAGAAGGGTCTGGGGTCTTTCAGAAGGGTCCTGGGGACCTCTAGAAGAGTCTGGAGGCTTTTAGATGGGTCCTGGGGGGCTATGGAAGGGTCTGGAGTATTTTAGAAGGATCCGAGGAGGATCTAGAAGGGTCTTGGGGCTTTTAGAAGGGTCCTGGTGGGTTTTAGAAGGGTCTTGGGGCTTTTAGAAGGGTCCTGGGAGGCTCTAGAAAAATCTGTGTGCTTTTATAAGGGTCCTGGGGGCCTCTAGAAGGGTCTGGAGACTTTTAGAAGGGTCCTGGGGGGCTCTAGAAGGGTCTGGAGGCTTTTAGAAAGGTCCTGGGGGGCTCTAGAAGGCTCTGGGGGCTTTTAGAAGGGTCCTGGGGGGCTCTAGAAGGGTCTGGTAGCTTTTAGAAGGGTCCTGGGAGGCTCTAGAAGGGTCTGGGTGCTTTTAGAAGGGTCCTGGGGGGCTCTAGAATGGTCTGGAGGCTTTTAGAAGGGTCCTGGGGGGCTCTAGAATGGTCTGGGGTCTTTTGGAAGGATCCGGGGAGGGTCTAGAAGGGTCTGGGTGCCTTTAGAAGGGTCCTGGGAGGATTTAGAAGGGTCTGGGGTCTTTTAGATGGATCCAGGGAGGGACTAGAAGGGTCTGGGGGATTTTAGAAGGGTCCTGGGGGGCTCTAGAAGGGTCTGGATGCTTTTAGATGGGTCCTGTGTGCTCTAGAAGGGTATGGGGGCTTTAAGAAGGGTCCTGGGAGGCTCTAGAAAAATCTGGGTGCTTTTATAAGTGTCCTGGGCGCCTCTAGAAGGGTCTGGAGATTTCTAGAATGGTCCTGGGGGGCTCTAGAATGTTCTGGGGGCTTTTAGAATGATCCGGGGAGGGTCTAGAAGGGTCTGGGGGACTTTAGAATGGTCCTGGGTGCCTCTAGAAGTGTCTGGGGGCTTTCAGAATCGTCCTGGAGGCCTCTAGAAGGGTCTGGGGGCTATTAGAAGGGTCCGGGGGGGCTCTATAAGCGTCTGAAGGCGATTAGATGGGTCCTGGGGGGGTTGTAGAAGGGTCTGGGGTCTTTTAGAAGGGTCCTGGGAGGCTTTAGAAGAGTCTGGGGGCTTTTAGAAGGGTCCTGGTGTGCTCTAGAAGGGACGGGGTGCCTTAAGAGGGGCCATGGGGGCCTCTAGAAGGGTCTGGGTGCTATTGGAAGGGTCCTGGGGGGCTCTAGAAGGGTCTGGGGTCTTTGAGAATGGTACTTGGGTGGCTCTAGAAGTATCTGGTCGCTTCTAGATAGGTCTGGGGGGCTCTAGAAGGGTCTGGGGGCTATTAGATTGGTCCTGGTGGGCTCTAGAAGGGTCTGGGGGCTTTTAGAAGGGTCCTGGGTGTCTCTAGAAGGGTCTGGAGGGTTTTAGAGGGGTCCTGGGGGGCTCTAGAAGGGTCTGGGGACTTTTAGAAGGATCCGGGGAGGGTCTAGAAGGGTCTGGGAGCTTTTAGAAGGGTCCTGGGTGTCTCTAGAAGGGTCTGGAGGGTTTTAGAGGGGTCCTGGGGGGCTCTAGAAGGGTCTGGGGGCTATTAGATTGGTCCTGGGGGGCTCTAGAAGGGTCTGGGGGCTTTTAGAAGGGTCCTGGGTGTCTCTAGAAGGGTCTGGGGGCTATTAGATTGGTCCTGGGGGGCTCTAGAAGGGTCTGGGGGCTTTTAGAAGGGTCCTGGGTGTCTCTAGAAGGGTCTGGAGGGTTTTAGAGGGGTCCTGGGGGGCTCTAGAAGGGTCTGGGGACTTTTAGAAGGATCCGGGGAGGGTCTAGAATGGTCTGGGAGCTTTTAGAAGGGTCCTGGAGGGCTCTAGAAGGGTCTGGTGACTTTTAGAAGGGTCCTGGGAGGCTCTAGAAGGGTCTGGGGGCTATTAGATTGGTCCTGGGGGGCTCTAGAAGGGTCTGGAGGCTTTTAGAATGGTCCTGGGGGGCTCTAGAAGGGTCTAGATGCTTTTAGAAGGGTCCTGGGGGCCTCTAGAAAGGTCAGGGGCTTTTAGAAGGGTCCTGGGATGATCTAGAAGGGTCTGGGTACTTTTAGACGGGTCCTGGGGGGCTCTAGAAGGTTCTGGGGGCTTTCAGAACGGTCCTGGGGGGCTCTAGAAGGGTCTTGGAGCTTTTAGAACGGTCCTGGGGGGCTCTAGAAGGGTCTGGGTGTTTTTAGATGGGTCCTGGGGGGCTCTAGAAGGTTCTGGGTGCTTTCAGAAGGGTCCTGGGTTCCTCTAGAAGGGTCTGGGGTCTTTTAGAAGGGTCCTGGGGGCCTCTCGAAGGGTCTGGGTTCTTTTAGAAGGGTACTGGGAGCCTCTAGAAGGGTCTGGGGGCTATTAGAAGGGTCCTGGGGGGCTCTAGAAGGGTCTGAGGGCTTGTAGAAGGGTCCTGGGGGCCTCTAGAAGGGTCTGGGGGCGTTTAGAATGGTCCGGGGGGGCTCTAGAAGGGTCTGGGGACTTTTTGAAGGGTCCTGGGGCCCTCTCGAAGGGTCTGGGTTCTTTTAGAAGGGTACTGGGAGCCTCTAGAAGGGTCTGGGTTCTATTAGAAGGGTCCTGGGGGGCTCTAGAAGGGTCTGAGGGCTAGTAGAAGAGTCATGGGGGGCTCTAGAAGCGTCTGGGGGCTTTTAGAAGGGTCCTGGGGGGCTCTAGAATGGTCTGGGGGCTTTTAGAAAGGTCCTGGGAGGCTCTAGAAGAGTCTGGGTTCTTTTAGAAGGGTCCTGGGTGGCTCTAGAATGGTCTTGGGGCTTTTAGAATGGTCCTGGGGGTCTCTAGAAGGGTCTGGGGGCTTTTAGAAGGGTCCTGGGAGGCTCTAGAAAGGTCAGGGGCTTTTAGAAGGGTCCTGGGATGATCTAGAAGGGTCTGGGTATTTTATACGGGTCCTGGGGGGCTCTAGAAGGTTCTGGGTGCTTTCAGAAGGGTCCTGGGGGGGCTCTAGAAGGGTCTGGGGGCTTTTAGAACGGTCCTGGGGGGCTCTAGAAGGGTCTCGGTGTTTTTAGATGGGTCCTGGGGGGCTCTAGAAGGTTCTGGGTGCTTTCAGAAGGGTCCTGGGTTCCTCTAGAAGGGTCTGGGGTCTTTTAGAAGGGTCCAGGGGGACTCTAGAAGGGTCTTGGGGCATTTAGAAAGGTCCTGGGTGCCTCTAGAAGGGTCTGGTGGCATTTAGAAGGGTCCTGGTGGGTTCTAGAAGGGTCTGGGGCCTTTTAGAAGGGTCATGGGGGGACCTAAAAGGGTCTGGGTGCTTTTAGAATTGTCCTGGGTGGCTCTAGAAGGGTCTGGGGGCTTTTTGAATTGTCCTGGGGGTCTCTAGAAGGGTCTGGGGGCTTTTAGAAGGGTCCTGGGATGCTCTAGAAGGGTCTGGGTACATTTAGACGGGTCCTGGGGGTCTCTAGAAGGGTCTGGGTGCTTTCAGAAGGGTCCTGGGGGTCTCTAGAAGGGTCTGGGGGCTTTTAGAAGGGTCCTGGGGCGCTCTAGAATGGTCTGGGGACCTTTAGAGGGGCCCTGAGGGCCTCTAGAAAGGTCTGGAGGCTTTTAGAAGGTTCCTGGGGGGCTGTAAAATGGTCTGGGTGCTTTTAGAATGATCCGGGGAGGGTCTAGAAGTGTCTGGGGGCTTTTAGAAGGGTCCTGGGGCCTCTAGAAGGGTCTGGGGGCTTTTTGAAGGGTCCTGTTAGACTCTAGAATGGTCTGAGTGTTTTTATGAAGGTCCTGGGGGCATCTTGAAGGGTCTGGGGGACTCTAGAAGGGTAATGCGTGGCTCTAGAAGGGTCTGGAGTCTTTTAGAAGGGTCCTGGGCGGCTCTTGAAGGGTCTGGTGTCTTTTAGAATGTTACAGATGGGCTCTGGAAGGGTCTGGGGGCTTTTAGAAGGGACCTGGGGGGCTCTAGAAGGGTCTGGGGTCTTTGAGAAGGGTCCTGGGGGGCTCTAGAAGAGTCTGGGTTCTTTTAGAAGGGTCCTGGGGGGCTCTAGAAGGTTCTGGGGGCATTTGGAACGGTCCTGGGGGCCTCTAGAAGGGTCTGGGTGCTTTTAGAAGGGTCCTGTGGGCCTCTAGAATGGTCTGGGGGCTTTTAGATGGGTCCTGGGGGGCTCTAGAAGGGTCTGGGGGCTTTTAGAAGGGTCCTGGAGGGCTCTAGAAGGGTCTGGGTGCTTTTAGAAGGATCCTGGGAGTGTCTAGAATGGTCTGGGGGCTTTTAAAAGGGTCCTGGGGTGCTCTAGAAGGGTCTGGGGGCTTTCAGAAGGGTCCTGGGTCGCTCTAGAAGGGTCAGTGGCCTTTTAGAAGGATCCGGGTAGGCTCTAGAAGGGTCTGGGTGCTTTTAGAAGGGTTCTGGTGGGCTCTAGAAGGGTCTGGGGGCTTTTAGAAGGGTCCTGGGGGCCTCTAGAAGTGTCTGGGGGCTTTTAGACGGGTCCTGGTGGGCTCTAGAAGGGTCAGGGGGCCTTAAGAGTGGCCCTGGGGTCCTCTAGAATGTTCTGTGAGCTTTTAAAATAGTCCTGGGGTCCTCTAGAAGGGTCAGTGGGCTTTTAGAAGGATCCGGGGTGGCTCTAGAAGTGTCTGGCTGTTTTTAGAAGGGCCCTGGGGGGCTCTAGAAGGGTCTGGGGTCAATTAGAAGGGTCCTGGGGGGCTCTAGAAGGGTCTGGGGTCTTTTAGAAGGGTCCTGGGGGGCTCTAGAAGGGTCTGGGTGCTTTTCGAAGGGTCCTGGGAGGCTCTAGAAAGGTCTGGTGGCTTTTAGAAGGGTCCTGGGAGACTCTAGAAGTGTCTAGGGGATTTTAGAAGGGAACTGGGTGGCTCTAGAAGGGTCAGGGTGCTTTTAGAATTGTCCTGGGGGCTCTAGAAGGGTCAGGGTGCTTTTCGAAGGGCCCTGGGAGGATCTAGAGGGGTCTGGTGGCTTTTAGAATGGTCCTGGGGGGCTGTAGAATTATCTGGGTTCTTTTAGAAGGGTCCTGGGTGGCTCTAGAAGGGTCTGGGTGCTTTTCGAAGGGTCCTGGGTGGCTCTAGAAAGGTCTGGGGGCTTTTAGAAGGGTCCTGGGGGGCTCTAGAAGGGTCTGGGGGCTTTTAGAAGTGTCCTGGGGGCCCCTAGAAGTGTCTAGGGGCTTTTAGAAGGGTCCTGGGTGGCTCTAGAAGGGTCAGGGGGCTTTTAGAATGGTCCTGGGGGGCTCTAGAAGGGTCTGGGGGCTTTTAGAATGGTCCTGGGGGTCTCTAGAAGGGTCTGGGGGCTTTTAGAAGGGTCCTGGGGGGCTCTAGAAGGGTCTGGGGGCTTTTAGAATGGTCCGGGGGGGCTCTAGAAGTGTCTGGTGTCTTTTAGAAGGATCCTGGGAGGCTCTAGAAGGGTCTGGGGCTTTTAGAAGGGTCCTGGGGGGCTCTAGAAGGGTCTGGGTGTTTTTAGATTTGTCCTGGGGGGCTCTAGAAGGGTCTGGGGTCTTTTAGAAGGGTCCTGGGTTGCTCTAGAAGGGTCTGGGGACCTTTAGAAGGGTCCTGGGGGGCTCTAGAAGGGCCTGGGGACCTTTAGAGGTGCCCTGAGTGCCTCTAGAAAGGTCTGGGGGCTTTTAGAATGGTCCTGGGAGGCTATAGACGGGTCTGGGGCTTTTAGAAGGGTCCTGGAGGCCTCTAGAAGGGTGTGGGGGCTTTTAGAATGGTCCTGGGTGCCTCTAGAGGTGTCTGGGGGCTTTTGGAAGGGTCCTGGGGGGCTCTAGAAGGGTCTGGGGGCTTTTAGAATGGTCCGGGGGGGCTCTAGAAGTGTCTGGTGTCTTTTAGAAGGGTCCTGGGGTGCTCTAGAAGGGTCTGGGGTCTTTTAGAAGGGTCCTGGGGGGCTCTAGAAGGGTCTGGGTGTTTTTAGATGTGTCCTGGGGGGCTCTAGAAGGGTCTGGGGGCTTTTAGAAGGGTCCTGGGTTGCTCTAGAAGGGTCTGGGGACCTTTAGAAGGGTCCTGGGGTGCTCTAGAAGGGCCTGGGGACCTTTAGAGGGGCCCTGAGTGCCTCTAGAAAGGTCTGGGGGCTTTTAGAATGGTCCTGGGAGGCTATAGACGGGTCTGGGGCTTTTAGAAGGGTCCTGGAGGCCTCTAGAAGGGTGTGGGGGCTTTTAGAATGGTCCTGGGTGCCTCTAGAGGTGTCTGGGGGCTTTTGGAAGGGTCCTGGGGGGCTCTAGATGTGTCTGGAGGCTTTTGGAAGGGTCCTGGGGGGCTGTAAAATGGTCTGGGGGCTTTTAGAATGATCCGGGGAGGGTCTAGAAGTGTCTGGGGGCTTTTAGAAGGGTCCGGGGGGGCTCTAGAAGGGTCTAGAGACGTTTAGAAGGGTCCTGGGGGCCTCTAGAAGGGTCTGGGGTCTTTTAGAAGGGTCCTGTGGGGCTCTAGAAGGGTCTGGGGACATTTAGAAGTGTCCTGGGGGCCTCTAGAAGGGTCCTGTGTCTTTTAGAAGGGTCCTGGGTGCATCTAGAAGGGTCTGGGGGCTATTAGAAGGGTCCTGGGGGGGTCTAGAAGGGTCTGGGGTCTTTTAGAAGGCTCCTGGGGTCTCTAGAAGGGTCTGGGTGTTTTTAGAAGGGTCCTGGGGGTCTCTGGAAGGGTCTGGGTTCTTTTAGAAGGGTCCAGGGTGGCTCTAGAAGGGTCTGGGGGCTTTTAGAAGGGTCCTGGGGTGCTCTAGAAGGGTCTGGGGGCTTTTAGAAGGATCCAGGGGGGCTCTGGAATAGACGGGGGGCCTTAAGAGGGTCCCTGGGGGCCTCTAGATGTGTCTGGGTGCTTTTGGAATGGTCCTGGTTGCCTCAAGAAGGGTCTGAGGGCTTTTATAGGGTTCTGGCGATCTCTAGAAGGGTATGGAGGCTTTTAGAAGGATCCGGGGAGTGTCTAGAAGTGTCTGCGGGCTTTTAGAAGTGTCCTGACGGTCTCTAGAAGGGTCTGGGGGCTTTTAGAAGGGTCCTGGGAGGATCTAGAAGGGTCTGGGGGCTTTTAGAAGGGTCCTGTGGGGCTCTAGAAGGGTCTGGGGGAATTTAGAAGTGTCCTGGGGGCCTCTAGAACGGTCTGGGGGCTTTTAGAAGGGTCCGGGGGGGCTCTAGAAGGGTCTAGAGACTTTTAGAAGGGTCCTGGGGGGCTCTGGAAGGGTCTGGGGGCTTTTGGAAGGGTCCTGGGGGGCTCTAGAAGGGTCTGGGGGCTTTTAGAATGGTCCGGGGGGGCTCTAGAAGTGTCTGGTGTCTTTTAGAAGGGTCCTGGGGTGCTCTAGAAGGGTCTGGGGTCTTTTAGAAGGGTCCTGGGGGGCTCTAGAAGGGTCTGGGTGTTTTTAGATGTGTCCTGGGGGGCTCTAGAAGGGTCTGGGGGCTTTTAGAAGGGTCCTGGGTTGCTCTAGAAGGGTCTGGGGACCTTTAGAAGGGTCCTGGGGTGCTCTAGAAGGGCCTGGGGACCTTTAGAGGGGCCCTGAGTGCCTCTAGAAAGGTCTGGGGGCTTTTAGAATGGTCCTGGGAGGCTATAGACGGGTCTGGGGCTTTTAGAAGGGTCCTGGAGGCCTCTAGAAGGGTGTGGGGGCTTTTAGAATGGTCCTGGGTGCCTCTAGAGGTGTCTGGGGGCTTTTGGAAGGGTCCTGGGGGGCTCTAGATGTGTCTGGAGGCTTTTGGAAGGGTCCTGGGGGGCTGTAAAATGGTCTGGGGGCTTTTAGAATGATCCGGGGAGGGTCTAGAAGTGTCTGGGGGCTTTTAGAAGGGTCCGGGGGGGCTCTAGAAGGGTCTAGAGACGTTTAGAAGGGTCCTGGGGGCCTCTAGAAGGGTCTGGGGTCTTTTAGAAGGGTCCTGTGGGGCTCTAGAAGGGTCTGGGGACATTTAGAAGTGTCCTGGGGGCCTCTAGAAGGGTCCTGTGTCTTTTAGAAGGGTCCTGGGTGCATCTAGAAGGGTCTGGGGGCTATTAGAAGGGTCCTGGGGGGGTCTAGAAGGGTCTGGGGTCTTTTAGAAGGCTCCTGGGGTCTCTAGAAGGGTCTGGGTGTTTTTAGAAGGGTCCTGGGGGTCTCTGGAAGGGTCTGGGTTCTTTTAGAAGGGTCCAGGGTGGCTCTAGAAGGGTCTGGGGGCTTTTAGAAGGGTCCTGGGGTGCTCTAGAAGGGTCTGGGGGCTTTTAGAAGGATCCAGGGGGGCTCTGGAATAGACGGGGGGCCTTAAGAGGGTCCCTGGGGGCCTCTAGATGTGTCTGGGTGCTTTTGGAATGGTCCTGGTTGCCTCAAGAAGGGTCTGAGGGCTTTTATAGGGTTCTGGCGATCTCTAGAAGGGTATGGAGGCTTTTAGAAGGATCCGGGGAGTGTCTAGAAGTGTCTGCGGGCTTTTAGAAGTGTCCTGACGGTCTCTAGAAGGGTCTGGGGGCTTTTAGAAGGGTCCTGGGAGGATCTAGAAGGGTCTGGGGGCTTTTAGAAGGGTCCTGTGGGGCTCTAGAAGGGTCTGGGGGAATTTAGAAGTGTCCTGGGGGCCTCTAGAACGGTCTGGGGGCTTTTAGAAGGGTCCGGGGGGGCTCTAGAAGGGTCTAGAGACTTTTAGAAGGGTCCTGGGGGGCTCTGGAAGGGTCTGGGGTCTTTTAGAAGGGTCCTGGGGGGCTCTAGAAGGGTCTGGGGACATTTAGAAGGGTCCTGGGGGCCTCTAGAAGGGTCTGGTGTCTTTTAGAAGGGTCCTGGGTGCATCTAGAAGGGTCTCGGGGCTATTAGAAGGGTCCGGGGGGGGTCTAGAAGGGTCTGGGGGCTTTTAGAATGGTCCTGTGGGGCTGTAGAAGGGTCTGGGTGCTTTTAGAATGGTCCTGGGGGGCTCTAGAAGGGTCTGGGGGCTTTTAGAATTGTCCTGGGAGGCTCTAGAAGGGTCTGGGTGCTTTTGGAAGGGTTCTGGTTGCCTCAAGAAGGGTCTGAGGGCTTTTATAGGGTCCTGGGGTTCTCTAGAAGGGTCTGGGGACTTTTAGAAGGGTCCTGGGAGGATCTAGAAGGGTCTGGGGGCCTTTAGAAGGGTACTGTGGGGCTCTAGAAGGGTCTGGGGGCTTTTAGAAGGGTCCTGGGGGCCTCTAGAACGGCCTGGGGGCTTTTAGAAGGGTCCTGGGAGGGTCTAGAAGGGTCTGGGGGCTTTCAGAAGGGTCCTGGGTGGCTCTAGAAGGGTCTGGGGGCATTTAGAAGGGTCCTGGGGGGCTCTAGAAGGGTCTGGGGGCTTTCAGAAGGGTACTGGGGGGCTCTAGAAGGGTCTGGGGGCTTTTAGAAGGGTCCTGGGGGGCTCTAGAAGGGTCTGGGTGCATTTAGAAGGGTCCTGGGTGTCTCTAGAAGGGTCTGGGGGCTTTCAGAATGGTCCTGGGTGGCTCTAGAAGGGTCTGGGGGCTTTTAGAAGGGTCCTGAGAGGCTCTAGAAGGGTCTGGGGGCTTTTAGAAGGGTCCTGGGGGGCTCTAGAAGGGTCTGGGGGCTTTTAGATGGGTCCTGGGGGCCTCTAGAACGGTCTGGGGGCTTTTAGAAGGGTCCTGGGAGGGTCTAGAAGGGTCTGAGGTCTTTTAGAAGGGTCCTGGGGTGTCCTAGAATGGTCTGGGGGACTTAAGAGGGGCCCTGGGTGCCTCTAGAAAGGTCTGGTGGCTCTTAGAAGGGTCCTGGGAGGCTCTAGAAGGGTCTGGGGGCTTTTAGAAGGATCCGGGGAGGGTCTAGAAGGCTCTGGGTGCGTTAGAAGGGTCCTGGGGGCCTCTAGAAGGTTCTGGGTGCTTTTAGAAGGGTCCTGGGGGGCTCTAGAAGGGTCTGGGGGCTTTTAGAAGGGTCCTGGGGGGCTCTAGAATGGTCTGGGGGCTTTTAGAAAGGTCCTGGGAGGCTCTAGAAGGGTCTGGGTTCTTTCAGAAGGGTCCTGGGTGGCTCTAGAATGGTCTTGGGGCTTTTAGAATGGTCCTGGGGGTCTCTAGAAGGGTCTGGGGGCTTTTGGAAGGGTCCTGGGAGCCTCTAGAAAGGTCTGGGGGCTTTTAAAAGGGTCCTGGGGGGCTCTAGAAGGGTCTGGGGGCTTTTAGAAGGGTCCTGGGTGGCTCTAGAAGGGTCTGGGGGATTTTAGAAGGGTCCTAGTGGCCTCTAGAAGGGTACTGGGGGCCTCTAGAAGGGTCTGGGGACCTTTAGAGGGGCCCTTGGGTCCTCTAGAAGGGTCTGGGGGCTTTTAGAAGGGTCCTGGGTGGATCTAGAAGGGTCAGGGGGCTTTTAGAATGGTCCTGGGGGGCTCTAGAAGGGTCAGGGTTCTTTTCGAAGGGTCCTGGGAGGCTCTAGAAGGGTCTAGTTGCTTTTAGAATGGTCCTGGGGGGCTCTAGAAATATCTGGGGTGTTTTAGAAGGGTCCTGGGTGCTTCTAGAAGGGTCTGGAGGCTTTTAAAAGCGTCCTGGCGGGCTCTAGAAGGGTCTGGGGGCTTTTACAAGGATCCGGGGAGTCTCTAGAAGTGTCAGGGGGCTATTAGAAGGGTCCCTGGGTTCTCTAGAAATATCTGGGGGCTTTTAGAAGGGTCCTGGGGGCCTCTAGAAGTGTCAGGGGGCATTTAGAATGGTCCTGGGGGGCTCTTGAAGTGTCTGGTGTCTTTAAGAAGGGTCCTTGGAGGCTCTAGAAGGGTCTGGGGGATTTTAGAAGGGCCCTGGGCGGCTCTAGAACGGTCTGGGTGTTTTTACATGTGTCCTGGGGGGCTCTAGATGGGTCTGGGGATTTTAGAAGGTTCCTGGGGGGATCTAGAAGGTTCTGTAGGCTTTTAGAATTATTCTGGGGGGCTCTAGAAGGGTCTGGGGGCTTTTAGAAGGGTCCTGTGGGGCTCTAGAAGGCTCTGGGGGCTTTTACAAGGGTCCTGGGGAGCTCTAGAATGTCCTGGGGTCTTTTAGAAGGCTCCTGGGGGTCTCTAGAAGGGTCTGGGTGTTTTTAGAAGGGTCCTGGGGGGCTCTGGAAGGGTCTGGGTTCTTTTAGAAGGGTCCAGGGTGGCTCTAGAAGGGTCTGGGGCCTTTTAGAAGGGTCCTGGGGTGCTCTAGAAGGGTCTGGGGGCTTTTAGAAGGATCCAGGGGGGCTCTGGAAGGGACGGGGGGCCTTAAGAGGGGCCCTGGGGGCCTCTAGATGTGTCTGGGTGCTTTTGGAAGGGTCCTGGTTGCCTCAAGAAGGGTCTGAGGGCTTTTATAGGGTTCTGGCGATCTCTAGAAGGGTATGGAGGCTTTTAGAAGGATCCGGGGAGTGTCTAGAAGTGTCTGCGGAATTTTAGAAGTGTCCTGACGGTCTCTAGAAGGGTCTGGGGGCTTTTAGAAGGGTCCTGGGAGGATCTAGAAGGGTCTGGGGGCTTTTAGAAGGGTCCTGTGGGGCTCTAGAAGGGTCTGGGGGAATTTAGAAGTGTCCTGGGGGCCTCTAGAACGGTCTGGGGGCTTTTAGAAGGGTCCGGGGGGGCTCTAGAAGGGTCTAGAGACTTTTAGAAGGGTCCTGGGGGGCTCTGGAAGGGTCTGGGGTCTTTTAGAAGGGTCCTGGGGGGCTCTAAAAGGGTCTGGGGACATTTAGAAGGGTCCTGGGGGCCTCTAGAAGGGTCTGGTGTCTTTTAGAAGGGTCCTGGGTGCATCTAGAAGGGTCTCGGGGCTATTAGAAGGGTCCGGGGGGGGTCTAGAAGGGTCTGGGGGCTTTTAGAATGGTCCTGTGGGGCTGTAGAAGGGTCTGGGTGCTTTTAGAAGGGTCCTGGGGGGCTCTAGAAGGGTCTGGGGGCTTTTGGAAGGGTTCTGGTTGCCTCAAGAAGGGTCTGAGGGCTTTTATAGGGTCCTGGGGTTCTCTAGAAGGGTCTGGGGACTTTTAGAAGGGTCCTGGGAGGATCTAGAAGGGTCTGGGGGCTTTTAGAAGGGTACTGTGGGGCTCTAGAAGGGTCTGGGGGCTTTTAGAAGGGTCCTGGGGGCCTCTAGAACGGCCTGGGGGCTTTTAGAAGGGTCCTGGGAGGGTCTAGAAGGGTCTGGGGGCTTTCAGAAGGGTCCTGGGTGGCTCTAGAAGGGTCTGGGGGCATTTAGAAGGGTCCTGGGAGGCTCTAGAAGGGTCTGGGGGCTTTCAGAAGGGTACTGGGGGGCTCTAGAAGGGTCTGGGGGCGTTTAGAAGGGTCCTGGGGGGCTCTAGAAGGGTCTGGGTGCATTTAGAAGGGTCCTGGGTGTCTCTAGAAGGGTCTGGGGGCTTTCAGAAGGGTCCTGGGTGGCTCTAGAAGGGTCTGAGGGCTTTAAGAAGGGTCCTGGGAGGCTCTAGAAGGGTCTGTGGGCTTATAGAAGGGTCCTGAGAGGCTCTAGAAGGGTCTGGGGGCTTTTAGAAGGGTCCTGGGGGGCTCTAGAAGGGTCTGGGGGCTTTTAGAAGGGTCCTGGGGGCCTCTAGAACGGTCTGGGGGCTTTTAGAAAGGTCCTGGGAGGGTCTAGGAGGGTCTGAGGTCTTTTAGAAGGGTCCTGGGGTGTCCTAGAATGGTCTGGGGGACTTAAGAGGGGCCCTGGGTGCCTCTAGAATGGTCTGGTGGCTCTTAGAAGCGTCCTGGGAGGCTCTAGAAGGGTCTGGAGGCATTTAGAAGGGTCCTGGGGGGCTCTAGAAGTGTCTGGGTGCTTTTAGAAGGATCCGGGGAGGGTCTAGAAGGGTCTGGGGGCTTTTAGAAGGGTCCTAGGGGCCTCTAGAAGGGTCTGGAAGCTTTTAGAAGGGTCCTGCGGCGCTCTAGAAGGGTCTGGGGGCTTTTAGAAGGGTCCTGGGGGGCTCTAGAAGGGTCTGGGGGCTTTTAGAAGGGTCCTGGGGGGCTCTAGAAGGTTCTGGGTGCTTTCAGAATGGTCCTGGAGGCCTCTAGAAGGGTCTGGGTGCTTTTAGAACGGTCCGGGGGGGCTCTAGAAGGGTCTGGGTGTTTTTAGAAGGGTCCTGTGTGGCTCTGGAAGGGTCTGGGGTCTTTTAGAAGGGTCCAGGGTGGCTCTAGAAGGGTCTGGGTTCTTTTGGAAGGGTCATGGTTGCCTCAAGAAGGGTCTGAGTTCTTTTATAGGGTCATGGGGTTCTCTAAAAGGGTATCGAGGCTTTTAGAAGGATCCGGGGATGGTCTAGAAGTGTCTGCGGGCTTTTAGAATGGTCCTGGGGTTCTCTAGAAGGGTCTGGGGGCTTTTAGAAGGGTCCTGGGGGGCTCTAGAAAGGTCTGGGGGCTTTTAGAAGTGCCCTGGGGGCCTCTGGAACGGTCTGGTTGCTTTTAGAAGGGTCCTGGGAGGGTCTAGAAGGGTCTGGGGTCTTTTAGAAGGGTCCTGGGTTCCGCTAGAAGGGTCTGGGGGCTTTTAGAATGGTCCTGGAGGGCTCTAGAAGGGTCTGGAGGCTTTTAGAATTGTCCTGGGGGGCTCTATAGGGGTCTGGGGGCTTTTAGAAGGGTCCTGGGGGCATCTAGAAGGCTCTGGTGGCTTTTAGAAGGGTCCTGGGCGGCTATAGAAGGTTCTGGGGTCTTTTAGAAGGGTCCTGGGCGTCTCTAGAAGGGTCTGGGGGCTTTTCAAAGGACCCTGAAGGTCTCCAGAAGGGTCTGGGGGCTTTTCGAAGGACCCTGAAGGTCTTCAGAAGGGTCTGGGGGCTTTTAGAAGGGTTCTGGGGGGCTCTAGAATGGTCTGGGGGCTTTTAGAAGGGCCCTAAAAGGCTCTAAAGGGTCTGGGGCCTTAGTACTCACCTGCAGGGAGACACCAGGATCAAGCAGGTGGGTTTCCCAGGCCCGGCTCATCCTTTGCACTCCGGGTGTGCTGACCCCTGCGAATTCCCCAAATGTGCAAAATCAAAATTTTTGCTCTAGAAGCACCCAGACCCTTCTAGAGCCCCCCAGGAACCTTCTAAAAGCACCCAGACACGTCTAGAGCCCCCAGGAACACTCTAAAATCCCCCAGACCCTTTTAGAGACCCCAGTGTGCTTCTCAAAGCCCCCGGACTTTCTAGAGCCCCCCAAAATCTTATAAAGGCCCCCAAAATCTTATAAAGCCCCCCAGACCCTACTAAACCCCCTTAGGACCCTTCTACAATACCCTAGACCCTTCTAGAGCCACCGAGGACCTTTCTAAAAGGCCCCAGACCATTCCAGAGCCCCTTAGGAACCTTTTTAGAGACCCTCGACCCTCCTAGATCTTTCAAGGACTCTTCTAAAAGCCCCCAGATACTTCTAGGGGTTAGAGGTAGGGTTAGGGTTAGGGTTAGGGTTAGGGTTAGGGTTAGGGTTAGAGTTAGGGTTAGGGTTAGGGTTAGAGTTAGGGTTAGAGTTAGGGTTAGGGTTAGAGTTAGGGTTAGGGTTAGGGTTAGGGTTAGGGTTAGGGTTAGAGTTAGGGTTAGGGTTAGAGTTAGGGTTAGGGTTAGGGTTAGGGTTAGGGTTAGGGTTAGGGTTAGGGTTAGGGTTAGAGTTAGGGTTAGGGTTAGGGTTAGGGTTAGGGTTAGGGTTAGAGTTAGGGTTAGGGTTAGAGTTAGGGTTATGGTTAGAGTTAGGGTTAGGGTTAGGGTTAGGGTTAGGGTTAGGGTTAGGGTTAGGGTTAGGGTTAGGGTTAAGGTTAGGGTTAGGGTTAGGGTTAGGGTTAGGGTTAGGGTTAGGGTTAGGGTTAGGGTTAGGGTTAGGGTTAGGGTTAGGGTTAGAGTTAGGGTTAGGGTTAGGGTTAGGGTTAGGGTTAGGGTTAGGGTTAGGGTTAGGGTTAGGGTTAGGGTTAGGGTTAGAGTTAGGGTTATGGTTAGGGTTAGGGTTAAGGTTAGAGTTAGGGTTAGGGTTAGGGTTAGGGTTAGATTTAGGCCAACCTAGGACCTTCAAGGGCCCTTGTAAAAGCCCTCAGACCGCTCAACATCCCCTCAGGCCCCTCCTAACAGCACCCAGACCATTCCAGACCCTCTCAGGACCCTTCTAAAAGCACCCAGACATTTCTAGAGCCCCCCAAGACCCTTCTAAAAACCCCAGATCCTTATATATCCCTCCAGGGCCTTTCTAAAAGAACACAGACCCTTCTAGAGCCCCCCAGGACTCTTTTTACAGGCCCCAGACACTTCCAGAACCTCACAGTACCCTTCTAAAAGCCCCCAGACACTTCTAGAGACCCCCAGGACCCTTCTAAAAGCCCCCAGACACTTCTAGATCCACCCATGACCCTTTTTAAAGACACCAGACCCTTCCAGAACCAAACAGGACCTTTCTAAAAGCCCCCAGACCATTTGAGATCCCCCCTGGATCCTTCTAAAAGCCCCCAGACAATTCTAGAGCATCCCAGGGCCTTTCGAAAAGAACCCATACCCTTCTAGAGTCCCCAAGGGCCCTTTCTAAAAGCACCCAGACATTTCTAGAGACTCCCAGGACCCTTCTAAAAGCCCCAGATCCTTCTAAAGCCTATCAGTACTCTTCTAAAAGCCCCCAGACCCTTCTAGAGCCCCCCAGGACCCTTCTAAAAGCTTCCAGACCCTTCTACAGCCCCCCAGGACCCTTCTAAAAGACTCCAGACCCTTCTAGAGCCCCCGAGGACCCTTTCTAAAATGCTCCAGACCCTACTAGAGCCCTCCAGGACACTTCTAAAAGGCGCAGACCCTTCTAGATCCTCTCAGGACCATTCTAAAAGCACTCAGACCCTTCTAGAGCCCCCCAGGACCCTTCTAAACACCCCCAGACCCTTCTAGAGCCCCCCAGGGCCCTTCTAAAAGCACCCAGACCTTTCTAGAGCCCCCCAGGACTCCTCTACAAGCACCCACACTCTTCTAGAGCCCACCAGGACCATTCTAAAAGACCCCAGACCCTTCTAGAGCCCCCCAGGACCCTTCTAAAAGCACCCACACTATTCTAGAGCCCTCCAGGACCCTTCTAAAAGCCCCCAGACCCTTCTAGAGCCCCCCAGTACCCTTCTAAAAGACCCCAGACCTTTCTAGAGCCTCCCAGGACCCTTCGAAAAGCACCCTGACCCTTCTAGAGCCCCCAAGAACCCTTCCAAAAGCCCCCAGACCCTTCTAGAGACCCCCAGAACCCTTATAAAAGCCCCCAGACCCTTCTAGAGCCACCCAGGACCCTTCTAGAAGTCCCCACACCCTTCTAGAGCCCCCCAGAACCCTTCTCAAATTCCCAAGACCCTTCTAAAATCCCCCAGACCCTTTTAGAGCACCCCAGGACCCTTCTAAAAGCCCCCAGACCATTCTAGAGCCCCCTAGGACCCTTCTAAATGCCCCCAGACCATTCTAGAGACCTCCAGGACCCTTCTTAAAGCCCCCAGACCATTCTAGAGACCTCCAGGACCCTTCTAAATGCCCCCAGACCCTTCTAGAGCCCCCCGGGACCCTTTTAAAAGCCTCCAGACCCTTCTAGAGGCCCCCAGGACCCTTCTGAAAGCCCCCAGACCGTTGTAGAGCTCCCCAGGACCCTTCTAAAAGCACCCAGACACTTCTAGAGCCCCCCAGGACCTTTCTAAAAGCCCCAAGACCCTTCTAGAGCACGCCGGGACCCTTCTAAAAGCCCCCAGACCCTTCTAGAGCCTCCCAGGACCCTTTTAAAAGCCCCCAGACCCTTCTAGAGCCCCTCATTTCCCTTCTAAAAACACCCAGACCCTTCTAGAGCCTCCCAGGACCCTTCTAAAAGACCCCAGACCCTTCTAGAGGCCCCCAGGATCCTTCTAAAATACCCCAGACCCTTCTAGAGCCCCCCAGGACCCTTCTAAATGCCCCCAGACCCTTCTAGAGCCACCCAGGACCCTTCTAAAAGCCTCCAGACTATTCTAGAGGCCCGCAGGACCCTTCTGAAAGCCCCCAGACCTTTCTAGAGCCCCCCAGGGCCCTTCCAAACGACCCCAGACCATTCTAGAGCCCCCTAGGACTCTTCTAAAAGCCCCCATACCATTCTAGAGCCCCCCAGGACCCTTCTAAAAGCCCCCAGACACTCCTAGAGACACCCAGGGTCTCTCTAAAAGCACCCAGACCCTTCTAGAGCTCCACAGGACCCTTCTAAAAGCCAACAGACGCTTCTAGAGCCACCCAGGACCCTTCTAAAAGCCCCCAGACCCTTATAGACCCTCCCCGGATCCTTCTAAAAGCACCCAGACCCTCCTAGAGGCTCCCTGGATCCTTCTAAAAGCCCCCAGACCCTTCTAGAGCCTCCCCGTATCATTCTAAAAGCCCCCAGACCCTTCTAGAGCACCCCAGGACCCTTCTAAAAGCCGCCAGACCCTTCTAGAGCCACCCCGGATAATTCTAAAAGACCCCAGACCCTTCTAGAGGCTCCCTGGATCCTTCTAAAAGCACCCAGACCAATCTGGATCCTCCCAGGACCCTTCTAAAAGCCCCCAGACCCTTCTAGAGGCCCCCAGGACCCTTCTAAAAGCCCCCAGAGCCTTCTAGAGCCCCCAAGGACCCTTCTGAAAGCCCCCAGACCATTCTAGAGCCCCCCGGGACCCTCTTAAAAGCCTCCAGACCCTTCTAGAGGCCACCAGGACCCTTCTGAAAGCCCCCAGACCCTTCTAGAGACACCCAGGACCCTTCTAAATGCACGCAGACCCTTCTAGAGACACCCAGGACCCTTCTGAAAGCCCCCAGACACTTCTAGAGCCACCCAGGACCCTTCTGAAAGCCCCCAGACCCTTCTAGAGCCTCCCAGGACCCTTCTAAAAGACCCCAGACCCTTCTAGAGGCCCCCAGGATCCTTCTAAAATACCCCAGACCCTTCTAGAGGTCCCCAGGACCCTTCTAAAAGCCTCCAGACTATTCTAGAGGCCCGCAGGACCCTTCTGAAAGGCCCCAGACACTTCTAGAGCCCCCCAGGGCCTTTCTAAAAGACCCCAGACCATTCTAGAGCCCCTTAGGACTTATCTTAAAGGCCCCAGAACATTCTAGAGCCCCCAAGGAGACTTCTAAAAGCCCCCAGACACTTCTAGAGACATCCAGGGCCCCTCTAAAAGCACCCAGACCCTTATAGAGCTACCCAGGACCCTTCTAAAAGCAAACAGACCCTTCTAGAGCCCCCCTGGACCCTTCTAAAATACCACAGACACTTCTAGAGCCCCCCAGGACCCTTCTAAAAGCCCCCAGACCCTTCTAGACCCTCCTAGGATCCTTCTAAAAGCACCCAGACCTTTCTAGAGCCTCCCAGTACCCTTCTAAAATCCCCCAGACCATTCTAGAGGCCGCCAGGACCCTTATAAATGCCACCAGAGCCTTATAGATGCCCCCAGGACCCTTCTAAAAGCCCCCACACCCTTCTAGAGCCCACCAGTACCCTTCTAAAAGCCTCCAGACCCTTCTAGAGCCCCCCAGGACCCTTCTAAAAGGCCCCAGACCCTTCTAGAGCCTCTCCGTATCATTCTAAAAGCCGCCAGACCCTTCTAGAGCCCCCCAGGACCCTTCTGAAAGCACCCAGACCCTTCTAGAGACACCCAGGACCCTTCTAAATGCACCCAGACCCTTCTAGAGACACCCAGGACCCTTCTAAAAGACCCCAGACCCTTCTAGAGCCCCCCAGGACCCTTCTAAATGCCCACAGACCCTTCTAGAGCCCCCCAGGACCCTTCTAAAAGCCTCCAGACTATTCTAGAGGCCCGCAGGACCCTTCTGAAAGCCCCCAGACCCTTCTAGAGCCCCCCAGGGCCTTTCTAAAAGATCCCAGACCATTCTAGAGCCCCTTAGGACTTATCTAAAAGCCCCCAGAACATTCTAGAGCCCCCAAGGAGACTTCTAAAAGCCCCCAGACAATTCTAGAGATATCCAGGGCCCCTCTAAAAGCACCCAGACCCTTCTAGAGCCCCCCAGGACCATTCTAAATGCCCCCAGACCCTTCTAGAGCCACCCAGGACCCTTCTAAAAGCCCCCAGACCCTTCTAGACCCTGCCCGGATCCTTTTAAAAGCTCCCAGACACTTATAGAGCCTCACAGGACCCTTCTAAAATCCCTCAGACACTTCTACAGCCCCCCAGGACCCTTCTAAAAGCAAACAGACCCTTCTAGAGCCCCCCTGGACCCTTCTAAAATCCCACAGACCCTTCTAGAGCCCCCCAGGACCCTTCTAAAAGCCCCCAGAACCTTCTAGACTCTCCCCGGATCCTTCTAAAAGCAACCAGACCTTTCTAGAGCCTCCCAGTACCCTTCTAAAATCCCCCAGACCATTCTAGAGGCCGCCAGGACCCTTATAAATGCCACCAGAGCCTTATAGATGCCCCCAGGACCCTTCTAAAAGGCCCCACACCTTTCTAGAGCCCACCAGGACCCTTCTAAAAGCCTCCAGACCCTTCTAGAGCCCCCCAGGACCCTTCTAAAAGGCCCCAGACCCTTCTAGAGCCTCCCCGTATCATTCTAAAAACCGCCAGATCCTTCTAGAGCCACCCCGGATCCTTCTAAAAGGCCCCAGACCCTTCTAGAGCCCCCCAGGACCCTTCTGAAAGCCCCCAGACCCTTCTAGAGACACCCAGGACCCTTCTAAATGCACCCAGACCCTTCTAGAGCCCCCCAGGACCCTTCCAAAAGCACCCAGACCCTTCTAGAGGCCACCAGGACCCTTCTGAAAGCCCCCAGACACTTCTAGAGCCCCCAGAGACCCTTCTAAAAGCCTCCAGACCCTTCTAGAGGCCCCCAGGACCCTTCTAAAAGCCCCCAGACACTTCTAGAGCCACCCAGGACACTTCTAAAATCCCCCAGACCCTTCTAGAGCCCCACAGGACCGTTCTAAAAGCCCCCAGACCCTTCTAGACCCTGCCCGGATCCTTTTAAAAGCACCCAGACACTTCTAGAGCCTCCCAGGACCCATCTAAAATACCTCAGAAACTTCTAGAGGCCCCCAGGACCCTTCTGAAAGCCCCCAGACCCTTCTAGAGCCCCCCAGGACCATTCTAAATGCCCCCAGACCCTTCTAGAGCCACCCAGGACCCTTCTAAAAGCCCCCAGACCCTTCTAGACCCTGCCCGGATCCTTTTAAAAGCTCCCAGACACTTATAGAGCCTCACAGGACCCTTCTAAAATCCCTCAGACACTTCTACAGCCCCCCAGGACCCTTCTAAAAGCCCCCAGACCCATCTAGAGGCCCCTAGGACCCTTCCAAAAGCCCCGAGACCCTTCTAGAGCCTCCCAGGACCCTTATAAAAGCACCCAGACCCTTCTGAAGGTATCCAGGACCCTTCTAAAATCCCCCAGACCTTTCTAGAGGCCACCAGGGACCTTCTAAAATCCCCCAGACACTTCTAGAGGCCCCAAGGACCATTTTTAAAGTGCCCAGACCCTTCTAGATGCCCCTTGGACCCTTCTAAAAGCACCCAGTCCATTCTAGAGCTCCCCAGGACCCATCTAATAGCACCCAGACCCTTCTAGAGCCTCCCAGGACCATTCTAAAAGCCCCCAGACCCTTCTAGAGCCCCCCAGGACCCTTCTGAAAGCACCCAGACCCTTCTACAGCCCCCCAGGACCCTTCTAAAATCTCCCAGACCCTTCTAGAGCCCCCAGGACCCTTCTAAAAGCACCCAGAACCTTCTAGAGCCCCCCAGGTCCCTTCTAAAAGCCCCCAGACCCTTCTAGACCCTCCCCGGATCCTTCTAAAAGCACCCAGACCCTTCTAGAGCCTCCCAGGACCCTTCTACAATCCCCCAGACCATCCTAGAGCCCCCCAGGACCCTTCTGAAAGCCCCCAGACCCTTCTAGAGCCCCCCAGGACCCTTCTGAAAGCCCCCAGACCATTCTAGAGCCCCCCAGTACCCTTCTAAATGCCCCCAGACCCTACTAGAGCACCCCAGGACCCTTCTAATAGCCCCCAGACCCTTCTAGAGCCTCCCAGGACGATTCTAAAGCCCCCAGACCCGTCTAGAGCCACCCAGGACCATTCTAAAAGACCCCAGTCCATTCTAGAGCCCACCAGGACCCTTCTAAAAGCACCCAGACCATTCTAGAGCCCCCAGGACCCATCTAAAAGCACCCAGAACATTCTAGAGACCCCCAGGTCCCTTCTAAAATACCCCAGACCCTTCTAGAGGCACCCAGGGCCCCTCTAATGGTCCCCAGACCCTTCTAGAGCCGCCAAGGACCATTCTAAATGCCCCCAGAGCCTTCTAGACCCTCCCCGGATCATTCTAAAAGCTACCAGACCCTTCTAGAGCCTCCCAGGACCCTTCTAAAAGCCCCCAGACCCTTCTAGAGACTCCACGGACCCTTCTATGAGCCCCCGGACCATTCTAGAGCTCTCCAGGACCGTTCTAAAATCCCCCAGATCCTTCTAGAGGCCCCTAGGACCCTTTCAAAAGCCTCCAGACCCTTCTAGAGCCCCCCAGGACTCCTCTGAAAGCCCCCAGACCCTTCTAGAGCCCCCCAGGACCATTCTAGAAGCCCCCAGACCCTTATAGAGCCCACCAGGATCTTTCTAAAAGCCCCTAGACCCTTCTAGAGCCCCCCAGGACCCTTTCTAACAAGCCCTCACACACTTCTAGAGCCACCCAGGACCCTTCTGAAAGCACCCAGACCCTTCTAGAGACCCCCAGGACACTACTGAAAGCACCCAGACACTTCTAGAGCCCCGCAGGGCCCTTCTAAATGCCCCCAGACCCTTCTAGAGGCCCCCAGGACCCTTCTAAAATCCCCCACACCCTTCTAGAGCCTCCCCCGACCATTCTAAAAGCCCCCAGACCCTTATAGAGCCCCCCAGGACCTTTCTAAAAGCCCCTAGACCTTTCTAGAGCCCCACAGGACCCTTCTAAAAGCCCCCAGACCCTCCTAGAGACCCTACAGGACCCTTCCAAAAGCCCTCAGACCCTTCTAGAGCCTCCCAGGACCATTCGAAAAGCCCCCAGACCCTTCTAGAGCTCCCCAGGACACTTCTAAAAGCACCCAGACCCTTCTAGAGCCCCCTAGGACCTTTCTTAAAGCCCCCAGACCCTTCTAGAGTCCCCCAGGGCCCCTCTTAAGCGCCCCAGACCCTTCTAGAGCACCCCAGGACCCTTATAAAAGCCCCCAGACCCTTCTAGAGCCTCCCAGGACCCTTTTAAACGTCCCAGACCCTTCTAGAGCCCCTCATTACCCTTCTAAAAGCCCCCAGACCCTTCTAGAGCCTCCCAGGACCCTTCTAAAAGACCCCAGACCCTTCTAGAGGCCCCCAGGATCATTCTAAAATCCCCCAGACCCTTCTAGAGCCCACCAGGACCCTTCTAAATGCCCCCAGACCCTTCTAGAGCCTCCCAGGACCCTTCTAAAAGCATCCAGACTATTCTAGAGGCCCGCAGGACAATTCTGAAAGCCCCCGGACCTTTCTAGAGCCCCCCAGGGCCCTTCCAAACGACCCCAGACCATTCTAGAGCCCCCTAGGACTCTTCTAAAAGCACCCATACCATTCTAGAGCCCCCCAGGACCCTTCTAAAAGCCCCCAGACACTTCTAGAGACACCCAGGGTCCCTCTAAAAGCACCCAGACCCTTCTAGAGCTCCACAGGACCCTTCTAAAAGCCAACAGACCCTTCTAGAGCCCCCCAGGACCCTTCTAAAAGCCCCCAGACCCTTCTAGACCCTCCCCGGATCCTTCTAAAAGCACCCAGACCCTTCTAGAGGCTCCCTGGATCCTTCTCAAAGCGCCCAGACACTTCTAGAGCCTACCCGTATCATTCTAAAAGCCCCCAGACCCTTCTAGAGGCCCCCAGGACCCTTCTAAAAGCCGCCAGACCCTTCTAGAGCCACCCCGGATCCTTCTAAAAGCCCCCAGACCCTTCTAGAGGCACCCTGGATCCTTCTAAAAGCACCCAGACCAATCTGGATCCTCCCAGGACCCTTCTAAAAGACCCCAGACCCTTCTAGAGGCCCCCAGGACCCTTCTAAATGCTCTCAGACCCTTCTAGAGCCCCCCGGGACCCTTTTAAAAGCCTCCAGACCCTTCTAGAGGCCCCCAGGACCCTTCTGAAAGCCCACAGACCGTTCTAGAGCTGCCCAGGACCATTCTAAAAGCACCCAGACCCTTCTGGAGCCCCCCAGGACCCTTCTAAAAGCACCCAGACCCTTCTAGAGCACCCCGGGACCCTTCTAAAAGCCCCCAGACCCTTATAGAGCACCCCGGGACCCTTCTAAAAGCCCCCAGACCCTTCTGGAGCACCCCAGGACCCTTTTAAAAGCACCCAGACCCTTCTAGAGCCCCTCATTACCCTTCTAAAAGCCCCCAGACCCTTCTAGAGCCTACCAGGACCCTTCTAAATGCCCCCAGACCCTTCTAGAGCCCCCCAGGACCCTTCTAAAAGCCTCCAGACTATTCTAGAGGCCCGCAGGACCCTTCTGAAAGCCCCCAGACCCTTCTAGAGCCCCCCAGGGCCTTTCTAAAAGACCCCAGACCATTCTAGAGCCCCTTAGGACTTATCTAAAAGCCCCCAGAACATTCATGAGCCCCCAAGGAGACTTCTAAAAGCCCCCAGACCCTTCTAGAGCTCCACAGGACCGTTCTAAAAGCCCCCAGACCCTTCTAGACCCTGCCCGGATCCTTTTAAAAGCACCCAGACCCTTCTAGAGACCCCCAGGACACTACTGAAAGCACCCAGACACTTCTAGAGACCCCCAGGACACTACTGAAAGCACCCAGACCCTTCTAGAGGCCCCCTGGACCCTTCTAAAAGCCCCCAGACCCTTCTGGAGCCCCCCAGGACCATTTTAAAAGCCCTCACACACTTCTAGAGCCACCCAGGACCCTTCTGAAAGCACCCAGACCCTTCTAGAGACCCCGAGGACACTACTGAAAGCACCCAGACACTTCTAGAGACCCCCAGGACACTACTGAAAGCACCCAGACCCTTCTAGAGGCCCCCGGGACCCTTCTAAAAGCCCCCAGACCTTTCTAGAGCCCCCCAGGACCCTTCTAAAAGCCCTCACACACTTCTAGAGCCACCCAGGACCCTTCTAGAGCACCCACACCCTTCTAGAGACCCCCAGGACACTACTGAAAGCACCCAGACACTTCTAGAGACCCCCAGGACACTATTGAAAGCACCCAGACCCTTCTAGAGCACCCCGGGACCCATCTAAAAGCCCCCAGACCCTTCTGGAGCCCCCCAGGACCCTTTTAAAAGCCCCCAGACCCTTCTAGAGCCCCTCATTACCCTTCTAAAAGCCCCCAGACCCTTCTAGAGACACCCAGGACCCTTCTAAAAGACCCCAGACCCTTCTGGAGGCCCCCAGGATCCTTCTAAAATACCCCAGACCCTTCTAGAGCCCCCCAGGACCCTTCTAAATGCCCCCAGACCCTTCTAGAGCCCCCCAGGACCCTTCTAAAAGCCTCCAGACTATTCTAGTGGCCCGCAGGACCCTTCTGAAAGCCCCCAGACCCTTCTAGAGCCCCCCAGGGCCTTTCTAAAAGACCCCAGACCATTCTAGACCCCCTTAGGACTTATCTAAAAGCCCCCAGAACATTCTAGAGCCCCCAAGGAGACTTCTAAAAGCCCCCAGACACTTCTAGAGACATCCAGGGCCCCTCTAAAAGCACCCAGACCATTCTAGAGCTCCCCAGGACCCTTCTAAAAGCAAACAGACCCTTCTAGAGCCCCCCTGGACCCTTCTAAAATCCCACAGACCCTTCTAGAGCCCCCCCAGGACCCTTCTAAAAGCCCCAGAACCTTCTAGACCCTCCCCGGATCCTTCTAAAAGCAACCAGACCTTTCTAGAGCCCCCCAGGACCCTTCTAAAAGCCTCCACACACTTCTAGAGCCACCCAGGACCCTTCTGAAAGCACCCAGACCCTTCTAGAGACCCCCAGGACACTACTGAAAGCACCCAGACACTTCTAGAGACCCCCAGGACACTACTGAAAGCACCCAGACCCTTCTAGAGGCCCCCTGGACCCTTCTAAAATCCCCCACACCCTTCTAGAGCCTCCCCCGACCACTCTAAAAGCCCCCAGACCATTATAGAGCCCCCCAGGACCTTTCTAAAAGCCCCTAGACCTTTCTAGAGCCCCACAGGACCCTTCTAAAAGCCCCCAAACCCTCCTAGAGACCCTACAGGACCCTTCTAAAAGCCCTCAGACCCTTCTAGAGCCTCCAAGGACCATTCGAAAAGCCCCCAGACCCTTCTAGAGCTCCCCAGGACAATTCTAAAAGCACCCAGACCCTTCTAGAGCCCCCTAGGACCTTTCTTAAAGCCCCCAGACCCTTCTAGAGTCCCCCAGGGCCCCTCTTAAGCGCCCCAGACCCTTCTAGAGCACCCCAGGACCCTTATAAAAGCCCCCAGACCCTTCTAGAGCCTCCCAGGAAACTTTTAAACGTCCCAGACCCTTCTAGAGCCCCTCATTACCCTTCTAAAAGCTCCCAGACCCTTCTAGAGCCTCCCAGGACCCTTCTAAAAGACCAGAGACCCTTCTAGAGGCCCCCAGGATCATTCTAAAATCCCCCAGACCCTTCTAGAGCCCCCCAGGACCCTTCTAAATGCCCCCAGACCCTTCTAGAGCCTCCCAGGACCCTTCTAAAAGCATCCAGACTATTATAGAGGCCCGCAGGACACTTCTGAAAGCCCCCAGACCTTTCTAGAGCCCCCCAGGGCCCTTCCAAACGACCCCTGAGCATTCTAGAGCCCGCTAGGACTCTTCTAAAAGCCCCCATACCATTCTAGAGCCCCCCAGGACCCTTCTAAAAGCCCCCAGACACTTCTAGAGACACCCAGGGTCCCTCTAAAAGCACCCAGACCCTTCTAGAGCTCCACAGGACCCTTCTAAAAGCCAACAGACCCTTCTAGAGCCCCCCAGGACCCTTCTAAAAGCCCCCACACCCTTCTAGACCCTCCCCGGATCCTCCTAAAAGCACCCAGACCCTTCTAGAGGCTCCCTGGATCCTTCTCAAAGCCCCCAGACACTTCTAGAGCCTCCCGTATCATTCTAAAAGCCCCCAGACCCTTCTAGAGGCCCCCAGGACCCTTCTAAAAGCCGCCAGACCCTTCTAGAGCCACCCCGGATCCTTCTAAAAGCCCCCAGACCCTTCTAGAGGCTCCCTGGATCCTTCTAAAAGCACCCAGACCAATCTGGATCCCCCCAGGACACTTCTAAAAGACCCCAGACCCTTCTAGAGGCCCCCAGGACCCTTCTAAATGCCCCCAGACCCTTCTAGAGCCCCCCAGGACCCTTCTGAAAGCCCCCAGACCGTTCTAGAGCTGCCCAGGACCCTTCTAAAATCCCCCAGACCCTTCTAGAGCCCCCCAGGACCCTTCTAAAAGCCCCCAGACCCTTCTAGAGCACCCCGGGACCCTTCTAAAAGCCCCCAGACCCTTCTACAGCACCCCGGGACCCTTCTAAAATCCCCCAGACCATTCTAGAGGCCGCCAGGACCCTTATAAATGCCACCAGAGCCTTATAGATGCCCCCAGGACCCTTCTAAAAGGCCCCACACCTTTCTAGAGCCCACCAGGACCCTTCTAAAAGCCTCCAGACCCTTCTAGAGCCCCCCAGGACCCTTCTAAAAGGCCCCAGACCCTTCTAGAGCCTCCCCGTATCATTCTAAAAGCCGCCAGATCCTTCTAGAGCCACCCCGGATCCTTCTAAAAGGCCCCAGACCCTTCTAGAGCCCCCAAGGACCCTTCTGAAAGCCCCCAGACCCTTCTAGAGACTCCCAGGACCCTTCTAAATGCACCCAGACCCTTCTAGAGCCCCCCAGGACCCTTCCAAAAGCACCCAGACCCTTCTAGAGGCCCCCAGGACCCTTCTGAAAGCCCCCAGACCCTTCTAGAGCCCCCCAGGACCCTTCTAAAAGCCTCCAGACCCTTCTAGAGGCCCCCAGGACTATTCTGAAAGCCCCCAGACCCTTCTAGAGCTCCCCAGGACCCTTCTAAAAGCCCCCAGACACTTCTAGAGCCACCCAGGACACTTCTAAAATCCCCCAGACCCTTCTAGAGCTCCACAGGACCGTTCTAAAAGCCCCCAGACCCTTCTAGACCCTGCCCGGATCCTTTTAAAAGCACCCAGACACTTCTAGAGCCTCCCAGGACCCTTCTAAAATCCCTCAGAAACTTCTAGAGGCCCCCAGGACCCTTCTGAAAGCCCCCAGACCCTTCTAGAGCCCCCCAGGACCCTTCTAAATGCCCCCAGACCCTTCTGGAGCCACCCAGGACCCTTCGAAAAGCCCCCAGACCCTTCTAGACCCTGCCCGGATCCTTTTAAAAGCTCCCAGACACTTATAGAGCCTCACAGGACCCTTCTAAAATCCCTCAGACACTTCTAGAGCCCCCCAGGACCCTTCTAAAAGCCCCCAGACCCATCTAGAGGCCCCTAGGACCCTTCCAAAAGACCCCAGACCCTTCTAGAGCCTCCCAGGACCCTTCTAAAAGCACCCAGACCCTTCTGAAGGTATCCAGGACCCTTCTAAAATCCCCCAGACCCTTCTAGAGGCCACCAGGGCCCCTCTAAAAGACCCCAGACCCTACTAGAGGCCCCAAGGACCCTTCTAAAAGCACCCAGTCCATTCTAGAGCTTCCCAGGACCCTTCTAATAGCACCCAGACCCTTCTAGAGCCTCCCAGGACCATTCTAAAAGCCCCCAGACCCTTCTAGAGCCTCCCAGGACCCTTCTAAAAGACCCCAGTCCATTCTAGAGCCCCCCAGGACCCTTCTGAAAGCACCCAGACCCTTCTACAGCCCCCCAGGACCCTTCTAAAAGCCCCCAGAACCTTCTGAAGGTATCCAGGACCCTTCTAAAATCCCCCAGACCCTTCTAGAGCCCCGAGGAAACTTCTAAAAGCTCCCAGAAACTTCTAGAGCCCCCCAGGTCCCTTCTAAAAGCCCCCAGACCCTTCTAGACCCTCCCCGGATCCTTCTAAAAGCACCCAGACCCTTCTAGAGCCTCCCAGGACCCTTCTACAATCCCCCAGACCATTCTAGAGCCCCCCAGGACCCTTCTGAAAGCCCCCAGACCCTTCTAGAGCCCCCCAGGACCCTTCTGAAAGCCCCCAGACCATTCTAGAGCCCCCCAGTACCCTTCTAAATGCCCCCAGACCCAACTAGAGCACCCCAGGACCCTTCTAATAGCCCCCAGACCCTTCTAGAGCCTCCCAGGACGATTCTAAAAGCCCCCAGACCCTTCTAGAGCCACCCAGGACCATTCTAAAAGACCCCGGTCCATTCTAGAGTACACCAGGACCCTTCTAAAAGCACCAAGACCATTCTAGAGCCCCCAGGACCCATCTAAAAGCACCCAGAACATTCTAGAGACCCCCAGGTCCCTTCTAAAATACCCCAAACCCTTCTAGAGGCACCCAGGGCCCCTCTAATGGTCCCCAGACCCTTCTAGAGCCCCCAAGGACCATTCTAAATGCCCCCAGAGCCTTCTAGACCCTCCCCGGATCATTCTAAAAGCTACCAGACCCTTCTAGAGCCTCCCAGGACCCTTCTAAAAGCCCCCAGACCCTTCTAGAGACTCCACGGACCCTTCTATGAGCACCCGGACCAATCTAGAGCTCTCCAGAACCGTTCTAAAATCCCCCAGATCCTTCTAGAGGCCCCTAGGACCCTTTCAAAAGCCTCCAGACCCTTCTAGAGCCCCCCAGGACTCCTCTGAAAGCCCCCAGACCCTTCTAGAGCCCCCCAGGACCATTCTAGAAGCCCCCAGACCATTCTAGAGCCCCCCAGGACTCTTCTAAAAGACCCCAGACCATTCTAGAGCTCCCCAGGACCCTTCTAAAAGCTTCCAGACCCTTCTAGAGTCCCGCAGGACCCTTCTAAAAGCCCCCAGACCCTTCTAGAGCTCCCCAGGACCATTCTAAAATCCCCCAGACCCTTCTAGAGCCCCCCAGGACCCTTCTAAGAGCCCCCAGACCCTTCTAGACCCTCCTCGGATGCATCTAAAAGCACCCAGACCCTTCTAGAGCCTCCCAGGAACCTTCTAAAATCCCTCAGACTATTCTAGAGGCACCCAGAACCCTTCTAAAAGCACCCAGAGCCTTCTAGATGTCCCCAGGACCCTTCTAAAAGCCCTCACACCCTTCTAGAGCCCCCCAGGACCCTTCTAAATGCCCCCAGACCCTTCTAGAGCCTCCCAGGACCCTTCTAAAAGCCCCCAGACCCTTCTAGAGCCTCCCAGGACCCTTCTAAAAGCTTCCAGACCCTTCTAGAGCCCCCCAGGACCCTTCTAAAAGCCCCCAGACCCTTCTAGAGCCTCCCAGGACCCTTCTAAAAGCCCCCAGACCATTCTAGAGCTCCCCAGGACCCTTCTAAAAGCCTCCAGACCCTTCTAAAGTCCCGCACTACCCTTCCAAAAGCCCCCAGACCCTTCTAGAGCCCCCCAGGACCATTCTAAAAGCTTCCAGACACTTCTACAGCCCACCAGGACCCTTCTAAAAGACCCCACACCATGCTAGAGGCCCCCAGGATCCTTCTAAAAGCCCCCAGACCCTTCTAGAGCCCCCCATGACCCTTCTAAATGCCCCCAGACCATTCTAGAGCCCCCCAGGACCCTTCTAAAAGCCCCCAGACCCTTCTAGAGCCTCCCAGGACCCTTCTAAAAGCTTCCATACCCTTCTAGAGCCCCCCAGGACCCTTCTAAAAGCCCCCAGACCCTTCTAGAGCCTCCCAGGACCCTTCTAAAAGCCCCCAGACCATTCTAGAGCTCCCCAGGACCCTTCTAAAAGCCTCCAGACCCTTCTAGAGTCCCGCACTACCCTTCCAAAAGCCCCCAGACCCTTCTAGAGCCCCCCAGGACCATTCTAAAAGCTTCCAGACACTTCTACAGCCCACCAGGACCCTTCTAAAAGACCCCACACCATTCTAGAGGCCCCCAGGATCCTTCTAAAAGCCCCCAGACCCTTCTAGAGCCCCCCAGGACCTTTCTAAATGCCCCCAGACCCTTCTAGAGCCCCCCAGGACCCTTCTAAAAGCCCCCAGACCCTTCTAGAGCCCCACAGGACCCTTCTATAAGCCCCCAGACACTTCTAGAGCCCCCCAGGACCCTTCTAAAAGACCCCACACCATTCCAGAGGCCCCCAGGATCCTTCTAAAAGCCCCCAGACCCTTCTAGAGCCCCCCAGAACCGTTCTAAAATGCCCCCAGACCCTTCTAGAGCTCCCGAGGACCATTCTAAAAGCCTCCAGACCCTTCTAGAGGCCAGCAGGACCCTTTTGAAAGCCCCCAAACCCTTCCAGAGCCACCCTGGACCCTCCTGAAAGCCCACAGACCCTTCTAGAGCCCCCCAAGACCGTTCTAAAAGCCCCCAGACCCTTCTAGAGGCCCCCAGGACCCTTCTAAAAGCCCCCAGACACTTCTAGAGCCCCCCAGGACCCTTCTAAATGCACCCAGACCCTTCTAGAGCCCCCCAGGACCATTCTAAAAACCCCCGGCCACTTCTAGAGCCCCCCAGATCTATTCTAAAAGCCCTCACACCCTTCCGGAGCCCTCCAGGACCCTTCTAAAAGCCCCCAGACCATTCTAGAGGCCCCAGGACGATTCTGAAAGCCCCCAGACCCTTCTAGAGACAACCAGGACCCTATAAAAGCCCCCATACCCTTCTAGAGACCCCCAGGACCCTTCTAAAAGCCCCCAGACCCTTCTAGAGCCACCCAGGACCGTTCTAAAAGGACTCAGACCCTTCTAGAGGCCCCCAGGACTCTTCTGAAAGCACCCGGACCCTTCTACAGCCCCGCAGGAACCTTCTAAAAGAACCCAGAATCTTCTAGAGGCCCCCTGGACCCTTCTAAAAGCCCTCCGACCCTTCTAGACCCTCCCAGGACCTTTCTAAAAGCCCCCAGACCCTTCTAGAGCTCCCCAGGACCCTTCTAAAGGCACCCAGACCCTTCTAGAGCTCCCCAGGACCCTTCTAAAAGCACCCAGACCATTATAAAGACCCTAGGACCCTTCTCAAAGACCCCAGACCCTTCTAGAGCCCCCCAGGACAATTCTAAAAGACCCAGACACCTCTAGATTCCCCCAGGGCCCCTCTTAAGCCCCCAGACCCTTCTAGAGCACCCCAGGACTATTCTAAAAGCCTCCAGACCCTTCTAGAGACCCCCAGAATCCTTCTAAAAGCACCCAGACCCTTCTAGAGCCCCCCAAGACCCGTCTAAAAGCACCCAGACCGTTCTAGAGGCCCCAGGACCCATCTAAAAGGCCCCAGACCATTCTAGAGCTCCCCAGGACCCTTCTAAAAGCCTCCAGACCCTTCTAGAGTCCCGCATTACCCTTCCAAAAGCCCCCAGACCCTTCTAGAGCCCCCCAGGACCATTCTAAAAGCTTCCAGACCCTTCTAAAGGCCCACCAGGACCCTTCTAAAGGACGGACCCTTCTATGAGCACCCGGACCATTCTAGAGCTCTCCAGGACCGTTCTAAAATCCCCCAGATCCTTCTAGAGGCCCCTAGGACCCTTTCAAAAGCCTCCAGACCCTTCTAGAGCCCCCCAGGACTCCTCTGAAAGCCCCCAGACCCTTCTAGAGCCCCCCAGGACCATTCTAGAAGCCCCCAGACCATTCTAGATCCCCCCAGGACTCTTCTAAAAGACCCCAGACCATTCTAGAGCTCCCCAGGACCCTTCTAAAAGCTTCCAGACCCTTCTAGAGTCCCGCAGGACCCTTCTAAAAGCCCCCAGACCCTTCTAGAGCTCCCCAGGACCATTCTAAAATCCCCCAGACCCTTCTAGAGCCCCCCAGGACCCTTCTAAGAGCCCCCAGACCCTTCTAGACCCTCCTCGGATGCATCTAAAAGCACCCAGACCCTTCTAGAGCCTCCCAGGAACCTTCTAAAATCCCTCAGACTATTCTAGAGGCACCCAGAACCCTTCTAAAAGCACCCAGAGCCTTCTAGATGTCCCCAGGACCCTTCTAAAAGCCCTCACACCCTTCTAGAGCCCCCCAGGACCCTTCTAAATGCCCCCAGACCCTTCTAGAGCCTCCCAGGACCCTTCTAAAATCCCCCAGACCCTTCTAGAGCCTCCCAGGACCCTTCTAAAAGCTTCCAGACCCTTCTGGAGCCCCCCAGGACCCTTCTAAAAGCCCCCAGACCCTTCTAGAGCCTCCCAGGACCCTTCTAAAAGCCCCCAGACCATTCTAGAGCTCCCCAGGACCCTTCTAAAAGCCTCCAGACCCTTCTAGAGTCCCGCACTACCCTTCCAAAAGCCCCCAGACCCTTCTAGAGCCCCCCAGGACCATTCTAAAAGCTTCCAGACACTTCTACAGCCCACCAGGACCCTTCTAAAAGACCCCACACCATGCTAGAGGCCCCCAGGAGCCTTCTAAAAGCCCCCAGACCCTTCTAGAGCCCCCCAGGACGCTTCTAAATGCCCCCAGACCCTTCTAGAGCCCCCCAGGACCCTTCTAAAACCCCCAGACCCTTCTAGAGCCTCCCAGGACCCTTCTAAAAGCTTCCAGACCCTTCTAGAGCCCCCCAGGACCCTTCTAAAAGCCCCCAGACCCTTCTAGAGCCTCCCAGGACCCTTCTAAAAGCCCCCAGACCATTCTAGAGCTCCCCAGGACCCTTCTAAAAGCCTCCAGACCCTTCTAGAGTCCCGCACTACCCTTCCAAAAGCCCCCAGACCCTTCTAGAGCCCCCCAGGACCATTCTAAAAGCTTCCAGACACTTCTACAGCCCACCAGGACCCTTCTAAAAGACCCCACACCATTCTAGAGGCCCCCAGGATCCTTCTAAAAGCCCCCAGACCCTTCTAGAGCCCCACAGGACCCTTCTATAAGCCCCCAGACACTTCTAGAGCCCCCCAGGACCCTTCTAAAAGACCCCACACCATTCCAGAGGCCCCCAGGATCCTTCTAAAAGCCCCCAGACCCTTCTAGAGCCCCCCAGAACCGTTCTAAAATGCCCCCAGACCCTTCTAGAGCTCCCGAGGACCATTCTAAAAGCCTCCAGACCCTTCTAGAGGCCAGCAGGACCCTTTTGAAAGCCCCCAAACCCTTCCAGAGCCACCCTGGACCCTCCTGAAAGCCCACAGACCCTTCTAGAGCCCCCCAAGACCGTTCTAAAAGCCCCCAGACCCTTCTAGAGGCCCCCAGGACCCTTCTAAAAGCCCCCAGACACTTCTAGAGCCCCCCAGGACCCTTCTAAATGCTCTCAGACCCTTCTAGAGCCCCCCAGGACCATTCTAAAACGCCCCGGCCACTTCTAGAGCCCCCCAGATCTATTCTAAAAGCCCTCACACCCTTCCGGAGCCCTCCAGGACCCTTCTAAAAGCCCCCAGACCATTCTAGAGGCCCCAGGACGATTCTGAAAGCCCCCAGACCCTTCTAGAGACAACCAGGACCCTATAAAAGCCCCCATACCCTTCTAGAGACCCCCAGGACCCTTCTAAAAGCCCCCAGACCCTTCTAGAGCCACCCAGGACCGTTCTAAAAGGACTCAGACCCTTCTAGAGGCCCCCAGGACTCTTCTGAAAGCACCCGGACCCTTCTACAGCCCCGCAGGAACCTTCTAAAAGACCCCAGAATCTTCTAGAGGCCCCCTGGACCCTTCTAAAAGCACTCCGACCCTTCTAGACCCTCCCAGGACCATTCTAAAAGCCCCCAGACCCTTCTAGAGCTCCCCAGGACCCTTCTAAAGGCACCCAGACCCTTCTAGAGCTCCCCAGGACCCTTCTAAAAGCACCCAGACCATTATAAAGACCCTAGGACCCTTCTCAAAGACCCCAGACCCTTCTAGAGCCCCCCAGGACAATTCTAAAAGACCCAGACACCTCTAGATTCCCCCAGGGCCCCTCTTAAGCCCCCAGACCCTTCTAGAGCACCCCAGGACCCTTCTAAAAGCCTCCAGACCATTCTAGAGCCCCCCAGGACCCTTCTAAAAGAACCCAGACCCTTCTAGAGCCCCCCAGAATCCTTCTAAAAGCACCCAGACCCTTCTAGAGCCCCCCAAGACCCGTCTAAAAGCACCCAGACCCTTCTAGAGGCCCCAGAACCCATCTAAAAGGCCCCAGAGCCTTGTAGATGTCATCAGGACCCTTCTAAGAGTCCCCAAACCCTTCTAGAGCCCCGCAGGACCCTTCTAAATGCCCCCAGACCCTTCTAGAGCCTCCCAGGAACATTCTAAAAGCCCCCAGACCCTTCTAAAGGCCCCCAGTACCCTTCTAAAAGCCGCCAGACACTTCTAGATGCCTCCAGGACCCTTCTGACAGCTCCCAGACGCTTCTAGATTCCCCCAGGGCCCCTCTTAAGCCCCCAGAACATTCTAGAGCACCCCAGGACCCTTCTAAAAGCACCCAGACCCTTCTAGAGGCACCCAGGACACTTCTAAAAGACCCCAGACCCTTCTAGAGCCCCCCAGGACGATTCTAAAAGCCCCCAGACCCTTCTAGAGCCACCCAGGACCCTTCTAAAAGACCCCAGTCCATTCTAGAGCCCCCAGGACCCATCTAAAAGCACCCAGAACATTCTAGAGACCCCCAGGTCCCTTCTAAAATACCCCAGACCCTTCTAGAGGCACCCAGGGCCCCTCTAATGGTCCCCAGACCCTTCTAGAGCCGCCAAGGACCATTCTAAATGCCCCCAGAGCCTTCTAGACCCTCCCCGGATCATTCTAAAAGCTACCAGACCCTTCTAGAGCCTCCCAGGACCCTTCTAAAAGCCCCCAGACCCTTCTAGAGACTCCACGGACCCTTCTAAATGCACCCAGACCCATCTAGAGCCCCCCAGGACACTTATAAAAGCCCCCAGACCCTTCTAGAGGCCCCCAATACCCTTCTAAAAGCACCCAGACTCTTCTAGAGCTCCCCAGGACCCTTCTAAAAGCCCCTAGACACTTCTAAACCCCACCAGGACCCTTCTAAAAGCACCCATACCCTTCTAGAGCCTCCTAGGACCCTTCTAAAATCCCTCAGACCCTTCTCGAGGCCCCCAGGACCCTTCTAAAAGCCCCCAGAACCTTCTAGATGCCCCCAGTACCCTTCTAAAAGCACTCACACCCTTCTGGAGCCCCCCAGGACCCTTCTAAAAGCCCCCAGACCCTTCTAGACCCTCCCAGGACCATTCTAAAAGCCTCCAGACCCTTCCAGAGCCACCCAGGACACTTCTGAAAGATCCCAGACCCTTCTAGAGCCCCCCACGACCATTCTAAAAGACCCCAGACCCTTCTAGAGACCCCCAGGACCCTTCTAAAAGCCCCCAGACCATTCTAGAGCCACACAGGACCATTCTTAAAGCCCCCAGACCCTTCTAGAGACCCCCAGGACCCTTCTGAAAGACCCCAGACCCTTCCAGAGCCACACAGGACCCTTCTAAAAGCTCCCAGACCATTCTAGAGGCCCCCAGGATCCTTCTAAAAGCCCCCAGACCCTTCTAGAGCCCCTCAGGACCCTTATAAAAGCCCCCAGACCCTTCTAGATCCCCACAGGACCCTTCTAAAAGCCCCCAGACACTTCTAGAGCCCCCCAGGACACTTCTAGAAGCCACCAGACCCTTCTAGAGCCCCACAACCCATTCTAATTGCCCCCAGACCCTTCTAGAGACACCCAGGACCCTTCTAAATGCCCCCAGACCCTTCTAGAGCCTCCCAGGACCCTTCTAAATGCCCCAGACCCTTCTAGAGCCTCCCTGGACCCTTCTAAAAGCCCCCAGACCATTCTAGAGCTCTCCAGGACCCTTCTAAAATCCCCCAGACCCTTCTAGAGGCCCGTAGGACCCTTCCAAAAGACACTAGACCCTTCTAGAGGCACCCAGGTCCCTTCAAAAAGACTCCAGACCCTTATAGAGCCCCCCAGGACTCTTCTAACAGCCCCCTGACCCTTCTAGAGCCCCCCAGGACCCTTCTAAAAGCCTCAAGACCCTTCTAGAGGCACGCAGGACCCTTCTGAAAGACCCCAGACCCTTCTAGAGATCCCCAGGACCCTTCTAAAATCCCCGAGACCATTCTAGAGATCCCCAGGTCTCTTCTAAATGCCCCCAGACCATTCTAGAGCTCCCCAGGACCCTTCTAAAAGCCCCCAGACCCTTCTAGAGCCTCCCAGGACCCTTCTGAAAGCACCCAGACCATTCTAGAGCTCCCCAGGACCCTTCTAAAAGCCAACAGACCCTTCTAGAGCCCCCCAGGACCCTTCTAAAAGCCCCCAGACCCTTCTAGAGCTCCCCAGGACCCTTCTAAAATCCAACAGACCCTTCTAGACCCTCCCCGGATCCTTCTAAGATCACCCAGACCCTTCTAGAGTCTCCCAGGACCCTTCTAAAATCCCTCAGACCCTTCTAGAGGACCCCAGGACCCTTCTAATGCCCCCAGAGCCATCTAGATGCCCCCAGGACCCTTCTAAAAGCCCCCAAACCCTTCTAGAGCCCCCCAATACGATTCTAAAAGACCCCAGACCCTTCTAGAGCCCCCCAGGACCCTTCAAAAATCAGCCAGACCCTTCTAGAGCCACCCCATATCCTTCAAAAAGCCCCCAGACCCTTCTAGAGGACCCCAGGACCCTTCTCAAAGCCGCCAGACCATTCTAGAGCTACCCAGGACCCTTCTAAAAGCTCCCAGACCCTTCTAGTCCCACCCTGTATCGTTCTAAAAGCACCCAGACCCATATGGAGCCTCCGCGGACCCTTCTAAAAGCCCCCAGACCCTTCTAGAGCCTCCCAGGACCCTTCTAAAAGACCCCAGACCCTTCTAGAGCCCCCCAGGACCCTTCTAAATGCCCCCAGACCATTCTAGAGCCCCCCCAGGACCCTTCTAAAAGACCCCAGACCATTCTAGAGGCCTCCAGGACCATTCTGACAGCTCCCAGACACTTCTAGAGCACACCAGGACCCTTCTAAAAGCCCCCAGACACTTCTAGAGCCCCCCAGGACCCTTCTAAAAGACCCCAGACCCTTCTAGAGCTCCCCAGGACACTTCTAAAAGCATCCAGACATTTCTAGAGCCTCCCAGGACCCTTCTAAAAGCCCTCACACCTTTCTAGACCCCCCCAGGACCCTTCTAGAAGCCCCCAGACCATTATAGAGCCCCCAAGGACCCTCTAAAATACCCCAGACCCTTCTAGAGCCCCCCAGGACCGATCTAAAAGCAACCAGACACTTCTAGGCTTTCAGAAGAGTCCTGGGGGCCTCTAGGATGGTCTGGGGGCTATTAGAATGCTCCTGGTGGGCTCTAGAATAATCTGGGAGCTATTAGAAGGGCCCTGGGGGGCTCTAGAAGGGTCTGGGGGCTTTTAGAAGTGTTCTGGGAGGCTGTAGAAGGGTCTGGAATCTTTTAGAATGGTCCTTGTGGGCTCTAGAAGGGTCTGGGTGCATTTAGAAGGGTCCTGGGGGCCTCTGGAAGGGTCTAGACGCTTTTAGAAGGGTCCTGGTGGGCTCTAGATGTGTCTGGGTACTTTTAAAAGGGTCCTGGAGGTCTCTAGAATGGTCTGGGTGCTTTTAGAAGGGTCCTGGGGGGCTCAAGAAGGGTCTGGGGGCTTTTGAAAGGGTCCTGGGGAGCTCTAGAAGGGTCTGGTTGCTTTTAGAAGGGTCCTGGGGGGATCTAGAAGGGTCTGGTGGCCCTAGGAGGGGCCCTGGGGTCCTCTAGAATGGTCTGTGGACTTTTAGAACGGTCCTGGGGGCGTCTAGAAGGGTCTGAGGACTCTTAGAAGTGTTCTGGGGGGCTCTAGAAGGGTGTGGGGGCTTTTAGAATTGTCCTGGTAGGATCTAGAATGTTCTGGGGGCTTTTGGAAGGGTCCTGGTGTCTCTAGAAGCGTCTGGGGGCTTTTAGAAGAATCCTGGTGGCTTCTAAAAGGGTCTGCGGACTTTTAGACGGGTCCTGGTAGCCTCTAGAAGTGTCTGGCTGCTTTTAGAAAGGCCCTGGGGGGCTCTAGAAGGGTCTGGGGTCTTTTAGAATGATCCGGGGAAGGTCTAGAAGGGTCTGGGGTCTTTTAGAAGGGTCCGGGGAAGGTGTAGAAGGGTCTGGGGTCTTTTAGAAGGGTCCTGGGGGGCTCTAGAAGGATCTGGGGGCTTTTAGAAGGGTCCTGGGGGGCTCTAGAAAGGTCTGGGGGCTTTTATAAGGGTCCTGGGTGGCTCTAAAAAGGTCTGGGGTCTTTTAGAAGGGTCCTGGGTGGATCTGGAAGCGTCTGGGGGCTTTTAGAAGGGTCCTGGTGTATTCTAGAGGGGTCTGGGGGCATTTAGAACGGTCCTGGGGGCCTCTAGAAGTGTCTGGAGGCTTTTAGAAGGGTCCTAGGAGGCTCTAGAATGGTCTGGGGGCTTTTAGAAAGGTCCTGGGAATCTCTAGAAGGGTCTGGGGGCTTTTAGAAGGGTCCTGGGAGGCTCTAGAATGGTCTGGTGGTTTTTAGAATGGTCCTGGGTGCTCTAGAAATGTCTGGGGGCTTTTAGAAGGGTCCTGGAAGGCTCTAGAATGGTCTGGGGGCTTTTAGAAGGGTCCTGGGGTCCTCTAGAAGTGTCTAGAGGCTTTTAGAAGGGTCCTGGGTGGCTCTAGAAGGGTCAGGGGGCTTTTAGAATAATCCTGGGAGTGTCTAGAATGGTCTGGGGGCTTTTAAAATGGTCCTGGGGGGCTCTAGAAGGGTCTGGGTGCTTTCAGAAGGGTCCTGGGGGGCTCTAGAAGGATCTTGGGGCTTTGAGAAGGGTGCTGGGGTCCTCTAGATGGGTCTGGGGGCTTTTAGAAGGGTCCAGGGGTCGTCTAGAAGGGTCTGGGGTCTTTTAGAATGATCCGGGGAGGGTCAAGAAGGGTCTGGGGTCTTTTAGAAGGGTCCGGGGAGGGTGTAGAAGGGTCTGGGGTCTTTTAGAAGGGTCCTGGGGGGCTCTAGAAGGGCCTGGGGACCTTTAGAGGGGCCCTGAGGGCCTCTAGAAAGGTCTGGGGGCTTTTAGAATGGTCCTGGGGGCGTCTAGAAGGGTCAGGAGGCTTTTTAAAGGGTCCTGGGTCCCTCTAGAAGGGTGTTGGGGCTTTTAGAAGGGTCCTGGGGGTCTCTAGAAGGGTCTGGGAGCTTTTGGAAGGGTCCTGGGTGACTCTAGAAGTGTCTGGAGGCTTTTAGAAGGGTCCTGGGGGGCTGTAAAATGGTCTGGGTGCTTTTAGAATGATCCGGGGAGGGTCTAGAAGTGTCTGGGGGCTTTTAGAAGGGTCCTGGTGTATTCTAGAAGTTTCTGGGGGCACTTGGAAAGGTTCTGGGGGCCTCTAGAAGGGTCTGGAGGCTTTTAGAAGGGTCCTGGGGGGCTCTAGAAGGGTCTGGTGGCTTTTAGAATGGTCCCGGGAGACTCTAGAAGGGTCTAGGGGCTTTTAGATGGGTCCTGGGTACTTCTAGAAGGGTCTGGGGGCTTTTAGAAGGGAACTGGGTGGCTCTAGAAGGGGTCAGGGGGCTTTTAGAATGGTCCTGGGGGGCTCTAGAAGTGTCTGGTGTCTTTTAGAAGGGTCCTGGGTGGCTCTAGAATGGTCAGGGTTCTTTTAGAATGGTCCTGGGGGGCTCTAGAAGTGTCTGGTGTCTTTTAGAGAGGTCCTGGGGCGCTCTAGAAGGGTCTAGGGTCTTTTAGAATGTTCCTGGGGGGCTCTAGATATATCTGGGGTCTTTTAGAAGGGTCCTGGGGGGCTCTAGAAGGGTCTGGGGGCTTTTAGAAGGGTCCTGGGGTGCTCTAGAAGGGTCTGGTGGCTTTTAGAAGGATCCTGGGGGGCTCTAGAAGGGTCTAGGTGCTTTTAGAAGGGTCCTGGGTGCTTCTAGAAGGGTCTGGGGGCTTTTAAAATGGTCCTGGGGGGCTCTAGAAGGGTCTGGGGGCTTTTAGAAGGATCCGGAGAAGCTCTAGAAATGTCAGGGGGCTAGTAGAAGGGTCCCTGGGGGCTCTAGAAATATCTGGGTGCTTTTAGAAGGGTCCTGGGGGGCTCTAGAAGGGTGTGGGGGATTTTAGAATTGTCCTGGGGGCTCTAGAAGTGTCTAGGTGCTTTTAGAAAGGTCCTGTGGGGTTCTAGAAGGGTCAGGGGGCTTTTAGAATGGTCCTGGGTGGCTCTAGAAGTGTCTGGGGGCTTTTAGAAGGGTCCTGGGAGGCTCTAGAAGGGTCTGGGGGCTTTTAGATGGGCCCTGGGTGCTCTAGAAGGGTCTGGGGGCTTTTAGAAGGGTCCTGGGTGGCTCTAGAAGGGTCTGGGGGCTTTTAGAAGTGTCCTGGGTGGCTCTAGAATTGTCTAGGGTCTTTTAGAAGGCTCCTGGGTGGCTCTAGAATGGTCAGGGGGCTTTTAGAATGGTCCTGGGGGGCTCTAGAAGTGTCTGGTGTCTTTTAGAATGGTCCTGGGGGGCTCTAGAAGGGTCTAGGGTCTTTTAGAATGGTCCTGGGGGGCTCTAGAAGGGTCTGGGGGCTTTTAGAAGGGTCCTGGGGTGCTCTAGAAGGGTCTGGTGGCTTTTAGAAGGATCCTGGGGGGCTCTAGAAGGGTCTAGGTGCTTTTAGAAGGGTCCTGGGTGATTTTAGAAGGGTCTGGGGGCTTTAAAAATGGTCCTGGGGGGCTCTAGTAGGGTCTGGGGTCTTTTAGAAGGATCCGGGGAAGCTCTAGAAGTGTCAGGGGGCTATTAGAAGGGTCCCTGGGGCTCTAGAAATATCTGGGTGCTTTTAGAAGGGTCCTGGGTTGCTCTAGAAGGGTGTGGGGGATTTTAGAATTGTCCTGGGGGCCTCTAGAAGTGTCTAGGTGCTTTTAGAAAGGTCCTGTGGGGTTCTAGAAGGGTCAGGGGGCGTTTAGAATGGTCCTGGGGTGCTCTAGAAGTGTCTGGGGGCTTTTAGAAGGGTCCTGGGAGGCTCTAGAAGGGTCTGGGGGCTTTTAGATGGGCCCTGGGGTGCTCTAGAAGGGTCTGGGGGCTTTTAGAAGGGTCCTGGGGGGCTCTAGAAGGGTCTGGGTGTTTTTAGATGTGTCCTGGGGGGCTCTAGATGGTCTGGGGGCTTTTAGAAGGTTCCTGGGGGGATCTAGAAGTTTCTGGGGGCTTTTAGAAGGGTCCTGGGGGGCTCTAGAAGGGTCTGGAGGCTTTTAAAAGGGTCATGGGGGCTCTAGAAGGGTCTGGTGTCTTTTAGAATGTTCCAGAATTGCACTGGAAGGGTCTGGGGGCTTTTAGAAGGGACCTGTGGGGCTCTAGAAGGGTCTGGGGTCTTTTAGAAGGGTCCTGGGGGGCTCTAGAATGCTCTGGGGGCTTTTAGAAGGGTCCTGGGGGGCTCTAGAACGGTCTGGGGGATTTTAGAAGTGTCCGGGGGGGCTCTAGAATGCTCTGGGGGCTTTTAGAAGGGTCCTGGGGGGCTCTAGAACGGTCTGGGGGATTTAAGAAGGGTCCTGGAGGGATCTAGAAGGGTCTGGGGGCTTTTAGAAGGATCCTGGGAGTGTCTAGAATGGTCTGGGGGCTTTTAAAAGGGTCCCGGGGGGCTCTAGAAGGGTCTGGGGGCATTTAGAAGGGTCCTGGGGGGATCTAGAAGGGTCTGGGGGCGTTAAGAGGGGCCCTGCGGGCCTCTAGAATGTTCTGTGGGCTTTTAGAAAGGTCCTGGGTGTCTCTAGAAGTGTCTGGGGGCATTTGGAACGGTCCTGGGGGCTCCGGAAGGGTCTTGGTGCATTTAGAAGGGTACGGGGGGGGCTCTAGAATGGTCTGGGGGCTTTTAGAAGGGTCCTGGGGGGCTCTAGAACGGTCTGGGGGCTTTTAGAAGGGTCCTGGCTCTATCTGGAAGGGTCTGGGTGCTTTTAGACGGGTCCTGGTGTATTCTAGAAGGGTCTGGGGGCAATTGGAACGGTCCTGGGGGCCTCTAGAAGTGTCCGGAGGCTTTTAGATGGGTCCTGGGGGGCTCTAGAAGGGTCTGGGTGCTTTTAGAAGGGTCCTGGAGGTCTCTAGAAGGGTCTGGGGGCTTTTAAAAGGGTCGTGGGAGCCTCTAGAAGGGTCTGTGGGCTATTAGAAGGATCCTGGGGGGCTCTAGAAGGGTCTGGGGGCTTGTAGAAGAGTCCTGGGGGGGGTCTAAAAGGGTCTGGGGGCTTTTAGAAGGGTCCTGGGGCGCTCTAGACAGGTCTGGGTGCGTTTAGAAAGGTCCTGGGAGGCCCTAGAAGGGTCTGGGGGCTTTTAGAAGGGTCCTGGGGGACTCTAGAACGGTCTGGGGCCTTTTAGAATGGTCCTGGGAGGGTCTAGAAGGGTCTGGGTGCTTTTAGAAGGGTTCTGGGAGGCTCTAGAAGGGTCTGGAGGTTTTTAGAAGGGTCCTGGGGGGCTCTAGAAGGGTCTGGGGGCTTTTAGAAGGATCCGGGGTGGGTCTAGAAAGGTCTGGGGGCTTTAGAAGGGTCCTGGGGCCTCTAGAAGGATCTGGGGTCTTTTAGATCGGTCCTGGGGGGCTCTAGAAGGGTCGGGGGTCTTTTACAAGGGTCCTGGGGGACTCTAGAAGGGTCTGGGTGCTTCTAGAATGATCCGGGGACTGAGTAGAAGGGTCTGGGGGCTTTTAGAAGGGTCCTAGGGGGCTCTAGAAGGGTCTGGGGGCTTTTAGAAGGGTTCTGGGGGGCTCTAGAATGGTCTGGGGGCTTTTAGAAGGGTCCTGGGTGCCTCTATAAGGGTCTGGGTGCTTTCAGAAGTGTCCTGGGGGCCTCTAGTAGGGTCCGGGGGCTATTAGAAGGTCCTTTGGGTCTCTAGAAGGGTCTGGGGTCTTTTAGAAGGGTCCTGGGTGCCTCTAGAAGGGTCTGGAGGCTTTTAGAAGGGTCCGGGGGGGCTCTAGAAGGGTCTAGAGACTTTTAGAAGTGTCCTGGGTGCCCCTAGAAGGGTCTGGTGGCTTTTAGAAGGGTCCTGCGTGCATCTCAAAGGGACTGGGGGCTATTAGAAGGGTCCTGGGGGGGTCTAGAAGGGTCTGGGGGCTTTTAGAAGGGTCCTGGGGGGCTCTAGAAGGGTCTGGGTGCATTTAGAAGGGTCCTCGGGGGCTCTAGAAGGGTCTGGGTGCTTGTAGAACGGTCCTGGGTGGCTCTAGAAGGGTCTGGGTGTTTTTAGAAGGGTCCAGGGGGGCTCTAGAAGGGACGGGGGGCCTTAATAAGGGCCCTGGGGGCCTCTAGATGTGTCTGGGTGCTTTTGGAAGGGTCCTGGTTGCCTCAAGAAGGGTCTGAGGGTTTTTATAGGGTCCTGGGGTTCTCTAGAAGGGGATGGAGGCTTTTAGAAGGATCCGGGGAGGGTCTAGAAGTGTCTGCGGGCTTTTAGAAGGGTCCTGGGGGCTCTAGAAGGGTCTGGGGGCTTCTAGAAGTGTCCTGGGGCCTCTAGAACGGTCTGGGGGCTTTTAGAAGGGTCCTGGGAGGGTCTAGAAGGGTCTGGGGGCTTTTAGAAGGGTCCTGGGGTGTCCTAGAATGGTCTGGGGGACTTAAGAGGGGCCCTGGGTGGCTCTAGAAGGGTCTGGTGGCTTTTAGAAGGGTCCTGGGAGGCTCTAGAATGGTCTGGAGGCATTTAGAAGGGTCCTGGGGTGCTCTAGAATGGTCTGGGTGCTTTTAGATGGATCCGGGGAGGGTCTAGAAGGGTCTGGGGGCTTTAGAAGGGTCCTGGGGGCATCTAGAAGGGTCTGGGTGCTTTTAGAAGGGTCCTGGGGGGCTCTAGAAGGGTCTGGGGGATTTTAGAAGGGTCCTGGGGGCCTCTAGAAGGGTCTGGAGGCTTTTACAAGGGTCCTGGGGGCTCTAGATGGGTCTGGGGGCTTTTAGAAGGTTCTGGGGGCTCTAGAAGGGTCTGGGGGCTTTTAGAAGGGTCCTGGGGGGATCTAGAAGGGTCTGGGGTCTTCTAGAAGGGTTCTGGGGGACTCTAGAAGGGTCTGGGGGCTTTTAGAAGGGTCCTGGGTGGCTCTAGAAGGGTCTGGTGGCTTTTAGAAGGGTCCTGGGATGCTCTAGAAGGGTCTGGAGGCTTTTAGAAGGGTCCTGGGGGACTCTAGAAGGGTCTGGGTGCTTCTAGAATGATCCGGGGACTGTCTAGAAGGGTCTGGGGGCTTTTAGAAGGATTCTTGGGGGCTCTAGATGTGTCTGGGGGCTTTTAGAAGGGTTCTGGGGGACTGTAGAAGGGTCTGGGGGCTTTTAGAACGGTCCTGGGTGCCTCTAGAAGGGTCTGGGGGCTTTCAGAAGTGTCCTGGGGGCCTCTAGAGGGGCTGGGGGCTATTAGAATGGTCCTGGGATGCTCTAGAAGGGTCTGGGGGCTTTTAGAAGGGGCCTGGGAGACTCTAGAAGGGTCTGGGAGCTTTTAGAAGGGTAATGGGGCCCTCTAGAAGGGTCTGGGGGCTTTTAGAAGGATCCGGGGAGGCTCTAGAAGGATCTGGGTGTTTTTCCAATGGTCCTGGGGGGCTCTAGAAGGGTCTGGTGGATTTTAGAAGGGCCCTGGGGTGCTCTAGAAGGGTCTGGGGGCTTTTAGAAGGGTCCTGGGGGGCTCTAGAAGGGTCTGGGTGCTTTTAGAAGGGTCCTGGGTTGCTCTAGAAGGGTCTGGGGGCTTTTAGATGGGTCCTGGGGGGCTCTAGAAGGGTCTGGGGGCTTTTAGAAGTATTCTGGGGGGATCTAGAAGGTTCTGTAAGCTTTTAGAAAGGTTCTGGGGTGCTCTAGAAGGGTCTGGGGGCTTTTAGAAGGGTCCTGGGGAGCTCTAGAATGGTCTGGGGGCTTTTAGATGGGTCCTGGGGGGCTCTAGAAGGGTCTGGGGGCTTTTAGAAGGGTCCTGGGTTGCTCTAGAAGGGTCTGGGGACCTTTAGAAGGGTCCTGGGGGACTCTAGAAGGGCCTGGGGACCTTTAGATGGGCCCTGAGGGACTCTAGAAAGGTCTGGGGGCTTTTAGAATGGTCCGGGGTGGCTCTAGAAGGGTCTAGAGACTTTTAGAAGGGTCCTGGGTGTCTCTAGAAGGGTCTGGGAGCTTTTGGAAGGGTCCTGGGTGCCTCTAGAAGTGTCTGGAGGCTTTTAGAAGGGTCCTGGGGGGCGGTAAAATGGCCTGGGGGCTTTTAGAATGATCCGGGGAGGGTCTAGAAGTGTCTGGGGGCTTTTTGAAGGGTCCTGTTAGACTCTAGAATGGTCTGGGTGTTTTTATAAAGGTCCTGGTGGAATCTTGAAGGGTCTGGGGGCTTTTAGAAGGGTCATGGGGGCCTCTAGAAGGGTCTGGAGGCTTTTAGAATGTTCCAGATGGGCTCTGGAAGGGTCTGGGGGCTTTTAGATGGGACCTGGGGGGCTCTAGAAGGGTCATGGTTCTTTGAGAAGGGTCCTGGGGGGCTCTAGAAGGGTCTGGGTTCTTTTAGAAGGGTCCTGGGGGTGTCTAGAAGGTTCTGGTGGCATTTGGAACGGTCCTGGGGGCGTCTAGAAATGTCTGGGTGCTTTTAGAAGGGTCCTGGGGGGCTCTAGAATAGTCTGGGGGCTTTTAGAAGGGTCCTGGGAGAATCTAGAACGGTCTCGGGGCTTTTAAAAGGGTCCTGGGGGGCTCTAGAAGGGCCTGGGGGCTTTCAGAAGGGTCCTGGAGGGCTCTAGAATGGTCTGGGGGCTTTTAAAAGGGTCCTGGGGGTCTCTAGAAGGGTCTGGGGGCTTTCAGAATTGTCCTGGGGGGCTCTATAAGGGTCTGGGGGCTTTTAGAAGGGTCCTGGGGGGCTCTAGAAGGGTCTGGGGGCCTTAAGAGGGGCCCTGGGGGCCTCTAGAATGTTCTGTGGGCTTTTAGAATGGTCCTGGGGAGGTCTAGAAGGATCTGGGGGCTTTGTTAAGGGTACTGGGGTCCTCTAGAAGGGTCAGTGGGCTTATAGAAGGATCCAGGGAGGCTCTAGAAGTGTCTGGCTGCTTTTAGAAGGGCCCTGGGGGGCTGTAGAAGGGTCTGGGTGCTTTTAGAAGGGTCCGGGGGGTCTTTAGAAGGGTCTGGGGTCTTTAAGAATGGTACTGGGGGGCTCTAGAAGGGTCTGGGGTCTTTTAGGAGGGTCCTGGGGGTCTTTAGAAATGTCTGGGGTCTTTAAGAATGGTACTGGGGGGCTCTAGAAGGGTCTGGGGTCTTCTAGAAGGGTCCTGGGGGCCTCTAGAACGGTCTGGGGGCTTTTAGAAGGGCCCTGGGAGGGTCTAGAAGGGTCTCGGGGCTTTTAGAAGGGTCCTGTGTGGATCTGGAAGGGTCTGGGTGCTTTTAGACGGGTCCTGGTGGCCTCTAGATGGGTCTGGGAGCTTTTAGAAGTTTCCTGGTGTATTCTAGAAGGGTCTGGGGGCAATTGGAACGGTCCTGGGGGACTCTAGAATGGTCGGGGGGCTTTTAGAAGGGTCCTGGGGGACTCTAGAAGGGTCTGGGGGCTTTTAGAAGGGTCCTGGAGGTCTCTAGAAGGGTCAAGGGGCTTTTAAAAGTGTCCTGGGAGCCTCTAGAAGTGTCTGGGGGCGATTAGAAGGATCCTGGGGGGCTCTAGAAGGGTCTGGGGTCTTGTAGAAGAGTCCTGGGGGGCTCAAGAAGGGTCTGGGGGCTTTTAGAAGGGACCTGGGGGTCTCTAGAAGGGTCTGGGGGCTTTTTGAAAGTTCCTGGGGGGCCCTAGAAGGGTCTGGGTGCTTTTAGAAGGGTCTTGGGGGCCTCTAGAAGGGTCTGGGGGCTTTTAGAATGGTCCTGGCGGTCTCTAGAAGGGTCTGGGGGCTTTTAGAAGGGTCCTGGGGGTCTCTAGAAGGGTCTGGGTGCTTTTAGAAGGGTCCTGGGGGTCTCTAGAAGTATCTGGGGGCTTTTAGAAGGGTCATGGGTTGCTCTAGAAGTGACGGGGTTGCTTAAGAGGGGTCCTGGGGGCCTCTAGAACGGTCTGGGGTCTTTTAGAAGGGTCCTGGGGGGGTCTAGAAGGGTCTGGGGGCTTTTAGAAGGGTCCTGGGAGGGTCTAGAAGGGTCTGGAAGCTTTTAGAAGGGTCCTGGTGGCCTCTAGTTGGGTCTGGGGCTTTTAGAAGGGTCCTGGTGTATTCTAGAAGGGTCTGGGGGCAATTGGAACGGTCCTGGGGGCCTCTAGAAGTGTCTGGAGGCTTTTAGAAGGGTCCTGGGGGGCTCTAGAAGGGTCTGGGGTCTTTTAGAAGGGTCCTGGAGGTCCCTAGAAGGGTCTGGGGGCTTTTAAAAGGGTCCTGGGAGCCTCTAAAAGGGTCTGGGGACTTTTAGAAGGATCCTGGGGGGGGTCTAGAAGGGTCTGGGGGCTTGTAGAAGTGTCCTGGGGGGCTCTAGATGGGTCTGGGGGCATTTAGAAGTGTCCTGGGGGGGTCTAGAAGGGTCTGGGTGCTTTTAGAAGGGTCCTGGGGGTCTCTAGAAGGGTCTGGGGGCTTTTAGAACGGTCCTGAGGGGCTCTAGATGGGTCTGGGTGCATTTAGAAGGGTCCTCGGGGGCTCTAGAAGGGTCTGGGGTCTTTGAGAAGGGCCCTTGGGTGGATCTAGAAGAGTCTGGGATCTTTTATAGCGTCCTGGGGTTCTCTAGAAGGGTCTGGGGGCTTTTAGAAGGGTCCTGGCGGGCTCTGGAAGGGTCTGGGGTCTTTTAGAAGGGTCCATGGTGGCTCTAGAAGGGTCTGGGGGCTTTTAGATCGGTCCTGGGGTTCTCTAGAAGGGTATGGGGGCTTTTAGAAGAATCCGGGGATGGTCTAGAAGTGTCTGCGGGCTTTTAGAAGGGTCCTGGGGGGCTCTAGTAGGGTCTGGGGGCTTTTAGAAATGTCCTGGGGGCCTCTAGAACGGTCTGGGGGCTTTTAGAAGGGTCCTGGGGGGCTCTAGAAGGGTCTGGTGACTTTTAGAAGGGTCCTGGTGGCCTCTAGAAGGGTCTGGGGACCTTTAGAGGGGCCCTTGGAGCCTCTAGAAGGGTCTGGGGGATTTTAGAAGGGTCCTGGGGAGCTCTAGAAGGGTCTGGTGGCTTTTAGAATAGTCCTGGGAGGCTCTAGAAGGGTCTGGGGGCTTTTAGAAGGGTCCTGGGGGCTCTAGAAGGGTCTGGGGGCTTTTAGAAGGATCCGGGGAGGCTCTAGAAGGGTCTGGGTGTTTTCCGAAGGGTCCTGGGGGGCTCTAGATGGGTCTGGGTGTTTTAAGAAGGGTCCTGGGGGGCTCTAGAAGGTTCTGGGTGCTTTCAGAAGGGTCCTGGGGGCCTCTAGTAGGGTCTGGGGTGTTTTAGAACGGTCCAGGGAGGCTCTAGAAGGGTCTTGGGGCTTTTAGAAGGGTCCTGGGGTGCTCTAGAAGGGTCTGGGGGCTTTTAGAAGGGTCCTGGTGTGCTCTAGAAGTGACGGGGGGCCTTAAGAGGGGTCCTAGGGGCCTTTAGATGGGTCTGGGGGCTTTTAGAAGAGTCCTGGGGGGCTCTAGAAGGGTCTGGGTGCTTTTAGAAGGGTCCTGGGTGGCTCTAGAAGGGTCTGGGGGCTTTTAGGAAGCACCTTGGGGGCTCTAGATAGGTCTGGGGGCTTTTAGAAGGTTCCTGGGGTGCTCTAAAATTGTCTGGGTGCCTTAAGAGGGGACCTGGGTGCCTCTAGAAGGGTCTGGTGGCTTTTAGAAGGGTCCTGGTGGGTTCTAGAAGGGTCTGGGGGCTTTTAGAAGGGTCCTGGGGGGCTCTAGAAGGGTCTGGGTGATTTTAGAAGTGTCCTGGGGGCCTCTAGAACGGTCTGGGGGCTTTTAGAAGAGTCCTGGGAGGCTCTAGAAGGGTCTGGAGGCTTTTAGAAGGGTCCTGGGGGGCTCTAGAATGATCTGGGGGCTTTTAGAAGGATCCGGGGAGGGTCTAGAAGGTTCTGGGTGCTTTAGAAGTGTCCTGGGGGCCTCTAGAAGGGTCTGGGGGCTTTTAGATGGGTCCTGGGGGAATCTGGAAGGGTCTGGGGGCTTTTAGAAGGGTCCTGGGGGGCTCTAGAAGGGTCGGGGGGCTTTTAGAAGGGTCCTGGGGGACTCTAGAAGGGTCTGGGTGCTTCTAGAATGATCCGGGGACTGTCTAGAAGGGTCTGCGGGATTTTAGAAGGATCCTTGGGGGCTCTAGAAGGGTCTGGGGGCTTTTAGAAGGGTTCTGGGGGTCTCTAGAATGGTATGGGGTCTTTTAGAAGGGTCCTGGGTGCCTCTAGAAGGGTCTGGTGGCTTTCAGAAGTGTCCGGGGGGCCTCTAGAAGGGTCTGGGGGCTATTAGAATGGTCCTGGGAGGCTCTAGAAGGGTCTGGGGTCTTTTAGAAGGGTCCTGGAGTGCTCTAAAATTGTCTGGGGGCCTTAAGAGGGGTCCTGGGTACCTCTAGAAGGGTCTGGTGCCTATTAGAAGGATCCTGGTGGGCTCTAGAAGGGTCTGGGGGCATTTAGAAGGGTCCTGGGGGGCTCTAGAAGGGTCTGGGGGCTTTTAGAATGGTCCTGGGGGCCTCTAGAACTGTCTGGGGGCTTTTAGAAGGGTCCTGGGAGGCTCTAGAAGGGTCTGGAGGTTTTTAGAAGGGTCCTGGGGGGCTCTAGAAGGGTCTGGGGGCTTTTAGAAGGGTCCTGGGGACCTCTAGATGGGTCTGGAGGCTTTTAGAAGGGTCCTGGGGGGCTCTAGAAGGGTCGGGGGGCTTTTAGAAGGGTCCTGGGGGACTCTAGAAGGGTCTGGGTGCTTCTAGAATGATCCGGGGACTCTCTAGAAGGGTCTGGGGGCTTTTAGAAGGATCCTTGGGGGCTCTAGATGTGTCTGGGGGCTTTTAGAAGGGTTCTAGGGGGCTGTAGAAGGGTCTGGGGGCTTTTAGAACGGTCCTTGGTGCCTCTAGAAGGGTCTGGGGGCTTTCAGAAGTGTCCTGGGGGCCTCTAGAGGGTCTGGGGGCTATTAGAATGGTCCTGGGAGGCTCTAGAAGGGTCTGGGGTCTTTTAGAAGGGTCCTGGGAGGGTCTAGAATGGTCTGGAGGCTTTTATAAGGGTCCGGGGTGGCTCTAGAAGGGTCTAGAGACTTTTCGAAGGGTCCTGGGGGCCTCTAGAAGGGTCTGGTGGCTTTTAGAAGGGTCCTGGGTGCATCTAGAAGGTTCTGGGTGCTATTAGAAGGGTCCTGGGGAGCTCTAGAAGGGTCTGGGGGCTTTTAGAATGGTCCTGGGGAGCTCTAGAAGGGTCTGGGGGCTTTTAGAAGTGTCCTGGGAGGCTCTAGAAGGGTCTGGGTACTTTTAGAAGGGTCCAGGGTGGCTCTAGAAGGGTCTGGGTGCTTTTGGAAGGGTCCTGGTTGCCTCAAGAAGGGTCTGAGGTCTTTTATAGGGTCATGGGTTTCTCTAGAAGGGTATGGAGGCTTTTAGAAGGGTCCTGGAAGGCTCTGGAAGGGTCTGGGGGCTTTTAGAAGGGTACTGGGAGGATCTAGAAGGGTCTGGGGGCTTTTAGAAGGGTCCTGGGGGGCTCTAGAAAGGTCTGGGGGCTTTTAGAAGGGTCCTGCGGGACTCTAGAACGGTCTCGGAGCTTTTAGAAGGGTCCTGGGAGGGTCTCTAGGAGGGTCTGGGGGCTTTTAGAAGGTTCCGGGGGGGCTCTAGAAGTGTCTGGGGGCCTTCAGAGGGGTCCTGGGTGCCTCTAGAACGGTCTGGGGGCTTTCAGAAGGGTCCTGGGGGGCTCTAGAAGGGTCTGTGGGCTTTTAGAAGGGTCCTGGGGGCCTCTTGAACCGTCTGGGGGCTTTTAGAAGGGTCCTGGGTGGGTCTAGAAGGGTCTGGTGGCTTTTGGAAGTGTCCTGGGGTGCTCTAGAAGGGTCTGTGGGCTTTTAGAAGGGTCCTGGGGGCCTCTTGAACCGTCTGGGGGCTTTTAGAAGGGTCCTGGGTGGGTCTAGAAGGGTCTGGGGACTTTAAGAAGGGTCCTGGGGGCCTCTAGAAGGGTCTGGGGGCTTTTAGAAGGGTCCACGGTGGCTCTAGAAGGGTCTGGGGTCTTTTAGAAAGGTCCTCGGGGGCTCTGGAAGGGTCTGGGGGCTTTTAGAAGTGTCCTGGGGGCCTCTAGAAGGGTCTGGGGGCTTTTAGAAGGGTCCTAGGGGCCTCTAGAAGGGTCTGGGTGCTTTTAGAATGGTCCTGGGGGCCTCTAAAAGGGTCTGGGGGATTTTATAAGGGTCCTGGGGAGCTCTAGAAGGGTCTGGTGGCTTTTA
>JAUNZM010000637.1:0-32500 GCA_033459285.1 Clamator glandarius | reverse complement strand
AAAGCCCCCAGACCATTCTAGAGCTCCCCAGGACCATTCTAAAAGCACCCAGACCCTTCTAGAGCACCCTAGGACCTTTCTCAAAGCCCCCAGACCCTTCTAGAGTCCCCCAGGGCCCCTCTTAAGCCCCCCAGACCCTTCTAGAGCACCCCAGGACCCTTATAAAAGCCCCCAGACACTTCTAGAGCCTCCCAGGACCCTTTTAAAAGTCCCAGACCCTTCTGGAGCCCCTCATTACCCTTCTAAAAGTACCCAGACCCTTCTAGAGCCTCCCAGGACCCTTCTAAAAGACCCCAGACCATTCTAGAGGCCCCCAGGATCCTTCTAAAATCCCCCAGACCCTTCTAGAGCCCCCCAGGACCCTTCTAAATGCCCCCAGACCCTTCTAGAGCCTCCCAGGACCCTTCTAAAAGCATCCAGACTATTCTAGAGGCCCGCAGGACCCTTCTGAAAGCCCCCAGACCTTTCTAGAGCCCCCCAGGGCCCTTCCAAACGACCCCAGACCATTCTAGAGCCCCCTAGGACTCTTCTAAAAGCCCCCATACCATTCTAGAGCGCCCCAGGACCCTTCTAAAAGCCCCCAGACACTTCTAGAGCCCCCCAGGACCATTCTGAAAGCCAACAGACCATCTACAGCCCCCCAGGACCCTTCTAAAATCCCACAGACCCTTCTAGAGCCCCCTAGGACCCTTCTAAAACACCCACACCCTTCTAGACCCTCCCCGGATCCTTCTAAAAGCACCCAGACCCTTCTAGAGGCTCCCTGGATCCTTCTAAAAGCCCCCAGACCCTTCTAGAGCCTCCCCGTATCATTCTAAAAGCCCCCAGACCCCTCTAGAGGCCCCCAGGACCCTTCTAAAAGCCGCCAGACCCTTCTAGAGCCACCCCGGATCCTTCTAAAAGCCCCCAGACCCTTCTAGAGGCTCCCTGGATCCTTCTAAAAGCACCCAGACCAATCTGGATCCTCCCAGGACTATTCTAAAAGACCCCAGACCCTTCTAGAGGCCACCAGGACCCTTCTAAAAGCCCCCAGACCCTTCTAGAGCCCCCAAGGACCCTTCTGAAAGCCCCCAGACCGTTCTAGAGCTCCACAGGACCCTTCTAAAAGCCCCCAGACACTTCTAGAGCCCCCCAGGACCCATCTAAAAGAACCCAGACCCTTCTAGAGCCTCCCAGGACCCTTCTAAAAGCCCCCAGACCCTTCTAGAGCCTCCCAGGACCCTTCTAAAAGCCCCCAGACCCTTCTAGAGCCTCCCAGGACCCTACTAAACGACACCAGACCCTTCTAGAGGCCCCCAGGATCCTTCTAAAATACCCCAGACCCTTCTAGAGCCCCCCAGGACCATACTAAATGCCCCCAGACCCTTCTAGAGCCCCCCAGGACCCTTCTAAAAGCCTCCAGACTATTCTAGATGCCCGCAGGACACTTCTGAAAGCCCCCAGACCCATCTAGAGCCACCCAGGGCCTTTCTAAAATCCCCCAGACCATTCTAGAGGCCGCCAGGACCCTTATAAATGCCACCAGAGCCTTATAGATGCCCCCAGGACCCTTCTAAAAGCCCCCACACCCTTCTAGAGCCTCCCAGGACCCTTCTAAAAGCATCCAGACCCTTCTAGAGGCCCCCAAGCCCCTTCTAAAATGCTCCAGACCCTTCTAGAGCCTCCCCGTATCATTCTAAAATCCGCCAGACCCTTCTAGAGCCCCCCAGGACCCTTCTAAAAGCCCCCAGACCATTCTAGAGCCTCCACGGACCCTTCTAAAAGCCCCCAGAACATTGTAGAGCTCTCCAGGACACTTCTAAAATCACCCAGACCCTTCTAGAGGCCCCTAGAACCCTTCCAAAAGCCCCCAGACCCTTCTAGAGGCATCCAGGGCCCTTCTAAAAGCCCCCAGACCCTTCTAGACCCTCCCCGGATCGTTCTAAAAGCACCAGAGCCATCTGGAGCCTCCCAGGACCCTTCTAAAAGACCCCAGACCCTTCTAGAGGCTCCCAGGACCCTTCTAAACGCCCCCAGACCCTTCTATAGCCCCCAGTACCCTTCTGAAAGCCCCCAGACCCTTCTAGAGCCCCCCAGGACCCTTCTAAATGCCCCGAGACCCTTCTAGAGCCACCCAGGACCCTTCTGAAAGCCCCCAGACCCTTCTAGACCCTCCCCGGATCCTTCTAAAAGCACCCAGACACTTCTAGAGCCTCACAGGACCCTTCCAAAATCCCTCAGACACTTCTAGAGCCCCCCAGGACTCTTCTAAAAGCCCCCAGACCCATCTAGAGGCCCCTAGGACCCTTCCAAAAGCCCCCAGACCCTTCTAGAGCCTCCCAGGACCCTTCTAAAAGCCCCCAGACCCTTCTGAAGGTATCCAGGACCCTTCTAAAATCCCCCAGACCCTTCTAGAGCCCCCAGGACCCTTCTAAAAGCACCCAGAACCTTCTAGAGCCCCCCAGGTCCCTTCTAAAAGCCCCCAGACCCTTCTAGACCCTCCCCGGATCCTTCTAAAAGCACCCAGACCCTTCTAGAGCCTCCCAGGACCCTTCTACAATCCCCCAGACCATTCTAGAGGACCCCAGTACCCTTCTAAAAGCCCCCAGACCCTTCTAGAGCCCCCCAGGACCCTTCTGAAAGCCCCCAGACCCTTCTAGAGCCCCCCAGGACCCTTCTAAATGCCCCCAGACCCTCCTAGAGCCCCCCAGGACCCTTCTAATAGCCCCCAGACCCTTCTAGAGCCTCCCAGGACGATTCTAAAAGACCCCAGACCCTTCTAGAGCCACCCAGGACCCTTCTAAAAGACCCCAGTCCATTCTAGAGCCCACCAGGACCCTTCTAAAAGCACCCAGACCATTCTAGAACCCCCAGGACCCATCTAAAAGCACCCAGAACATTCTAGAGACCCCCAGGTCCCTTCTAAAATACCCCAGACCCTTCTAGAGGCACCCAGGGCCCCTCTAATGGTCCCCAGACCCTTCTAGAGCCGCCAAGGACCATTCTAAATGCCCCCAGACCCTTCTAGACCCTCCCCGGGTCATTCTAAAATCTACCAGACCCTTCTAGAGCCTCCCAGGACCCTTCTAAAAGCCCCCAGACCCTTCTAGAGACTCCACGGACCCTTCTAATAGCCCCCGGACCATTCTAGAGCTCTCCAGGACCGTTCTAATATCCCACAGATCCTTCTAGAGGCCCCTAGGACCCTTTCAAAAGCCTCCAGACCCGTCTAGAGCCCCCCAGGACCACTCTGAAAGCCCCCAGACCCTTCTAGAGCCCCCCAGGACCATTCTAGAGCCCCCCAGGACTCTTCTAAAAGCCCCCAGACCCTTCTAGAGCTCCCCAGGACCATTCTAAAATCCCCCAGACCCTTCTAGAGCCCCCCAGGACCCTTCTAAGAGCCCCCAGACCCTTCTAGACCCTCCTCGGATGCATTTAAAAGCACCCAGACCCTTCCAGAGCCTCCCAGGAACCTTCTAAAATCCCTCAGACCGTTCTAGAGGCACCCAGGACCCTTCTAAAAGCACCCAGACCCATCTAGAGGCCCCTAGGACCCTTCCAAAAGCCCCCAGACCCTTCTAGAGCCTCCCAGGACCCTTCTGAAAGCCCCCAGACCCTTCTAGAGCCCCCCAGGACCCTTCTAAAAGCACCCAGACCCTTCTAGAGCCACCCAGGACCCTTCTAAAAGCCCCCAGACCATTCTAGACCCTCCCCGGATCCTTCTAAAAGCACCCAGACCCTTCTAGAGCCTCACAGGACCCTTCTAAAATCCCTCAGACACTTCTAGAGCCCCCCAGGACCATTCTAAAAGCCCCCAGACCCATCTAGATGCCCCTAGGACCCTTCCAAAAGCCCCCAGACCCTTCTAGAGCCACCCCAGATCCTTCTAAAAGCCCCCAGACCCTTCTAGAGGCTCCCTGGATCCTTCTAAAAGCACCCAGACCAATCTGGATCCTCCCAGGACCCTTCTAAAAGACCCCAGACCCTTCTAGAGGCCCCCAGGACCCTTCTAAAAGCCCCCAGACCCTTCTAGAGCCCCCAAGGACCCTTCTGAAAGCCCCCAGACCCTTCTAGAGACCCCCAGGACCCTTCTAAATGCCCCCAGACCATTCTAGAGCCCCCCGGGACCCTTCTAAAAGCCTCCAGACCCTTCTAGATGCCCCCAGGACCTTTCTGAAAGCCCCCAGACCGTTCTAGAGCTCCACAGGACCCTTCTAAAAGCCCCCAGACACTTCTAGAGCCCCCCAGGACCCTTCTAAAAGACCCCAGACCCTTCTAGAGCACACCGGGACCCTTCTAAAAGAACCCAGACCCTTCTAGAGCCTCCCAGGACCCTTTTAAAAGCCCCCAGACCTTTCTAGAGCCTCCACGGACCCTTCTAAAAGCCCCCAGACCCTTCTAGAGCCTCCCAGGACCCTTCTAAACGACACCAGACCATTCTAGAGACCCCCAGGACCCTTCTAAAAGCCCCCAGACCCTTCTAGAGCCCCCCAGGGCCCTTCTAAAAGCACCCAGACCTTTCTAGAGCCCCCCAGGACCCCTCTACAAGCACCCACACACTTCTAGAGCCCCCCAGGACCGTTCTAAAAGCCCCCAGACCCTTCTAGAGCCCCCCAGGACCCTTTTAAAAGCACCCACACTATTCTAGAGCCCCCCAGGACCCTTCTAAAAGCCCCCAGACCCTTCTAGATACACCCAGGACCCTTATAAATGCCCCCAGACCCTTCTAGAGCCCCCCAGGACCCTTCTAGATGTCCCCACACCCTTCTAGAGCCCCCCAGAACCATTCTAAAATTCCCAAGACCCTTCTAAAATCACCCAGACCCTTCTAGAGCCCCCCAGGACCCTTCTAAAAGACCCCAGACCATTCTAGAGCTCCCCAGGACCCTTCTAAAAGCCACTAGACCCTTCTAGAGCCCCCCAGGACCCTTCTAATACCACCCAGACCCTTCTAGAGCCCCCCAGGACCCATCTGAATGACCCCAGAACATTCTAGAGCCACCCAGGACCCTTCTGAAAGCACCCAGACCCTTCTAGAGACCCCCAGGACACTACTGAAAGCAACCAGACCCTTCTGGAGCCCCGCAGGGCCCTTCTAAATGCCCCCAGACCATTCTAGAGGCTCCGTGGACCCTTCTAAAAGCCCCCAGACCCTTATAGAGCCCCCCAGGACCTTTCTAAAAGCCCCCAGACCTTTCTAGAGCCCCACAGGACCCTTCTAAAAGCACCCAGACCCTCCTAGAGACCCTACAGGACCCTTCTAAAAACAATCAGACACTTCTAGAGCCTCCCAGGACCCTTTTAAAAGTCCCAGACCCTTCTGGAGCCCCACATTACCCTTCTAAAAGCCCCCAGACCCTTCTAGAGCCCCCCAGGACCCTTCTAAAAGCACCCACACTATTCTAGAGCCCCCCAGGACCCTTCTAAAAGCCCCCAGACCTCTTCTAGAGACACCCAGGACCCTTATATAAGCCCCCAGACCATTCTAGAGCCCCCCAGGACCCTTCTAGAAGTCCCCACACCCTTCTAGAGCCCCCCAGAACCATTCTGAAATTCCCAAGACCCTTCTAAAATACCCCAGACCCTTCTAGATCCCCCCAGGACCCTTCTAAAAGACCCCAGAACCTTCTAGATACCCCCAGGATCCTTATCAAAGCCCCCAGACCATTCCAGAGCCCCCCAGAACATTTCTCAAAGACCCAACACTCATCTAGAGCCTCCCAGGAGCCTTCTAAAAGCCCCCAGACCTTTCTAGAGCCCCCCAGGAGCCTTCTAAAAGCCCCCAGACCCTTCTAGAGGCCCCCAGGGCCCCTCTAAATGTCCCCAGACCCTTCTAGAGCCCCCCAGGACCCTTCTAAAAGCCCTCACACACTTCTAGAGCAACCCAGGACCCTTCTAAAAGCACCCAGACCCTTCTAGAGCTCCCCAGGACCCTTCTAAAAGCCCCTAGACCCTTCTAGAGCCCCCCAGGACCCTTCTAATACCACCCAGACCCTTCTAGAGGCCCCCAGGACCCATCTGAATGCCCCCAGAACATTCTAGAGCCACCCAGGACCCTTCTGAAAGCACCCAGACCCTTCTAGAGACCCCCAGGACACTACTGAAAGCAACCAGACCCTTCTGGAGCCCCGCAGGGCCCTTCTAAATGCCCCCAGACCCGTCTAAAGGCTCCCTGGACCCTTCTAAAAGCCCCCACACCCTTATAGATCCCCCCAGGACCTTTCTAAAAGCCCCCAGACCTTTCTAGAGCCAAACAGGACCCTTCTAAAAGCCCCCAGACCCTCCTAGAGACCTTACAGGACCCTTCTAAAAGAAATCAGACACTTCTAGAGCCTCCCAGGACCCTTTTAAAAGTCCCAGACCCTTCTGGAGCCCCTCATTACCCTTCTAAAAGTACCCAGACCCTTCTAGAGCCTCCCAGGACCCTTCTAAAAGACCCCAGACCTTTCTAGAGGCCCCCAGGATCCTTCTAAAATCCCCCAGACCCTTCTAGAGCCCCCCAGGACCCTTCTAAATGCCCCCAGACCCTTCTAGAGCCTCCCAGGACCCTTCTAAAAGCATCCAGACTATTCTAGAGGCCCGCAGGACCCTTCTGAAATCCCCCAGACCTTTCTAGAGCCCCCCAGGGCCCTTCCAAACGACCCCAGACCATTCTAGAGCCCTTTAGGACTCTTCTAAAAGCCCCCATACCATTCTAGAGCCACCCAGGACCCTTCTAAAAGCCCCCAGACACTCCTAAAGCTCCCCAGGACCCTTCTAAAAGCCAACAGACCATCTAGAGCCCCCCAGGACCTTTCTAAAATCCCACAGACCCTTCTAGAGCCCCCCAGGACCATTCTAAAAGACCCCAGACCCTTCTAAAGGCTCCCTGGATCCTTCTAAAAGCACCCAGACCAATCTGGATCCTCCCAGGACCCTTCTAAAAGACCCCAGACCCTTCTAGAGACCCCCGGACCCTTCTGAAAGCCCCCAGACCCTTCTAGAGCCCGCCAAGACCCTTCTAAATGCACCCAGACCCTTCTAGAGCCCCCCGGGACCCTTTTAAAAGCCTCCAGACCCTTCTAGAGGCCCCCAGGACCATTCTGAAAGTCCCCAGACCGTTCTAGAGCTCCACAGGACCCTTCAAAAAGTCCCCAGACACTTATAGAGCCCCCCAGGACCCTTCTAAAAGCCCCCAGACCCTTCTAGAGCACACCGGGACCCTTCTAGAAGACCCCAGATCCTTCTAGATTCTCCCAGGACCCTTCTAAAAGCCCCAGACCCTTCTAAAGCCTCAACGGACCCTTCTAAAAACCCCCAGACCCTTCTAGAGCCTCCCAGGACCCTTCTAAACGACACCAGACCCTTCTAGAGGCCCCCAGGATCCTTCTAAAATACCCCAGACCCTTCTAGAGCCCCCCAGGAACCTTCTAAATGCCCCCAGTCCCTTCTAGAGCCCCCCAGGACCCTTCTAAAAGCCTCCAGACTATTCTAGAGGCACGCAGGACCCTTCTGAAAGCCCCCAGACCCTACTAGAGCCCCCCAGGGCATTTCTAAAATCCCCCAGACCATTCTAGAGGCCGCCAGGACCCTTATAAATGCCACCAGAGCCTTATAGATGCCCCCAGGACCCTTCTAAAAGCACCCACACCCTTCTAGAGCCGCCCAGGACCCTTCTAAAAGCCTCCAGACCCTTCTAGAGCCCCCCAGGACCCTTCTAAAAGGCCCCAGACCCTTCTAGAGCCTCCACGGTCCCTTCTAAAAGCCCCCAGAACATTGTAGAGCTCTCCAGGACACTTCTAAAATCACCCAGACCCTTCTAGAGGCCCCTAGAACCCTTCCAAAAGCCCCCAGACCCCTCTAGAGGCACCCAGGGCCCTTCTAAAAGGCCCCAGACCCTTTTAGAGACTCCCCGGATACTTCTAAAAGACCCCAGTCCCTTCTAGACCCTCCCCGGATCGTTCTAAAAGCACCCAGAGCCATCTGGAGCCTCCCAGGACCCTTCTAAAAGACCCCAGACCCTTCTAGAGGCTCCCAGGACCCTTCTAAACGCCCCCAGACCCTTCTAGAGCCCCCAGTACCCTTCTGAAAGCCCCCAGACCCTTCTAGAGCCCCCCAGGACCCTTCTAAATGCCCCCAGACCCTTCTAGAGCCACCCAGGACCCTTCTAAAAGCCCCCAGACACTTCTCGAGGCTCCTAGGACCCTTCCAAATGCCCCCAGACCCTTCTAGAGCCTCCCAGGACCCTTCTAAAAGCCCCCAGACCCTTCTGAAGGTATCCAGGACCCTTCTAAAATCCCCCAGACCCTTCTAGAGCCCCCAGGACCCATCTAAAAGCACCCAGAACCTTCTAGAGCCCCCCAGGTCCCTTCTAAAAGCCCCCAGACCCTTCTAGACCCTCCCCGGATCCTTCTAAAAGCACCCAGACCCTTCTAGAGCCTCCCAGGACCCTTCTACAATACCCCAGACCATTCTAGAGGCCCCCAGGACCCTTCTAAAAGCCCCCAGACCCTTCTAGAGCCCCCCAGGACCCTTCTGAAAGCCCCCAGACCCTTCTAGAGCCCCCCAGGACCCTTCTAAATGCCCCCAGACCCTCCTAGAGCCCCCCAGGACCATTCTAAAAGCCTCCAGACCCTTCTAGAGTCCCGCAGGACCCTTCTAAAAGCCCCCAGACCCTTCTAGAGCTCCCCAGGACCATTCTAAAATCCCCCAGACCCTTCTAGAGCCCCCCAGGACCCTTCTAAGAGCCCCCAGACCCTTCTAGACCCTCCTCGGATGCATCTAAAAGCACCCAGACCCTTCTAGAGCCTCCCAGGAACCTTCTAAAATCCCTCAGACCTTTCTAGAGGCACACAGGACCCTTCTAAAAGCCCCCAGACCCATCTAGAGGCCCCTAGGACCCTTCCAAAAGCCCCCAGACCCTTCTAGAGCCTCCCAGGACCCTTCTGAAAGCCCCCAGACCCTTCTAGAGCCCCCCAGGACCCTTCTAAAAGCCCCCAGACCCTTCTAGAGCCCCCCAGGACCCTTCTAAAAGCACCCACACTATTCTAGAGCCCCCCAGGACCCTTCTAAAAGCCCCCAGACCCTTCTAGAGACACCCAGGACCCTTTTAAAAGCCCCCAGACCCTTCTAGAGACACCCAGGACCCTTCTAGAAGTCCCCACACCCTTCTAGAGCCCCCCAGAACAATTCTAAAATTCCCAAGACCCTTCTAAAATACCCCAGACCATTCTAGAGCCCCCCAGGACCCTTCTAAAAGACCCCAGAACCTTCTAGGAACCCCCAGGATCCTTCTCAAAGCCCCCAGACCATTCTAGAGCCCCCCAGGACCCTTCTCAAAGACCCAACACTCATCTAGAGCCTCCCAGGAGCCTTCTAAAAGCCCCCAGACCTTTCTAGAGCCCCCCAGGACCCTTCTAAAAGCCCCCAGACCCTTCTAGAGGCCACCAGGGCCCCTCTAAATGTCCCCAGACCCTTCTAGATCCCCCCAGGACCCTTCTAAAAGCCCTCACACACTTCTAGAGCCACCCAGGACCCTTCTAAAAGCACCCAGACCCTTCTAGAGCTCCCCAGGACCCTTCTAAAAGCCACTAGACCCTTCTAGAGCCCCCCAGGACCCTTCTAATACCACCCAGACCCTTCTAGAGGCCCCCAGGACCCATCTGAATGCCCCCAGAACATTCTAGAGCCACCCAGGACCCTTCTGAAAGCACCCAGACCCTTCTAGAGACCCCCAGGACACTACTGAAAGCAACCAGACCCTTCTGGAGCCCCGCAGGGCCCTTCTAAATGCCCCCAGACCCTTCTAGAGGACACCTGGACCCTTCTAAAATCCCCCAGACCCTTCTAGAGCCTCCCCCGACCATTCTAAAAGACCCCAGACCCTTATAGAGCCCCCCAGGACCCTTCTAAAAGCCCTCAGACCCTTCTAGAGCTCCCCAGGACCATTCTAAAAGCACCCAGACCCTTCTAGAGCACCCTAGGACCTTTCTCAAAGCCCCCAGACCCTTCTAGAGTCCCCCAGGGCCCCTCTTAAGCCCCCCAGACCCTTCTAGAGCACCCCAGGACCCTTATAAAAGCCCCCAGACCCTTCTAGAGCCTCCCAGGACCCTTTTAAAAGTCCCAGACCCTTCTGGAGCCCCTCATTACCCTTCTAAAAGTACCCAGACCCTTCTAGAGCCTCCCAGGACCCTTCTAAAAGACCCCAGACCCTTCTAGAGGCCCCCAGGATCCTTCTAAAATCCCCCAGACCCTTCTAGAGCCCCCCAGGACCCTTCTAAATGCCCCCAGACCCTTCTAGAGCCTCCCAGGACCCTTCTAAAAGCATCCAGACTATTCTAGAGGCCCGCAGGACCCTTCTGAAAGCCCCCAGACCTTTCTAGAGCCCCCCAGGGCCCTTCCAAACGACCCCAGACCATTCTAGAGCCCCCTAGGACTCTTCTAAAAGCCCCCATACCATTCTAGAGCGCCCCAGGACCCTTCTAAAAGCCCCAGACACTTCTAGAGCCCCCCAGGACCCTTCTAAAAGCCAACAGACCATCTAGAGCCCCCCAGGACCCTTCTAAAATCCCACAGACCCTTCTAGAGCCCCCCAGGACCCTTCTAAAAGCCCCCACACCCTTCTAGACCCTCCCCGGATCCTTCTAAAAGCACCCAGACCCTTCTAGAGGCTCCTGGATCCTTCTAAAAGCCCCCAGACCCTTCTAGAGCCTCCCCGTATCATTCTAAAAGCCCCAGACCCCTCTAGAGGCCCCCAGGACCCTTCTAAAAGCCGCCAGACCCTTCTAGAGCCACCCCGGATCCTTCTAAAAGCCCCCAGACCCTTCTAGAGGCTCCCTGGATCCTTCTAAAAGCACCCAGACCAATCTGGATCCTCCCAGGACTATTCTAAAAGACCCCAGACCCTTCTAGAGGCCACCAGGACCCTTCTAAAATCCCCCAGACCCTTCTAGAGCCCCCCGGGACCCTTTTAAAAGCCTCCAGACCCTTCTAGAGGCCCCCAGGACCATTCTGAAAGCCCCCAGACCGTTCTAGAGCTCCACAGGACCCTTCAAAAAGTCCCCAGACACTTATAGAGCCCCCCAGGACCCTTCTAAAAGCCCCCAGACCCTTCTAGAGCACACCGGGACCCTTCTAAAAGACCCCAGACCCTTCTAGAGCCTCCCAGGACCCTTCTAAAAGCCCCCAGACCCTTCTAGAGCCTCCACGGACCCTTCTAAAAGCCCCCAGACCCTTCTAGAGCCTCCCAGGACCCTTCTAAACGACACCAGACCCTTCTAGAGGCCCCCAGGATCCTTCTAAAATACCCCAGACCCTTCTAGAGCCCCCCAGGACCCTTCTAAATGCCCCCAGTCCCTTCTAGAGCCCCCCAGGACCCTTCAAAATCCAGACTATTCTAGAGGCACGCAGGACCCTTCTGAAAGCCCCCAGACCCTACTAGAGCCCCGAGGGCATTTCTAATATCCCCCAGACCATTCTAGAGGCCGCCAGGACCCTTATAAATGCCACCAGAGCCTTATAGATGCCCCAGGACCCTTCTAAAAGCCCCCACACCCTTCTAGAGCCTCCCAGGACCCTTCTAAAAGCCTCCAGACCTTCTAGAGCCCCCCAGGACCCTTCTAAAGGCCCCAGACCCTTCTAGAGCCTCCCCGTATCATTCTAAAATCCGCCAGACCCTTCTAGAGCACCCCAGGACCCTTCTAAAAGCCCCCAGACCATTCTAGAGCCTCCACGGTCCCTTCTAAAAGCCCCCAGAACATTGTAGAGCTCTCCAGGACACTTCTAAAATCACCCAGACCCTTCTAGAGGCCCCTAGAACCCTTCCAAAAGCCCCCAGACCCCTCTAGAGGCACCCAGGGCCCTTCTAAAAGGCCCCAGACCCTTTTAGAGACTCCCCGGATGCTTCTAAAGACCCCAGACCCTTCTAGACCCTCCCCGGATCGTTCTAAAAGCACCCAGAGCCATCTGGAGCCTCCCAGGACCCTTCTAAAAGACCCCAGACCCTTCTAGAGGCTCCCAGGACCCTTCTAAACGCCCCCAGACCCTTCTAGAGCCCCCAGTACCCTTCTGAAAGCCCCCAGACCCTTCTAGAGCCCCCCAGGACCCTTCTAAATGCCCCCAGACCCTTCTAGAGCCACCCAGGACCCTTCTGAAAGCCCCCAGACCCTTCTAGACCCTCCCCGAATCCTTCTAAAAGCACCCAGACACTTCTAGAGCCTCACAGGACCCTTCTAAAATCCCTCAGACACTTCTAGAGGCCCCCAGGACCCTTCTAAAAGACCCCAGACACTTCTCGAGGCCCCTAGGACCCTTCTAGACCCTCCCCGAATCCTTCTAAAATCCCCCAGACCCTTCTAGAGCCTCCCAGGACCCTTCTAAAAGCCCCCAGACCCTTCTGAAGGTATCCAGGACCCTTCTAAAATCCCCAGACCCTTCTAGAGCCCCCAGGACCCTTCTAAAAGCACCCAGAACCTTCTAGAGCCCCCAGGTCCCTTCTAAAAGCCCCAGACCCTTCTAGACCCTCCCCGGATCCTTCTAAAAGCACCCAGACCCTTCTAGAGCCCCCCAGGACCCTTCTGAAAGCCCCCAGACCCTTCTAGAGCCCCCCAGGACCCTTCTAAATGCCCTCAGACCCTCCTAGAGCCCCCCAGGACCATTCTAAAAGCCTCCAGACCCTTCTAGAGTCCCGCAGGACCCTTCTAAAAGCCCCCAGACCCTTCTAGAGCTCCCCAGGACCATTCTAAAATCCCCCAGACCCTTCTAGAGCCCCCCAGGACCCTTCTAAAAGCCCTCACACACTTCTAGAGCCACCCAGGACCCTTCTAAAAGCACCCAGACCCTTCTAGAGCTCCCCAGGACCCTTCTAAAAGCCACTAGACCCTTCTAGAGCCCCCCAGGACCCTTCTAATACCACCCAGACCCTTCTAGAGGCCCCCAGGACCCATCTGAATGCCCCCAGAACATTCTAGAGCCACCCAGGACCCTTCTGAAAGCACCCAGACCCTTCTAGAGACCCCCAGGACACTACTGAAAGCAACCAGACCCTTCTGGAGCCCCGCAGGGCCCTTCTAAATGCCCCCAGACCCTTCTAGAGGACACCTGGACCCTTCTAAAATCCCCCAGACCCTTCTAGAGCCTCCCCCGACCATTCTAAAAGACCCCAGACCCTTATAGAGCCCCCCAGGACCCTTCTAAAAGCCCTCAGACCCTTCTAGAGCTCCCCAGGACCATTCTAAAAGCACCCAGACCCTTCTAGAGCACCCTAGGACCTTTCTCAAAGCCCCCAGACCCTTCTAGAGTCCCCCAGGGCCCCTCTTAAGCCCCCCAGACCCTTCTAGAGCACCCCAGGACCCTTATAAAAGCCCCCAGACCCTTCTAGAGCCTCCCAGGACCCTTTTAAAAGTCCCAGACCCTTCTGGAGCCCCTCATTACCCTTCTAAAAGTACCCAGACCCTTCTAGAGCCTCCCAGGACCCTTCTAAAAGACCCCAGACCCTTCTAGAGGCCCCCAGGATCCTTCTAAAATCCCCCAGACCCTTCTAGAGCCCCCCAGGACCCTTCTAAATGCCCCCAGACCCTTCTAGAGCCTCCCAGGACCCTTCTAAAAGCATCCAGACTATTCTAGAGGCCCGCAGGACCCTTCTGAAAGCCCCCAGACCTTTCTAGAGCCCCCCAGGGCCCTTCCAAACGACCCCAGACCATTCTAGAGCCCCCTAGGACTCTTCTAAAAGCCCCCATACCATTCTAGAGCGCCCCAGGACCCTTCTAAAAGCCCCCAGACACTTCTAGAGCCCCCCAGGACCCTTCTAAAAGCCAACAGACCATCTAGAGGCCCCCAGGACCCTTCTAAAAGCCCCCACACCCTTCTAGACCCTCCCCGGATCCTTCTAAAAGCACCCAGACCCTTCTAGAGGCTCCCTGGATCCTTCTAAAAGCCCCCAGACCCTTCTAGAGCCTCCCCGTATCATTCTAAAAGCCCCCAGACCCCTCTAGAGGCCCCCAGGACCCTTCTAAAAGCCCCCAGACCCTTCTAGAGCCCCCAAGGACCCTTCTGAAAGCCCACAGACCCTTCTAGAGACAACCAGGACCCTTCTAAAAGCCCCCAGACCCCTCTAGAGGCCCCCAGGACCCTTCTAAAAGCCGCCAGACCCTTCTAGAGCCACCCCGGATCCTTCTAAAAGCCCCCAGACCCTTCTAGAGGCTCCCTGGATCCTTCTAAAAGCACCCAGACCAATCTGGATCCTCCCAGGACTATTCTAAAAGACCCCAGACCCTTCTAGAGGCCACCAGGACCCTTCTAAAAGCCCCCAGACCCTTCTAGAGCCCCCCGGGACCCTTTTAAAAGCCTCCAGACCCTTCTAGAGGCCCCCAGGACCATTCTGAAAGCCCCCAGACCGTTCTAGAGCTCCACAGGACCCTTCAAAAAGTCCCCAGACACTTATAGAGCCCCCCAGGACCCTTCTAAAAGCCCCCAGACCCTTCTAGAGCACACCGGGACCCTTCTAAAAGACCCCAGACCCTTCTAGAGCCTCCCAGGACCCTTCTAAAAGCCCCCAGACCCTTCTAGAGCCTCCACGGACCCTTCTAAAAGCCCCCAGACCCTTCTAGAGCCTCCCAGGACCCTTCTAAACGACACCAGACCCTTCTAGAGGCCCCCAGGATCCTTCTAAAATACCCCAGACCCTTCTAGAGCCCCCCAGGACCCTTCTAAATGCCCCCAGTCCCTTCTAGAGCCCCCCAGGACCCTTCTAAAAGCCTCCAGACTATTCTAGAGGCACGCAGGACCCTTCTGAAAGCCCCCAGACCCTACTAGAGCCCCCGAGGGCATTTCTAATATCCCCCAGACCATTCTAGAGGCCGCCAGGACCCTTATAAATGCCACCAGAGCCTTATAGATGCCCCCAGGACCCTTCTAAAAGCCCCCACACCCTTCTAGAGCCTCCCAGGACCCTTCTAAAAGCCTCCAGACCTTCTAGAGCCCCCCAGGACCCTTCTAAAAGGCCCCAGACCCTTCTAGAGCCTCCCCGTATCATTCTAAAATCCGCCAGACCCTTCTAGAGCACCCCAGGACCCTTCTAAAAGCCCCCAGACCATTCTAGAGCCTCCACGGTCCCTTCTAAAAGCCCCCAGAACATTGTAGAGCTCTCCAGGACACTTCTAAAATCACCCAGACCCTTCTAGAGGCTCCCTGGATCCTTCCAAAAGCCCCCAGACCCCTCTAGAGGCACCCAGGGCCCTTCTAAAAGGCCCCAGACCCTTTTAGAGACTCCCAGGACCCTTCTAAAAGCCCCCAGACCCTTCTAGACCCTCCCCGGATCGTTCTAAAAGCACCCAGAGCCATCTGGAGCCTCCCAGGACCCTTCTAAAAGACCCCAGACCCTTCTAGAGGCTCCCAGGACCCTTCTAAACGCCCCCAGACCCTTCTAGAGCCCCCAGTACCCTTCTGAAAGCCCCCAGACCCTTCTAGAGCCCCCCAGGACCCTTCTAAATGCCCCCAGACCCTTCTAGAGCCACCCAGGACCCTTCTGAAAGCCCCCAGACCCTTCTAGACCCTCCCCGAATCCTTCTAAAAGCACCCAGACACTTCTAGAGCCTCACAGGACCCTTCTAAAATCCCTCAGACACTTCTAGAGGCCCCCAGGACCCTTCTAAAAGCCCCCAGACACTTCTCGAGGCCCCTAGGACCCTTCTAGACCCTCCCCGAATCCTTCTAAAATCCCCCAGACCCTTCTAGAGCCTCCCAGGACCCTTCTAAAAGCCCCCAGACCCTTCTGAAGGTATCCAGGACCCTTCTAAAATCCCCCAGACCCTTCTAGAGCCCCCAGGACCCTTCTAAAAGCACCCAGAACCTTCTAGAGCCCCCCAGGTCCCTTCTAAAAGCCCCCAGACCCTTCTAGACCCTCCCCGGATCCTTCTAAAAGCACCCAGACCCTTCTAGAGCCCCCCAGGACCCTTCTGAAAGCCCCCAGACCCTTCTAGAGCCCCCCAGGACCCTTCTAAATGCCCTCAGACCCTCCTAGAGCCCCCCAGGACCATTCTAAAAGCCTCCAGACCCTTCTAGAGTCCCGCAGGACCCTTCTAAAAGCCCCCAGACCCTTCTAGAGCTCCCCAGGACCATTCTAAAATCCCCCAGACCCTTCTAGAGCCCCCCAGGACCCTTCTAAGAGCCCCCAGACCCTTCTAGACCCTCCTCGGATGCATCTAAAAGCACCCAGACCCTTCTAGAGCCTCCCAGGAACCTTCTAAAATCCCTCAGACCTTTCTAGAGGCACACAGGACCCTTCTAAAAGCCCCCAGACCCATCTAGAGGCCCCTAGGACCCTTCCAAAAGCCCCCAGACCCTTCTAGAGCCTCCCAGGACCCTTCTGAAAGCCCCCAGACCCTTCTAGAGCCCCCCAGGACCCTTCTAAAAGCCCCCAGACCCTTCTAGAGCCCCCCAGGACCCTTCTAAAAGCACCCACACTAATCTAGCGCCCCCCAGGACCCTTCTAAAAGCCCCCAGACCCTTCTAGAGACACCCAGGACCCTTTTAAAAGCCCCCAGACCCTTCTAGAGACACCCAGGACCCTTCTAGAAGTCCCCACACCCTTCTAGAGCCACACAGAACAATTCTAAAATTCCCAAGACCCTTCTAAAATACCCCAGACCATTCTAGAGCCCCCCAGGACCCTTCTAAAAGACCCCAGAACCTTCTAGAAACCCCCAGGATCCTTCTCAAAGCCCCCAGACCATTCTAGAGCCCCCCAGGACCCTTCTCAAAGACCCAACACTCATCTAGAGCCTCCCAGGAGCCTTCTAAAAGCCCCCAGACCTTTCTAGAGCCCCCCAGGACCCTTCTAAAAGCCCCCAGACCCTTCTAGAGGCCACCAGGGCCCCTCTAAATGTCCCCAGACCCTTCTAGAGCCCCCCAGGACCCTTCTAAAAGCCCTCACACACTTCTAGAGCCACCCAGGACCCTTCTGAAAGCCCCCAGACCCTTCTAGAGCCCCCCAGGACCCTTCTAAATGCCCCCAGACCCTTCTAGAGCCACCCAGGACCCTTCTGAAAGCCCCCAGACCCTTCTAGACCCTCCCCGAATCCTTCTAAAAGCACCCAGACACTTCTAGAGCCTCACAGGACCCTTCTAAAATCCCTCAGACACTTCTAGAGGCCCCCAGGACCCTTCTAAAAGCCCCCAGACACTTCTCGAGGCCCCTAGGACCCTTCCAAATGCCCCCAGACCCTTCTAGAGCCTCCCAGGACCCTTCTAAAAGCCCCCAGACCCTTCTGAAGGTATCCAGGACCCTTCTAAAATCCCCCAGACCCTTCTAGAGCCCCCAGGACCCTTCTAAAAGCACCCAGAACCTTCTAGAGCCCCCCAGGTCCCTTCTAAAAGCCCCCAGACCCTTCTAGACCCTCCCCGGATCCTTCTAAAAGCACCCAGACCCTTCTAGAGCCCCCCAGGACCCTTCTGAAAGCCCCCAGACCCTTCTAGAGCCCCCCAGGACCCTTCTAAATGCCCTCAGACCCTCCTAGAGCCCCCCAGGACCATTCTAAAAGCCTCCAGACCCTTCTAGAGTCCCGCAGGACCCTTCTAAAAGCCCCCAGACCCTTCTAGAGCCCCCCAGGACCCTTCTAAGAGCCCCCAGACCCTTCTAGACCCTCCTCGGATGCATCTAAAAGCACCCAGACCCTTCTAGAGCCTCCCAGGAACCTTCTAAAATCCCTCAGACCTTTCTAGAGGCACACAGGACCCTTCTAAAAGCCCCCAGACCCATCTAGAGGACCCTAGGACCCTTCCAAAAGCCCCCAGACCCTTCTAGAGCCTCCCAGGACCCTTCTGAAAGCCCCCAGACCCTTCTAGAGCCCCCCAGGACCATTCTAAAAGCCCCCAGACCCTTCTAGAGCCCCCCAGGACCCTTCTAAAAGCACCCACACTATTCTAGAGCCCCCCAGGACCCTTCTAAAAGCCCCCAGACCCTTCTAGAGACACCCAGGACCCTTTTAAAAGCCCCCAGACCCTTCTAGAGACACCCAGGACCCTTCTAGAAGTCCCCACACCCTTCTAGAGCCCCACAGAACAATTCTAAAATTCCCAAGACCCTTCTAAAATACCCCAGACCATTCTAGAGCCCCCCAGGACCCTTCTAAAAGACCCCAGAACCTTCTAGAAACACCCAGGATCCTTCTCAAAGCCCCCAGACCATTCTAGAGCCCCCCAGGACCCTTCTCAAAGACCCAACACTCATCTAGAGCCTCCCAGGAGCCTTCTAAAAGCCCCCAGACCTTTCTAGAGCCCCCCAGGACCCTTCTAAAAGCCCCCAGACCCTTCTAGAGGCCACCAGGGACCCTCTAAATGTCCCCAGACCCTTCTAGAGCCCCCCAGGACCCTTCTAAAAGCCCTCACACACTTCTAGAGCCACCCAGGACCCTTCTAAAAGCACCCAGACCATTCTAGAGCTCCCCAGGACCTTTCTAAAAGCCACTAGACCCTTCTAGAGCCCCCCAGGACCCTTCTAATACCACCCAGACCCTTCTAGAGGCCCCCAGGACCCATCTGAATGCCCCCAGAACATTCTAGAGCCACCCAGGACCCTTCTGAAAGCACCCAGACCCTTGTAGAGACCCCCATGACACTACTGAAAGCAACCAGACCCTTCTGGAGCCCCGCAGGGCCCTTCTAAATGCCCCCAGACCCTTCTAGAGGACACCTGGACCCTTCTAAAATCCCCCAGACCCTTCTAGAGCCTCCCCCGACCATTCTAAAAGACCCCAGACCCTTACAGAGCCCCCCATGACCTTTCTAAAAGCCCCCAGACCTTTCTAGAGCCACCCAGGACCATTCGAAAAGCCTCCAGACCATTCTAGAGCTCCCCAGGACCATTCTAAAAGCACCCAGACCATTCTAGAGCACCCTAGGACCTTTCTCAAAGCCCCCAGACCATTCTAGAGTCCCCCAGGGCCCCTCTTAAGCCCCCCAGACCCTTCTAGAGCACCCCAGGACCCTTATAAAAGCCCCCAGACCATTCTAGAGCCTCCCAGGACCCTTCTAAAAGACCCCAGACCCTTCTAGAGGCCCCCAGGATCCTTCTAAAATCCCCCAGACCCTTCTAGAGCCCCCCAGGACCCTTCTAAATGCCCCCAGACCCTTCTAGAGCCTCCCAGGACCCTTCTAAAAGCATCCAAACTATTCTAGAGGCCCGCAGGACCCTTCTGAAAGCCCCCAGACCTTTCTAGAGCCCCCCAGGGTCCTTCCAAACGACCCCAGACCATTCTAGAGCCCCCTAGGACTCTTCTAAAAGCACCCATACCATTCTAGAGCGCCCCAGGACCCTTCTAAAAGCCCCCAGACACTTCTAGAGCCCCCCAGGACCCTTTTAAAAGCCAAAAGACCATCTAGAGCCACCCAGGACCCTTCTAAAATCCCACAGACCCTTCTAGAGCCCCCCAGGACCCTTCTAAAAGCCCCCACACCCTTCTAGACCCTCCCCGGATCCTTCTAAAAGCACCCAGACCCTTCTAGAGGCTCCCTGGATCCTTCTAAAAGCCCCCAGACCCTTCTAGAGCCTCCCCGTATCATTCTAAAAGACCCCAGACCCCTCTAGAGGCCCCCAGGACCCTTCTAAAAGCCGCCAGACCCTTCTAGAGGCTCCCTGGATCCTTCTAAAAGCACCCAGACCAATCTGGATCCTCCCAGGACTATTCTAAAAGACCCCAGACCCTTCTAGAGGCCACCAGGACCCTTCTAAAAGCCCCCAGACCCTTCTAGAGCCCCGAAGGACCCTTCTGAAAGCCCCCAGACCCTTCTAGAGATCCCCAGGACCCTTCTAAATGCCCCCAGACCCTTCTAGAGCCCCCCGGGACCCTTTTAAAAGCATCCAGACCATTCTAGAGGCCCCCACGACCCTTCTAAAGCCCCCAGACCGTTCTAGAGCTCCACAGGACCCTTCTAAAAGCCCCCAGACACTTCTAGAGCCCCCCAGGACCCATCTAAAAGAACCCAGACCCTTCTAGAGCCTCCCAGGACCCTTTAAAAAGCACCCAGACCCTTCTAGAGCCTCCCAGGAACCTTCTAAAAGCCCCCAGACCCTTCTAGAGCCTCCCAGGACCCTACTAAACGACACCAGACCCTTCTAGAGGCCCCCAGGATCCTTCTAAAATACCCCAGACCCTTCTAGAGCCCCCCAGGACCATAATAAATGCCCCCAGACCCTTCTAGAGCCCCCCAGGACCCTTCTAAAAGCCTCCAGACTATTCTAGATGCCCGCAGGACCCTTCTGAAAGCCCCCAGACCCATCTAGAGCCCCCCAGGGCCTTTCTAAAATCCCCCAGACCATTCTAGAGGCCGCCAGGACCCTTATAAATGCCACCAGAGCCTTATAGATGCCCCCAGGACCCTTCTAAAAGCCCCCACACCCTTCTAGAGCCTCCCAGGACCCTTCTAAAAGCCTCCAGACCCTTCTAGAGCCCCCCAGGCCCCTTCTAAAATGCCCCAGACCCTTCTAGAGCCTCCCCGTATCATTCTAAAATCCGCCAGACCCTTCTAGAGCCTCCCAGGACCCTTCTAAAAGCCCCCAGACCATTCTAGAGCCTCCACGGACCCTTCTAAAAGCCCCCAGAACATTGTAGAGCTCTCCAGGACACTTCTAAAATCACCCAGACCCTTCTAGAGGCCCCTAGAACCCTTCCAAAAGCCCCCAGACCCTTCTAGAGGCACCCAGGTCCCTTCTAAAAGCCCCCAGACCCTTCTAGACCCTCCCCGGATCGTTCTAAAAGCACCCAGAGCCATCTGGAGCCTCCCAGGACCCTTCTAAAAGACCCCAGACCCTTCTAGAGCCTCCCAGGACCCTTCTAAACGCCCCCAGACCCTTCTAGAGCCCCCAGTACCCTTCTGAAAGCCCACAGACCCTTCTAGAGCCCCCCAGGACCCTTCTAAATGCCCCCAGACCCTTCTAGAGCCACCCAGGACCCTTCTGAAAGCCCCCAGACCCTTCTAGACCCTCCCCGGATCCTTCTAAAAGCACCCAGACACTTCTAGAGCCTCACAGGACCCTTCTAAAATCCCTCAGACACTTCTAGAGCCCCCCAGGACCCTTCTAAAATCCCCCAGACCCATCTAGAGGCCCCTAGGACCCTTCCAAAAGCCCCCAGACCCTTCTAGAGCCTCCCAGGACCCTTCTAAAAGCCCCCAGACCCTTCTGAAGGTATCCAGGACCCTTCTAAAATCCCCCAGACCCTTCTAGAGCCCCTAGGACCCTTCTAAAAGCATCCAGAACCTTCTAGAGCCCCCCAGGTCCCTTCTAAAAGCCCCCAGACCCTTCTAGACCCTCCCCGGATCCTTCTAAAAGCACCCAGACCCTTCTAGAGCCTCCCAGGACCCTTCTACAATCCCCCAGACCATTCTAGAGGACCCCAGTACCCTTCTAAAAGCCCCCAGACCCTTCTAGAGCCCCCCAGGACCCTTCTGAAAGCCCCCAGACCCTTCTAGAGCCCCCCAGGACCCTTCTAAATGCCCCCAGACCCTCCTAGAGCCCCCCAGGACCCTTCTAATAGCCCCCAGACCCTTCTAGAGCCTCCCAGGACGATTCTAAAAGCCCCCAGACCCTTCTAGAGCCACCCAGGACCCTTCTAAAAGACCCCAGTCCATTCTAGAGCCCACCAGGACCCTTCTAAAAGCACCCAGACCATTCTAGAACACCCACGACCCATCTAAAAGCACCCAGAACATTCTAGAGACCCCCAGGTCCCTTCTAAAATACCCCAGACCCTTCTAGAGGCACCCAGGGCCCCTCTAATGGTCCCCAGACCCTTCTAGAGCCGCCAAGGACCATTCTAAATGCCCCCAGACCCATCTAGACCCTCCCCGGATCATTCTAAAAGCTACCAGACCCTTCTAGAGCCTCCCAGGACCCTTCTAAAAGCCCCCAGACCCTTCTAGAGACTCCACGGACCCTTCTAATAGCCCCCGGACCATTCTAGAGCTCTCCAGGACCGTTCTAATATCCCACAGATCCTTCTAGAGGCCCCTAGGACCCTTTCAAAAGCCTCCAGGCCCGTCTAGAGCCCCCCAGGACCACTCTGAAAGCCCCCAGACCCTTCTAGAGCCCCCCAGGACCATTCTAGAGCCCCCCAGGACTCTTCTAAAAGCCCCCAGACCCTTCTAGAGCTCCCCAGGACCATTCTAAAGCCCCCCAGGACTCTCCTAAAAGCCCCCAGACCATTCTAGAGCTCCCCAGGACCATTCTAAAATCCCCCAGACCCTTCTAGAGCCCCCCAGGACCCTTCTAAGAGCCCCCAGACCCTTCTAGACCCTCCTCGGATGCATTTAAAAGCACCCAGACCCTTCCAGAGCCTTTCAGGAACCTTCTAAAATCCCTCAGACCGTTCTAGAGGCACCCAGGACCCTTCTAAAAGCCCCCAGACCCATCTAGAGGCCCCTAGGACCCTTCCAAAAGCCCCCAGACCCTTCTAGAGCCTCCCAGGACCCTTCTGAAAGCCCCCAGACCCTTCTAGAGCCTCCCAGGACCCTTCTAAAAGCCCCCAGACCCTTCTAGAGCCTCCCAGGACCCTTCCAAAAGCCTCCAGACCCTTCTAGAGCCTCCCAGGACCCTTCTGAAAGCCCCCAGACCCTTCTAGAGCCCCCCAGGACCCTTCTAAAAGCACCCAGAACCTTCTAGAGCCCCCCAGGACCCTTCTAAAAGCCCCCAGACCCTTCTAGACCCTCCCCGGATCCTTCTAAAAGCACCCAGACAATTCTAGAGCCTCACAGGACCCTTCTAAAATCCCTCAGACACTTCTAGATCCCCCCAGGACCATTCTAAAAGCCCCCAGACCCATCTAGATGCCCATAGGACCCTTCCAAAAGCCCCCAGACCCTTCTAGAGCCACCCCGGATCCTTCTAAAAGCCCCCAGACCCTTCTAGAGGCTCCCTGGATCCTTCTAAAAGCACCCAGACCAATCTGGATCCTCCCAGGACCCTTCTAAAAGACCCCAGACCCTTCTAGAGGCCCCCAGGACCCTTCTAAAAGCCTCCAGACCCTTCTAGAGGCCCCCAGGACCTTTCTGAAAGCCCCCAGACCGTTCTAGAGCTCCACAGGACCCTTCTAAAAGCCCCCAGACACTTCTAGAGCCCCCCAGGACCCTTCTAAAAGCCCCCAGACCCTTCTAGAGCACACCGGGACCCTTCTAAAAGAACCCAGACCCTTCTAGAGCCTCCCAGGACCCTTTAAAAGCCCCCAGACCTTTCTAGAGCCTCCACGGACCCTTCTAAAAGCCCCCAGACCCTTCTAGAGCCTCCCAGGACCCTTCTAAATGACACCAGACCCTTCTAGAGGCCCCCAGGATCCTTCTAAAATACCCCAGACCCTTCTAGAGCCCCCCAGGACCATACTAAATGCCCCCAGACCCTTCTAGAGACCCCCAGGACCCTTCTAAAAGCCTCCAGACTATTCTAGAGGCCCGCAGGACCCTTCTGAAAGCCCCCAGACCCTTCTAGAGCCCCCCAGGGCCTTTCTAAAATCCCCCAGACCATTCTAGAAGCCGCCAGGACCCTTATAAATGCCACCAGAGCCTTATAGATGCCCCCAGGACCCTTCTCAAAGCCCCCACACCCTTCTAGAGCCCCCCAGGACCCTTCTAAAAGCCTCCAGACCCTTCTAGAGCCCCCCAGGACCCTTCTAAATGCCCCCAGACCCTTCTAGAGCCACCCAGGACCCTTCTGAAAGCCCCCAGACCCTTCTAGACCCTCCCCGGATCCTTCTAAAAGCACCCAGACACTTCTAGAGCCCCACAGGACCATTCTAGAGCACCCCAGGACCACTCTGAAAGCCCCCAGACCCTTCTAGAGCCCCCCAGGACCATTCTAGAGCCCCCCAGGACTCTCCTAAAAGCCCCCAGACCCTTCTAGAGCTCCCCAGGACCATTCTAAAATCCCCCAGACCCTTCTAGAGCCCCCCAGGACCCTTCTAAGAGCCCCCAGACCCTTCTAGACCCTCCTCGGATGCATCTAAAAGCACCCAGACCCTTCCAGAGCCTCCCAGGAACCTTCTAAAATCCCTCAGACCGTTCTAGAGGCACCCAGGACCATTCTAAAAGCTCCCAGACCTATCTAGAGGCCCCTAGGACCCTTCCAAAAGCCCCCAGACCCTTCTAGAGCCTCCCAGGACCCTTCTGAAAGCCCCCAGACCCTTCTAGAGCCCCCCAGGACCCTTCTAAATGCCCCCAGACCCTTCTAGAGCCACCCAGGACCCTTCTAAAAGCCCCCAGACCCTTCTAGACCCTCCCCGGATCCTTCTAAAAGCACCCAGACACTTCTAGAGCCTCACAGGACCCTTCTAAAATCCCTCAGACACTTCTAGAGCCCCCCAGGACCCTTCTAAAAGCCCCCAGACCCATCTAGAGGCCCCTAGGACCCTTCCAAAAGCCCCCAGACCCTTCTAGAGCCTCCCAGGACCCTTCTAAAAGCCCCCAGACCCTTCTGAAGGTATCCAGGACCCTTCTAAAATCCCCCAGACCCTTCTAGAGCCCCCAGGACCCTTCTAAAAGCACCCAGAACATTCTAGGGCCCCCCAGCTCCCTTCTAAAAGCCCCCAGACCCTTCTAGACCCTCCCCGGATCCTTCTAAAAGCACCCAGACCCTTCTAGAGCCTCCCAGGATCCTTCTACAATCCCCCAGACTATTCTAGAGGACCCCAGTACCCTTCTAAAAGCCCCCAGACCCTTCTAGAGCCCCCCAGGACCCTTCTGAAAGCCCCCAGACCCTTCTAGAGCCCCCCAGGACCCTTCTAAATGCCCCCAGACCCTCCTAGAGCCCCCCAGGACCCTTCTAATAGCCCCCAGACCCTTCTAGAGCCTCCCAGGACGATTCTAAAAGCCCCCAGACCCTTCTAGAGCCACCCAGGACCCTTCTAAAAGACCCCAGTCCATTCTAGAGCCCACCAGGACCCTTCTAAAAGCACCCAGACCATTCTAGAGCCCCCAGGACCCATCTAAAAGCACCCAGAACATTCTAGAGACACCCAGGTCCCTTCTAAAATACCCCAGACCCTTCTAGAGGCACCCAGGGCCCCTCTAATGGTCCCCAGACCCTTCTAGAGCCGCCAAGGACCATTCTAAATGCCCCCAGACCCTTTTAGACCCTCCCCGGATCATTCTAAAAGCTACCAGACCATTCTAGAGCCTCCCAGGACCCTTCTAAAAGCCCCCAGACCCTTCTAGAGACTCCACGGACCCTTCTAATAGCCCCCGGACCATTCTAGAGCTCTCCAGGACCGTTCTAAAATCCCTCAGATCCTTCTAGAGGCCCCTAGGACCCTTTCAAAAGCCTCCAGACCCGTCTAGAGCCACCCAGGACCACTCTGAAAGCCCCCAGACCCTTCTAGAGCCCCCCAGGACCATTCTAAAGCCCCCCAGGACTCTCCTAAAAGCCCCCAGACCATTCTAGAGCTCCCCAGGACCATTCTAAAATCCCCCAGACCCTTCTAGAGCCCCCCAGGACCCTTCTAAGAGCCCCCAGACCCTTCTAGACCCTCCTCGGATGCATCTAAAAGCACCCAGACCCTTCCAGAGCCTCCCAGGAACCTTCTAAAATCCCTCAGACCGTTCTAGAGGCACCCAGGACCATTCTAAAAGCTCCCAGACCCATCTAGAGGCCACTAGGACCCTTCCAAAAGCCCCCAGACCCTTCTAGAGCCTCCCAGGACCCTTCTGAAAGCCCCCAGACCCTTCTAGAGCCCCCCAGGACCCTTCTAAATGCCCCCAGACCCTTCTAGAGCCACCCAGGACCCTTCTAAAAGCCCCCAGACCCTTCTAGACCCTCCCCGGATCCCTCTAAAAGCACCCAGACACTTCTAGAGCCTCACAGGACCCTTCTAAAATCCCTCAGACACTTCTAGAGCCCGCCAGGACCCTTCTAAAAGCCCCCAGACCCATCTAGAGGCCCCTAGGACCCTTCCAAAAGCCCCCAGACCCTTCTAGAGCCTCCCAGGACCCTTCTAAAAGCCCCCAGACCCTTCTGAAGGTATCCAGGACCCTTCTAAAATCCCCCAGACCCTTCTAGAGGCCACCAGGGCCCCTCTAAAAGATCCCAGACCCTACTAGAGGCCCCCAGGACCCTTTTTAAAGCGCCCAGACCCTTCTAAATGCCCCTAGGACCCTTCTAAAAGCACCCAGTCCATTCTAGAGCTCCCCAGGACCCTTCTGAAAGCCCCCAGACCATTCTAGAGGCCCGCAGGACACTTCTGAAAGCCCCCAGACCATTCTAGAGCCCCCCAGGACCACTCTAAAAAACCCCAGACCATTCTAGAGCTCCCCAGGACCCTTCTAAAAGCCTCCAGACCCTTCTAGAGTCCCGCAGGACCCTTCTAAAAGCCCCCAGACCCTTCTAGAGCTCCCCAGGACCATTCTAAAATCCCCCAGACCCTTCTAGAGCCCCCCAGGACCCTTCTAAGAGCCCCCAGACCCTTCTAGAGTCCCGCAGGACCATTCTAAAAGCACCCAGACCCTTCTAGAGCCCCCCAGGACCCTTCTAAAATCCCCCAGACCCTTCTAGACCCTCCCCGGATCTTTCTAAAAGCACCCAGATCCTTCTAGAGGCTCCCAGGAACCTTCTAAAAGCCCTCACACCCTTCCAGAGCCCCCCAGGACCCTTCTAAAAGCCCCCAGACCCTTCTAGAGCCTCCCAGGACCCTTCTAAAAGCACTCACACCCTTCTAGAGCCCCCCAGGACCCTTCTAAAATACCCCAGACCATTCTAGAGGCCCCCAGGGGCCCCTCTAATGGTCCCCAGACCCTTCTAGAGCCCCCAAGGACCCTTCTAAATGCACCCAGAGCCTTCTAGACCCTCCCCGGATCATTCTAAAAGCCCCCAGACCCTTCTAGAGCCTCCCAGGACCCTTCTAAAAGCCCCCAGACCATTCTAGAGCTCCCCAGGACCCGTCTAAAAGCCTCCAGACCCTTCTAGATTCCCGCAGGACCCTTCTAAAAGCCCCCAGACCCTTCTAGAGCCCCCCAGGACCATTCTAAAATCCCCCAGACCCTTCTAGAGCCCCCCAGGACCCTTCTAAAATCCCCCAGACCCTTCTAGACCCTCCCCGGATCTTTCTAAAAGCACCCAGATCCTTCTAGAGGCTCCCAGGAACCTTCTAAAAGCCCTCACACCCTTCTAGAGCCCCCCAGGACCCTTCTAAAATCCCCCAGACCCTTCTAGAGCCTCCCAGGACCCTTCTAAAAGCCCTCACACCCTTCTAAAGCCCCCCAGGACCCTTCTAAAATACCCCAGGCCCTTCTAGAGGCCCCCAGGGCCCCTCTAATGGTCCCCAGACCCTTCTAGAGCCCCCAAGGACCCTTCTAAATGCACCCAGAGCCTTCTAGACCCTCCCCGGATCATTCTAAAAGCCCCCAGACCATTCTAGAGATACCCAGGACCCTTCTAAAATCTCCCAGACGCTTCTAGACGCCCCTAGGACCCTTCCAATAGCCCCCAGACCCTTCTAGAGCCCCCCAGTACCCTTCTGAAAGCCCCCAGACCCTTCTAGAGCCCCCCAGGACCCTTCTAAAAGAACCCTAACCCTTCTAGAGCAACCCAGGACCCTTCTAAAAGCCTCCAGACCCTTCTAGAGGCCCGCAGGACTCTTCTAAAAGCACCCAGACCATTCTATGGCCCACCAGGACTCTTCTAAAAGACCCCAGACCCTTCTAGAGCCCCCCAGGACCATTCTAAAAGCACCCAGACAATTCTAGAGCCCCCCAGGACTCTTCTAAAAGCCTACAGACCCTTCTAGAGCCCCCCAGGACTCTTCTAAAAGACCCCAGACCATTCTAGAGCTACCCAGGACCCTTCTAAAAGTCAACAGACCATTCTAGAGCCCCCCAGGACCCTTCTAAAAGACCCCAGAATCTTCTAGAAACCCCCAGGATCCTTCTCAAAGCCCCCAGACCATTCTAGAGCCCCCCAGGACCCTTCTCAAAGACCCAACACTCATCTAGAGCCTCCCAGGAGCCTTCTAAAAGCCCCCAGACCTTTCTAGAGCCCCCCAGGACCCTTCTAAAAGCCCCCAGACCCTTCTAGAGGCCACAGGGCCCCTCTAAATGTCCCCAGACCCTTCTAGAGCACCCCAGGACCCTTCTAAAAGCCCTCACACACTTCTAGAGCCACCCAGGACCCTTCTAAAAGCCCGCAGACCCTTCTAGAGGCCCCCAGGACCCTTCTAAAAGCCCCCAGACCATTCTAGAGGCACCCAGGACCCTTCTAAAAGCCCCCAGACCATTCTAGAGCCCCCCAGGACCCTTCTAAAAGCACCCAGACCCTTCTAGAGCCCCCAGGACCCTTCTAAAATCCCCCACACCTTTCTAGACCCTCCCGGATCATTCTAAAATCACCCAGACCCATCTAGAGCCTCCCAGGACCCTTCTAAAAGCACCCAGACCCTTCTAGAGCCTCCCAGGACCCTTCTAAAATCACTCACACCCTTCTGGAGCCCCCCAGGACCCTTCTAAAAGCCCCCAGACCCTTCTAGAGCCCCTCAGGAACCTTCTAAAAGCCTCCAGACCCTTGTAGAGGCCCGCAGGACCCTTTTGAAAGCCCCCAGACACTTCCAGAGCCACCCAGGACCCTTCTGAAAGCTCCCAGACCATTCTAGAGCCGCCAAGACCCTTCTAAAACCCCCAGACCGTTCTAGAGCCCCCCAGGACCCTTCTAAAAGCACCCAGACCCTTCTAGAACCTACCAGGACCCTTCTAAAATCCCTCAGACCCTTCTCGAGGCCCCCAGGACCCTTCTAAAACCCTCCAGACCCTTCTAGATGCACCCAGGACCCGTTATAAAAGACCCAGACCCTTCTAGAGGCCCCCAGGATCCTTCAAAAAAAACCCCAGACCATTCCAGAGCCCACAAGGACCTTTCTAAAAGCCCCCAGACCATTCCAGAGGCCCCCAGGATCCTTCTAAAAGCCCCCAGACCATTCTAGAGCCCCCCAGGACCCTTCTAAATGCCCCCAGACCCTTCTAGATCTACCCAGGACACTTCTAAAAGCACGCAGACCCTTCTAGAGGCCCCCAGGACCCTTCTAAAAGCCCACAGACCATTCTAGAGGCCACTAGGATCCTTCTAAAATCCCCCAGACCCTTCTAGAGGCCCCCAGGACCCTTCTGAAAGCCCCCAGACCCTTCTAGAGCCACCCAGGACCATTCTAAAAGCCTCCAGACCCTTCTAGATGCCCCCTGGACCCTTCTAAATATCCCCAGACCATTCTAGAGCTACACAGGACCCTTCTAAAAGACCCCAGACCCTTCTAGAGCCCCCCAGGACCCTTCTAAAAGCACCCAGACCCTTCTAGAGCCCTCCAGGACCCTTCTAAAAGCACCCAGACCCTTCTAGAGCCCCCCAGGACCCTTCTAAAAGCCCCCACACCCTTCTAGACCCTCCCCGGATCATTCTAAAAGCACCCAGACCCTTCTAGAGCCTCCCAGGACACTTCCAAAAGCCCGCAGACCCTTCTAGAGGCCCCCAGGACCCTTCTAAAAGACCCAGACACTTCTAGAGCCTCCCAGAACCATTCTAAAAGCCCTCACACCCTACCGGAGCCCCCCAGGACCCTTCTAAAAGCCCCCAGACCCTTCTGGAGCCCCCCAGGACCCCTCTAAAAGCCCCCAGACCCTTCTAGAGGCCCCAGGACCAATCTAAAACGCCCCAGAGCCTCCTAGATGTCCCCAGGACCCTTCTAAAAGACCCCAGACCCTTCTAGAGCCCCCCAGGACCCTTCTAAAAGCCTCCAGAAACTTCTAGAGCCCCGCAGGACCCTTCTAAATGCCCCCAGACCCTTCTAGACCCTCACAGGAACCTTCTAAAAGCCCCCAGACCCTTCTAGAGGCCCCCAGTAACCTTCTAAAAGCCGCCAGACACTTCTAGAGGCCTCCAGGACCCTTCTGACAGACCCCAGACCCTTCTAGATTCCCCCAGGGCCCCGCTTAAGCCCCCAGACCCTTCTAGAGCACCCCAGGACCCTTCTAAAAGCCCCCAGACCATTCTAGAGCCCCCCAGGACCCTTCTAAAAGCCCCCAGACCCTTCTAGAGGCCCCAAGACCCTTCTAAAAGGCTACAGAGCCTTCTAGGTGTCCCCAGGACCCTTCTAAAAGACCCCAGACCATTCTAGAGCCCCCCAGGACCCTTCTAAATGCCCCCAGACACTTCTAGAGCCTTCCAGGAACCTTCTAAAAGCCCCCAGACCATTCTAGAGGCCCCCAGTACCCTTCTAAAAGCTGCCAGACACTTCTAGAGCCTCCCCGAATCCTTCTCAAAGCCGCATACCCTTCTAGAGAACCCCAGGACTCTTCTGAATGCACCCAGACCCTTCTAAAGCCCCGCAGGAACCCAGACCCCAGAACCTTCTAGATGCCCCCAGGATCCTTCTAAAAGAACCCAGACCATTCTAGAGCCCCCCCAGGACCCTTCTAAAAGCCCCCAGACCCTTCAAGACCCCCCAGGACTTTTAGAAGGGGCTTTTAGAAGGGACCTGGTGGGCTCTAGAAGGGTCTGGGGTCTTTGAGAAGGGTCCTGGGGGGCTCTAGAAGGGTCTGCTTGCATTTAGAAGTGTCCTGGGGGGCTCTAGAAGGTTCTGGGTGCATTTGGAACGGTCCTGGGGGCCTGTAGAAGGGTCTGGGTGCTTTTAGAAGGGTCCTGCGTGGCTCTAGAATGGGTCTGGGGGCTTTTAGAAGGGTCCTGGGGGTCTCTAGAAGGGTCTGGGTGCTTTTACAAGGATCCTGGGAGTGTCTAGAATGGTCTGGGGGCTTTTAAAAGGGTCCTGGGTGGCTCTAGAGGGGTCTTGGGGCTTTCAGAAGGGTCCTGGGTCGCTCTAGAAGGGTCAGTGGGCTTTTAGAAGGATCCGGGGAGGGATCTAGAAGGGTCTGGATGCTTTTAGAAGGGTCCTGGGGGGCTCTAGAAGGGTCTGGGGGCTTTTAGAAGGGTTCTGGGGGCCTCTAGAAGTGTCTGGGGGCTTTTAGAAGGGTACTGGGGGGCTCTAGAAGGGTCTGTGGGCCTTAAGAGGGGCCCTGAGGGCATCTAGAATGTTCTGTGGGCTTTTAGAATGGTCTTGGGGGGCTCTTGAAGGATCTGGAATCTTTGTTAAGGGTGCTGGGGTCCTCTAGAAGGGTCTGGGGGCTTTTAGAAGGGTCCTGGGGGCGTCTAGAAGTGTCTGGGGGCTCTTAGAAGGGTTCTGGGGGGCTCTAGAATGTTCTGGGGGCTATTGGAAGGGTCCTGGAGTCTCTAGACGCGTCTGGGGGCTTTTAGAATAATCCTGGTGGCTTCTAAAAAGGTCTGCGGACTTTTAGAAGGGTCCTGGGGGCATCTAGAAGTGTCTGCTGCTTTTAGAAGGGCCCTCGGGGGCTCTAGAAGGGTATGGGGGTTTTACAAGGATCCGGGGAGGTCTAGAAGGGTCTGCTGGCTTTTAGAAGAGTCCGGAGAGGGTGTAGAAGGGTCTGGGTCCTTTAGAAGGGTCCTGGAGGGCTCTAGACAGGTCTGGGGGCTTTTAGAAGGGTCCTGGTTGGCTCTAAAAAGGTCTGGGGGCTTTTAGAAGGGTCCTGGTGTATTCTAGAAGGGTCTGGGGGGCATTTGGAACGGTCCTGGGGGCCTCTAGAAGTGTCTGGAGGCTTTTAGAAGAGTCCTGGGTTTCTCTAGAAGGGTCTGGGGGCTTTTAAAAGGGTCCTGGGAGCCTCTAGAAGGGTCTAGGTGCTTTTAGAAGGGTCCTGGGGGGTTTAGAAGGGTCTGGGTGCTTTTAGAAGAGTACTGGGGGGCTCTAGAAGGGTCTGGGGGTGTTTTGAAGGGTCCTTGGGCGCTCTAGAATGGTCTGGGGGCTTTTAGAAAGGTCCTGGGAGGCTCTAGAAGGGTCTGGGTGCTTTTAGAAGGGTCCTGGGTGGCTCTAGAATTGTCTGGGGTCTTTTAGAATGGTCCTGGGTGTCTCTAGAACGGTCTGGGGGCTTTTAGAAGGGTCCTGGGAGGCTCTAGAAGGGTCTGGGTACATTTAGACAGGTCCTGGGAGGCTCTAGAAGGTTCTGGGTGCTTTCAGAAGGGTCCTGGGGTCTCTAGAAGGGTCTGGGGGCTTTTAGAACTGTCCTAGGGGGCTCTCAATGGGTCTGGGTGTTTTTAGAATGGTCCTAGGGGTCTCTAGAAGATTCTGGGGGCTTTTAGACGGGTCCTGGGGGCCTCTAGAAGGCTCTGCGGTATTTTAGAAGGGTCCAGGGGGGTTCTAGAAAGGTCTTGGGGATTTTAGAATTGTCCTGGGGTGGTCTAGAAGGGTCTGGGGGCTTTTAGAAGGGTCCTGGGGTGCTCTAGAAGGGGTCTGGGGTTTTTGAGAATGGTCCCTGGGGGCCTCTAGAAGGTTCTGGGGGCATCTAGAAGGCTCTGGGGGCTTTTATAAGGGTCCTGGTGGGCTCTAGAAGGGTCTGGGTTCTTTTAGAAGGATCCGGGGAGGGTCTAGAAGGGTCTGGAGGCTTTTAAAAGGGTCCTGGGGGGCTCTAGAAGGGTCTGGGGGATATTAGAAGGGTCCTGGGATGGTCTAACAAGGGTCTGGGT
>JAUNZM010000636.1:0-19349 GCA_033459285.1 Clamator glandarius | reverse complement strand
AGGGTCCAGGGGGGCTCTAGAAGGGTCTGGGTGCTTTTAGAAGGGTCCTGGGTGTCTCTAGAAGGGTCTGGGGGCTTTTAGAAGGGTCCAGTGGGACTCTAGAAGGGTCTGGGGGCTTTTAGAAGGGTCCTGGGGGCCTCTAGAAGGGTGTGAGGGCTTTTAGAAGGTTCCTGGGAGGCTCTAGAAGGGTCTGGGGTCTTTTAGAAGGGTCCTTGGGGGCTCTTAGAAGGGTCTAGGGGGATGTTAGAAGGGTCCTAAGGGGGTTTAGTAGGGCCTGGGGGGCTTTATAAGATTTTGGGGGGCCTTTATAAGGTTTTGGGGGGCTCTAGAATGTCCGGGGGCTTTGAGAAGCACACTGGGGTCTCTAAAAGTGTCTGGGGGATTTTAGAATGTTCCTGGGGGCTCTAGACGTGTCTGGGGTGCTATTTTTTTTTTTAGAAGGTTCCTGGGAGGCTCTAGAAGTGTCTGGGTGATTTTAGAAGGGCCCCTGGGTGGCTCTAGAATGCTCTGGTTGCTTTTAGAAGGGTCCTGGTGGGCTCTAGAAGGGTCTGGGTGCTTTTAGAAATGTCCTGGGTGGCTCTAGAATCGTCTGGGGGCATTTAGAAGGGTCCCGGAGGGCTCTAGAAGGGTCTGGGTGCTTTTAGAAGGATCTTGGGGGCCTCTAGAAGGGTCTGGGGGCTTTTAGAAGGGTTCTGGGTGGCTCTAGAATGGTCTGGGGACTTTTAGAAGCGTCCTGGGGGGCTCTAGAAGGGGTGGGTGGTTGCTTTTAGAAGGGTCCTGGGGGCATCTAGAAGGCTCTGGGGGGGTTTCAGAAGGGTCCTGGGGGCTTCTAGAAGGGGTCTGAAGAATTTTAGAAGGGTCCTGGGAGGCTGTAGAAGGGTCTGGGTGCTTTTAGAATGATCCGGGGAGGGTGTAGAAGGGTCTGGGTTCTTTTAGAAGGGTCCTGGGGGGCTCTAGAAGGGTCTGGGTGCTTTCAGAAGGGTCCTGTGGGGCTGTAGAAGGGTCTGGGGCTTTTAGATGGGTCCTGGGGGGGTTTAGAAGGGTCCGGGGATTTTAGAAGGGTCCGTAGAGGCTCTAGAAGGGTCTGGGGGCTTGTAGAAGGGTGCTGGGTGGCTCTAGAAGGGTCTGGGTGCTATTAGAAGGATCCGGGGAGGGTCTAGAAGGCTCTGGGGGCTTTTAGAAGGGTCCTTGGGGGCTCTAGAATGGTCTGGAAACCATTAGAGGAGCCCTGGGGACCACTAGAATGGTCTGGGGGATTTTAGAAGTGTCCTAAGGTGCTCTAGAAGGGTCTGGGGGATTTTAGAAGGGTCCTGGGGGAATCTAGAAGGGTGTGGGTGCTTTTAGAAGGGTCCTGGGGGGCTCTACAAATGTCTGGAGGATTTTAGAAGGATCCGGGGAGGCTCTAGAAGGGGGTCTGGGTGCTTTTAGAAGGGTCCTGCGGGGCTCTAGAAGGGTCTGGGTGCTTTCAGAAGGGTCCTGGGTGCATCTAGAAGGGTCTGGGTGCTTTTAGAAGGGACCTTTGTGGCTCTAGAAGGGTCTGGGGGCTTTTAGAAGGGTTCTGTGGGGATGTAGAAGGGTCTGGGTGCTTTTAGATGGGTCCTGGGGGCTCTAGAAGGGTCTGGGGACCATTAGAGGGGCCCTGGGGGCCTCTAGAAGGGTCTGGGTGATTTTAGAAGGGTCCTGGTGAGCTCTAGAAGTGTCTGGAGGCTTTTAGAAGGGTCCTGGGGGGCTCTAGAAGGGTGTTAGGGCTTTTAGAAGCGTCCTGGGGGCATCTAGAAGGCTCTGGGGGCTATTAGAAGGGTCCTGGGGGGCTATAGAAGGGTCTGGGGGCTTTTAGAATGGTCCTTGCGGGGCTCTAGAGGGGTCTGGGTCTTTTAGAAGGGTCCTGGTGGGCTCTAGAAGGATCTGGGGACAGTTAGGAGGGTCCTGAGGGGATGTTGAATGGTCTGAGTGCTTTTAGATGGGTCCTGTAGGGCTAAAAAAGGTTCCTAACCCTATCCCTAACCCTAACTCTTACTCTAACCCTAACTCTAACACAAACCCAAAACCTAACCTAACCCTAACCCTAACCCTAACCCTAACCCTAACCCTAAACCCTAACCCTAACTCTAACCTTAACCCTAACCCTAACCCTAACCCTAACTCTAACCCTAACCCTAACCCTAAACCTAACCCTAACTCTAACCCTAACCCTAACCCTAAACCTAACCCTAACTCTAACCTTAACCCTAACCCTAACCCTAACCTTAACCCTAACCCTAACCCTAACTCTAACCCTAACCCTAACCCTAAACCTAACCCTAACTCTAACCTTAACCCTAACCCTAACCCTAACCCTAACCCTAACCCTTACCCTAAACCCTAAACCTAATCCTAACTCTAACCTTAACCCTAACCCTAACATTAACCCTAACCCTAACCCTAACCCTAACCCTAACCCTAACTCTAACCCTAACCCTAACCCTAACCCTAACCCTAACCCTTACCCTAACCCTAACCCTAACCCTAACCCTTACACCAACCCTAACCCTAACCCTAACTCTAACCCTAACCCTAACCCTAACTCTAACCCTAACCCTAACCCTAACCCTAACCCTAACCCTAACCCTAACCCTAACCCTAACCCTAACTCTAACCCTAACCCAAACCCTAACCCTAACCCTAACCCTAACCCTAACCCTAACCCTAACCCTAACCCTAACCCTAACCCTAACTCTAACCCTAACCCTAACCCTAACCCTAACCCTGCCTCTAACCCCTAGAAGTATCTGGGGGCTTTTAGAAGAGTCCTTGAAGGATCTAGGAGGGTCTAGGGTCTCTAAGAAGGTTCCTAAGTGGCTCCGAAAGGGTTTGGGGTCTTTTAGAAGGGTCCTCGGTGGCTCTAGAAGGGTCTAGGGTATTGTAGAAGGGTCCTAAGGGGGTTTAGTAGGGCCTGGGGGGCTTTATACGATTTTGGGGGCCTTTATAAGGTTTTGGGGGGCTCTAGAAAGTCCGGGGGCTTTGAGAAGCACACTGGGGGCTCTAAAAGCGTCTGGGGGATTTTAGAATGTTCCTGGGGGCTCTAGACGTGTCTGGGTGCTTTTAGAAGGTTCCTGGGGGGCTCTAGAAGGGTCTGGGTGCTTCTAGAGCAAAAATTTTAATTTTGCACATTTGGGGAATTCGCAGGGCTCAGCACACCCGGAGTGCAAAGGATGAGCATGGCCTGGGAAAAGCACCTGCTTGATCAGGGTGTCTCCCCTGCCAGCTAAGTACAAAGGACCCAGACCATTCTAGAGCCCCCAAGGACCCTTCCAAAAGCCCCCAGACCCTTCTGGAGACGTTCAGGTTCCTTTGAAAAGGCCCCAGACCGTTCTAGAGCCTCCCAAGACCCTTCTAAAAGCCCCCAGACCCTTCTAGACCCTCCCCGGATCCTTCTAAAAGCCCCGAGACCCTTCTAGAGGATCCCAGGACCCTTCTAAAAGCCCCCAGACCCATCCAGATCACCCCAGGACCCTTCTAAAAACTTCCAGACCCTTCTAGAGCCACCCAGGACCCTTCTAAAAGCACCCAGACCCTTCTAGAGGCCCCAGGGCCCCTCTTAAGCAGCCCCGTCCCTTCTAGAGCATCCCAGGACCCTTCTAAAAGCCCCCAGACCCTTCTAGAGCCTCCCAGGACCCTTCTAAAAGCCCCCAGACCCTTCTAGAGCCCCCCCGGACCCTTCTAAAAGCCCCTAGACTTTTCTAGAGGCCCCCATGACCCTTCTGAAAGCCCCCAGAACATTCTAGAGCCCCACAGGACCCTTCTAAAAGCACCCAGACCCTTCTAGAGCCTCCCAGGACCCTTCTAAAAGCACCCAGACCATTCTAGAGCACGCCAAGACCCTTCTAAAAGCCCCCAGACCCTTCTAGACCCCCCCAAGCCCCTTCTAAAAGCCCCCAGACACTTCTAGAGATCCCCAGGACCATTCTAAAAGGCCCCAGACCATTCTATAGCACCCCAGGACCCTTCTAAAAGACCCCAGACCATTCTAGAGCCCCCCAGGGCCCCTCTTAAGTCACCCCGTCCCTTCTAGAGCAGCCCAGGACCCTTCTAAAAGTCCCCAGACCCTTCCAGATCACCCCAGGACCCTTCTAAAAACCCCCAGACCCTTCTAGAGCCCCCCCGGACCCTTCTAAAAGCCCCTAGACCCTTCTAGAGGCCCCCAGAACCCTTCTGAAAGCCCCCAGAACCTTCTAGAGCCCCACAGGACCCTTCTAAAAGCACCCAGACACTTCTACAGACCCCGAGGACCCTATAAAAGCAGCCAGACCCTTCTAGAGCACCCAAGGACCCTTCTAAAAGTCCCCAGACTAATCTAGACCCTCCCAGGACCCTTCTAAAAGCCCCCAGACCCTTCTAGAGGCCCCCAGGACCATTCTAAAAGCACCCAGACCCTTCTAGAGCCCCCCTGTACCATTCTAAAAGCCCCCAGACCCTTCTAGAGTCCCCCAGGACCCTTCTGAAAGCCCCCAGACCCTTCTACAGACCCCCAGGACCCTATAATAGCCCCCAGACTCTTCTAGAGCTCACCAGGTCCCTTCTAAAAGCATCAAGACCCTTCTAGAGCCCCCCCGGACCCTTCTAAAAGCCCCTAGACCCTTCTAGAGGCACCCACGACCCTTCTGAAAGCCCCCAGATCCTTCTAGAGCCCCACAGGACACTTCTAAAAGCACCCAGACCCTTCTACAGACCCCCAGGACACTATAAAAGACCCCAGACCCTTCTAGAGCCCCCCAGGACCCATCTAAAAGCCCCCAGTCTAATCCAGACCCTCCCAGGATTCTTCTAAAAGCCCCCAGACCCTTCTAGAGCATCCCAGGACCCTTCTAAAAGCCCCCAGACCCTTCTAGAGGCCCCTAGGACCCTTCTAAAAGCCCCCAGAACCCTCTAGAGCCACCCAGGACTCTTCTAAAAGCCCCCAGACCCTTTTAGAGCCTCCCAGGACCCTCCTAAAAGCACCCAGACCCTTCTAGAGCACCCCAGGACCATTCTAAAGGCCCCCATACCTTTCTAGACCCTCCCCGGATCCTTCTAAATGAACCCAGACCCTTCTAGGGCCCCCCAGAACCCCTCTAAAAGCCTCCAGACCCTTGTAGAGCCCCCCAGGACCCGTCTAAAAGCGCGCAGACCCTTCTAGACCCTCCCCTGATCATTCTAAAAGACCCCAGACCCTTCTTAAACCTCCCAGGACTATTCTAAAAGAACCCAGACCCTTCTAGACCCTCCCCGGATTATTCTAAAAGCCCCCAGACCCTTCTAGAGCCCCCCAAGATCCTTCTAAAAGCCTCCAGACCCTTCTAGAGCCGCCCAGGACCCTTCTAAAAGACCCCAGACCCTTCTAGAGCCGCCTAGGATCCTTCTAAAAGCATAAAGACCCTTCTAGACCGTCCCCGGATCATTCTAAAAGCCCCCAGACCCTTCTAGAGCCCCTCAGGACCCTTCTAAATGCCCCCAGACCCTTCTAGAGAACCCCAGGACCCATCTAAAAGCCCCCAGATCCTTCTAGAGCCCCCCAGGTCCATTCTAAAAGACTCCAGACCCTTCTAGAGCCCCCCAGGACCCTTCTAAAAGCCCCCAGACCCTTCTAGAGCACCCCAGGACCCTTCTAAAAGACCCCAGACCCTTCTTGAGCCACCCAGGACCCTTCTAAAAGCCCCCAGACCCTTCTAGAGCCCCCCCGGACCCTTCTAAAAGACCCCAGACCCTTCTAGAGCACACCAGGACACTTCTGAAAGCCCCCAGACCCTTCTTGAGCCACCCAGGACCCTTCTAAAAGCCCCCAGACCCTTCTAGCGGCACTCATGACTCTTCTACAAGCCCCCAGACCCTTCTAGAGCCCCCCAGGACCCTTCTAAAAGCTCCCAGACCCTTCTAGATGCTCCCAGGACCCTTCTAAAAGCCCCCAGACCCTTCCAGAGACCCCCGGACCTTTATACAAGCTTCCAGACCCTTCTAGAGCCTCCCAGTACCCTTCTAAAAGCACCCAGACCCTTCTAGAGGCCCCCAGGACCCGTCTAAAAGCCTCTAGACCCTTCTAGAGCCCCCCAGGACCTTTCTAAAAGCCCCCAGACCCTTCTAGACCCTCCCCGGATCCCTCTAAAAGCCCCCAGACCCTTCTAGAGCCACCTAGGACCCTTCAAAAAGCACCCAGACCTTTCTAGACCGTCCCCGGATCATTCCAAAAGCCCCCAGACCCTTCTAGAGGCCCCTAGGACCCTTCTAAAAGCCCCCAGACCCTTCTAGACCCTCCCCGGATCCTTCGAAAAGACCCCAGACCCTTCTAGAGCCCCCCAGGATCATTCTAAAAGCTTCCAGACCCTACTAGAGCCCCCCAGTACCCTTCTAAAAGCCCCTAGACCCTTCTAGAGCCCCCCAGGACCCTTCTAAATCCCCCCAGACCCTTCAAGAGGCACCCAGGTCCCCTCTTAATGAACCCCGTCCCTTCTAGAGCACCCCAGGACCCTTCTAAAAGTCCCCTGGCCGTTCTACAGCACCCCAGGACCCTTCTAAAAGCCCCCAGACCCTTCTAGAGCCCCCCCGGACCCTTCCAAAAGACCCCAGACCCTTCTAGAGATTCCCAGGACCCTTCTGAAAGCCCCCAGAACCTTCTAGAGCCCTCCAGGACCCTTCTAAAAGCACCCAGACCCTTCTAGAGCATCCGGGGACCCTTCTAAAATTCCCCAGACCCTTCTAGAGCACCCCAGGACCATTCTAAAAGCCCTCAGACCCTTCTAGAGCACCCCAGGACACTTCTAAAAGCCCCCAGACCCTTCTAGAGCCACCCAGGAACCTTCTAAAAGCACCCAGAACCTTCTAGAGCCCCCCAGGACCCATCTACAAGTCCCCAGACCCTTCTAGAGCATCCCAGGACCCTTCTAAAAGCCCCCAGACCCATCTAGATCCTCCCAGGACCTTTCTAAAAGCCCCCAGACCCTTCTAGAGCCTCCCAGGACCCTTCTAAAAGACGCCAGACCATTCTAGAGCACCCCAGGACCATTCTAAAAGCCCCCAGACCCTTCTAGAGCCCCCCAGGACCCTTCTAAAAGCCCCCAGACCCATCTAGAGGACCCCAGGACCCTTCTGAAAGCCAGCAGAACATTCTAGAGTCACCCAGGACCCTTCTAAAGGCACCCAGACCCTTCTAGAGCCCCCCAAGACCCTTCTAAAAGCACCCAGGCCCTTCTAGAGACCCCCAGGACCCTTCTGAATGCCCCCAGAACCTTCTAGAGCCCTCCAGGACACTTCTAAAAGCCCCCAGACCCTTCTAGAGAATCCGAGGACCCTTCTAAAATTCCCCAGACCCTTCTAGAGCCCCCCCGGACCCTTCTAAAAGCACCCAGACCCTTCTAGAGCCACCCAGGACCCTTCTAAAAGCCCCCAGACCCTTCTAGAGCCAGCCAGGACCCTTCTAAAAGCCCCCAGACCATTCAAGAGCACCCCAGGACCCTTCTGAAAGCCCCCAGAACATTCTAGAGCCCCCGAGGACAATTCTAAAAGCCCCCAGACCCTTCTAGAGCATCCGAGTACCCTTCTAAAAGCACCCAGACCATTCTAGAGCATCCCAGGACCCTTCTAAAAGCCCCCAGACCCTTCTAGACGCCCCTTGGACCCTTCTAAAACACTCCAGAACCCTCTAGAGCCACCCAGGACTCTTCTAAAAGCCCCCAGACCCTTCTAGAGCCTCCCAGGACCCTTCTAAAAGCACCCAGACCCTTCTAGAGACCCCAATACCATTCTAAAGGCCCCCAGACCTTTCTAGACCCTCCCCGGATCATTCTAAAAGCCCCCAGACCCTTCTAGAGCCCCCCAGATTCATTCTAAAAGCCCCCAGACCCTTCTAGAGCCCCCTAGGACCCATCTAAAAGCCCCCAGACCCTTCTAGAGGCCCCTAGGACCCTTCTAAAAGACCCCAGACCCTTCTAGACCCTCCCCGGATCCTTCGAAAAGACCCCAGACCCTTCTAGAGCCCCCCAGGATCATTCTAAAAGCCCCAGACCCTTCTAGAGGCCCCCAGGAACCTTCTAAAAGCCCCCAGACCATTCTAGAGCCCCCCAGCACCCTTCTAAAGGCCCCCAGACCCTTCTAGACCCTCCCCGGATCATTCTAAAAGCCCCCAGATTCTTCTAGAGCCTCCCAGGACCCTTCTAATAGCCCCCCGACCTTTCTAGACCCTCCCCTGATCATTCTAAAAGACCCCAGACCCTTCTAAAACCTCCCAAGACTATTCTAAAAGAACCAAGACCCTTCTAGACCCTCCCCGGATTATTCTAAAAGCCCCCAGACCCTTCTAGAGCCCCCCAAGACCCTTCTAAAAGCCTCCAGACCCTTCTAGAGCCCCCCGGAACCACTCTAATAGTTCTCAGACCCTTCTAGAGGCCCCCAGGACCCTTCTATAAGTCCCCAGACCCTTCTAGAGAACCCCAGGAACCTTCTAAAAGCCCCCAGACCATTCTAGAGCCTCCCAGGAACCTTCTAAAAACCCCCAGACCCTTCTAGAGCCCCCCCGGACCACTCTAATAGATCCCAGACCCTTCTAGAGGCCCCCAGGATACTTCTAAATGCCCCCAGACCCTTCTAGAGAACCCCGGGACCCTTCTAAAAGCCAACAGACCCTTCTAGAGCCCCCCAGGACCCTTCTAAAAGCCCCCAGAACTTTCTAGACCCTCCCCGGATCATTCTAAAAGCCCCCAGACCCTTCTAGAGACCCCCATGACCCTTCTAAAAGCACTCAGACCCTTCTAGAGGGCCCCAGGACCCTTCTAAAAGCACCCAGACCCTTCTAGAGCCTCCCAGGACCATTCTAAAAGCCCCCAGACCCTTCAGACCCCCCCAGGACCCTTCTAAAAGCCCCCAGACCCTTCTAGATCCCCCCAGGACCCTTCTGAAAGGACGCAGACACATCTAGACACACCCCGGATTATTCTAAAAGAACCCAGACACTTTTAGAGATCCCCAGGACCCTTCTAAAAGCCCCCAGACCCTTCTAGAGCCCCCCAGGGCCCTTATAAAAGCCCCCAGACACTTCTAGAGCCCCCCCGGGCCCTTCTAAAAGCCTCCAGACCCTTCTAGAGGACCCCTGGACCCTTCTGAAAGCCCCCAGAACATTCTAGAGCATCCCAGGACAGTTCTAAAAGCCCCCAGACCCTTCTAGAGATCCCCAGGACCATTCTAAAAGGCCCCAGACCATTCTATAGCACCCCAGGACCCTTCTAAAAGACCCCAGACCATTCTAGAGCCCCCCAGGGCCCCTCTTAAGGCACCCCGTCCATTCTAGAGCAGCCCAGGACCCTTCTAAAAGTCCCCAGACCCTTCCAGATCACCCCAGGACCCTTCTAAAAGCCCCCAGACCCTTCTAGAGCCCCCCCGGACCCTTCTAAAAGCCCCTAGACCCTTCTAGAGGCCCCCAGAACCCTTCTGAAAGCCCCCAGAACCTTCTAGAGCCCCACAGGACCCTTCTAAAAGCACCCAGACACTTCTACAGACCCCGAGGACCCTATAAAAGCAGCCAGACCCTTCTAGAGCCCCCCAGGTCCATTCTAAAAGCCCCCAGACCATTCTAGACCCTCCCCGGATCCTTTTAAAAGCACCCAGACCCTTCTAGAGCACCCAAGGACCCTTCTAAAAGTCCCCAGACTAATCTAGACCCTCCCAGGACCCTTCTAAAAGCCCCCAGACCCTTCTAGAGGCCCCCAGGACCATTCTAAAAGCACCCAGACCCTTCTAGAGCCCCCCTGTACCATTCTAAAAGCCCCCAGACCCTTCTAGAGTCCCCCAGGACCCTTCTGAAAGCCCCCAGACCCTTCTACAGACCCCCAGGACCCTATAATAGCCCCCAGACTCTTCTAGAGCTCACCAGGTCCCTTCTAAAAGCATCAAGACCCTTCTAGAGCCCCCCCGGACCCTTCTAAAAGCCCCTAGACCCTTCTAGAGGCACCCACGACACTTCTGAAAGCCCCCAGATCCTTCTAGAGCCCCACAGGACACTTCTAAAAGCACCCAGACCCTTCTACAGACCCCCAGGACACTATAAAAGACCCCAGACCCTTCTAGAGCCCCCCAGGACCCATCTAAAAGCCCCCAGTCTAATCCAGACCCTCCCAGGATTCTTCTAAAAGCCCCCAGACCCTTCTAGAGCATCCCAGGACCCTTCTAAAAGCCCCCAGACCCTTCTAGAGGCCCCTAGGACCCTTCTAAAAGCCCCCAGAACCCTCTAGAGCCACCCAGGACTCTTCTAAAAGCCCCCAGACCCTTTTAGAGCCTCCCAGGACCCTCCTAAAAGCACCCAGACCCTTCTAGAGCACCCCAGGACCATTCTAAAGGCCCCCATACCTTTCTAGACCCTCCCCGGATCCTTCTAAATGAACCCAGACCCTTCTAGGGCCCCCCAGAACCCCTCTAAAAGCCTCCAGACCCTTGTAGAGCCCCCCAGGACCCGTCTAAAAGCGCGCAGACCCTTCTAGACCCTCCCCTGATCATTCTAAAAGACCCCAGACCCTTCTTAAACCTCCCAGGACTATTCTAAAAGAACCCAGACCCTTCTAGACCCTCCCCGGATTATTCTAAAAGCCCCCAGACCCTTCTAGAGCCCCCCAAGATCCTTCTAAAAGCCTCCAGACCCTTCTAGAGCCGCCCAGGACCCTTCTAAAAGACCCCAGACCCTTCTAGAGCCGCCTAGGATCCTTCTAAAAGCATAAAGACCCTTCTAGACCGTCCCCGGATCATTCTAAAAGCCCCCAGACCCTTCTAGAGCCCCTCAGGACCCTTCTAAATGCCCCCAGACCCTTCTAGAGAACCCCAGGACCCATCTAAAAGCCCCCAGATCCTTCTAGAGCCCCCCAGGTCCATTCTAAAAGACTCCAGACCCTTCTAGAGCCCCCCAGGACCATTCTAAAAGCCCCCAGACCCTTCTAGAGCACCCCAGGACCCTTCTAAAAGACCCCAGACCCTTCTTGAGCCACCCAGGACCCTTCTAAAAGCCCCCAGACCCTTCTAGAGCCCCCCCGGACCCTTCTAAAAGACCCCAGACCCTTCTAGAGCACACCAGGACACTTCTGAAAGCCCCCAGACCCTTCTTGAGCCACCCAGGACCCTTCTAAAAGCCCCCAGACCCTTCTAGCGGCACTCATGACTCTTCTACAAGCCCCCAGACCCTTCTAGAGCCCCCCAGGACCCTTCTAAAAGCTCCCAGACCCTTCTAGATGCTCCCAGGACCCTTCTAAAAGCCCCCAGACCCTTCCAGAGACCCCCGGACCTTTATACAAGCTTCCAGACCCTTCTAGAGCCTCCCAGTACCCTTCTAAAATCACCCAGACCCTTCTAGAGGCCCCCAGGACCCGTCTAAAAGCCTCTAGACCCTTCTAGAGCCCCCCAGGACCTTTCTAAAAGCCCCCAGACCCTTCTAGACCCTCCCCGGATCCCTCTAAAAGCCCCCAGACCCTTCTAGAGCCACCTAGGACCCTTCAAAAAGCACCCAGACCTTTCTAGACCGTCCCCGGATCATTCCAAAAGCCCCCAGACCCTTCTAGAGGCCCCTAGGACCCTTCTAAAAGCCCCCAGACCCTTCTAGACCCTCCCCGGATCCTTCGAAAAGACCCCAGACCCTTCTAGAGCCCCCCAGGATCATTCTAAAAGCTTCCAGACCCTACTAGAGCCCCCCAGTACCCTTCTAAAAGCCCCTAGACCCTTCTAGAGCCCCCCAGGACCCTTCTAAATCCCCCCAGACCCTTCAAGAGGCACCCAGGTCCCCTCTTAATGAACCCCGTCCCTTCTAGAGCACCCCAGGACCCTTCTAAAAGTCCCCAGGCCGTTCTACAGCACCCCAGGACCCTTCTAAAAGCCCCCAGACCCTTCTAGAGCCCCCCCGGACCCTTCCAAAAGACCCCAGACCCTTCTAGAAATTCCCAGGACCCTTCTGAAAGCCCCCAGAACCTTCTAGAGCCCTCCAGGACCCTTCTAAAAGCACCCAGACCCTTCTAGAGCATCCGGGGACCCTTCTAAAATTCCCCAGACCCTTCTAGAGCACCCCAGGACCATTCTAAAAGCCCTCAGACCCTTCTAGAGCACCCCAGGACACTTCTAAAAGCCCCCAGACCCTTCTAGAGCCACCCAGGAACCTTCTAAAAGCACCCAGAACCTTCTAGAGCCCCCCAGGACCCATCTACAAGTCCCCAGACCCTTCTAGAGCATCCCAGGACCCTTCTAAAAGCCCCCAGACCCATCTAGATCCTCCCAGGACCTTTCTAAAAGACCCCAGACCCTTCTAGAGCCTCCCAGGACCCTTCTAAAAGACGCCAGACCATTCTAGAGCACCCCAGGACCATTCTAAAAGCCCCCAGACCCTTCTAGAGCCCCCCAGGACCCTTCTAAAAGCCCCCAGACCCATCTAGAGGACCCCAGGACCCTTCTGAAAGCCAGCAGAACATTCTAGAGTCACCCAGGACCCTTCTAAAGGCACCCAGACCCTTCTAGAGCCCCCCAAGACCCTTCTAAAAGCACCCAGGCCCTTCTAGAGACCCCCAGGACCCTTCTGAATGCCCCCAGAACCTTCTAGAGCCCTCCAGGACACTTCTAAAAGCCCCCAGACCCTTCTAGAGAATCCGAGGACCCTTCTAAAATTCCCCAGACCCTTCTAGAGCCCCCCCGGACCCTTCTAAAAGCACCCAGACCCTTCTAGAGCCACCCAGGACCCTTCTAAAAGCCCCCAGACCCTTCTAGAGCCACCCAGGACCCTTCTAAAAGCCCCCAGACCATTCAAGAGCACCCCAGGACCCTTCTGAAAGCCCCCAGAACATTCTAGAGCCCCCCAGGACAATTCTAAAAGCCCCCAGACCCTTCTAGAGCATCCGAGTACCCTTCTAAAAGCACCCAGACCATTCTAGAGCATCCCAGGACCCTTCTAAAAGCCCCCAGACCCTTCTAGACGCCCCTTGGACCCTTCTAAAACACTCCAGAACCCTCTAGAGCCACCCAGGACTCTTCTAAAAGCCCCCAGACCCTTCTAGAGCCTCCCAGGACCCTTCTAAAAGCACCCAGACCCTTCTAGAGACCCCAATACCATTCTAAAGGCCCCCAGACCTTTCTAGACCCTCCCCGGATCATTCTAAAAGCCCCCAGACCCTTCTAGAGCCCCCCAGGATCATTCTAAAAGCCCCCAGACCCTTCTAGAGCCCCCTAGGACCCATCTAAAAGCCCCCAGACCCTTCTAGAGGCCCCTAGGACCCTTCTAAAAGACCCCAGACCCTTCTAGACCCTCCCCGGATCCTTCGAAAAGACCCCAGACCCTTCTAGAGCCCCCCAGGATCATTCTAAAAGCCCCAGACCCTTCTAGAGGCCCCCAGGAACCTTCTAAAAGCCCCCAGACCATTCTAGAGCCCCCCAGCACCCTTCTAAAGGCCCCCAGACCCTTCTAGACCCTCCCCGGATCATTCTAAAAGCCCCCAGATTCTTCTAGAGCCTCCCAGGACCCTTCTAATAGCCCCCCGACCTTTCTAGACCCTCCCCTGATCATTCTAAAAGACCCCAAACCCTTCTAAAACCTCCCAAGACTATTCTAAAAGAACCAAGACCCTTCTAGACCCTCCCCGGATTATTCTAAAAGCCCCCAGACCCTTCTAGAGCCCCCCAAGACCCTTCTAAAAGCCTCCAGACCCTTCTAGAGCCCCCCGGAACCACTCTAATAGTTCTCAGACCCTTCTAGAGGCCCCCAGGACCCTTCTATAAGTCCCCAGACCCTTCTAGAGAACCCCAGGAACCTTCTAAAAGCCCCCAGACCATTCTAGAGCCTCCCAGGAACCTTCTAAAAACCCCCAGACCCTTCTAGAGCCCCCCCGGACCACTCTAATAGATCCCAGACCCTTCTAGAGGCCCCCAGGATACTTCTAAATGCCCCCAGACCCTTCTAGAGAACCCCGGGACCCTTCTAAAAGCCAACAGACCCTTCTAGAGCCCCCCAGGACCCTTCTAAAAGCCCCCAGAACTTTCTAGACCCTCCCCGGATCATTCTAAAAGCCCCCAGACCCTTCTAGAGACCCCCATGACCCTTCTAAAAGCACTCAGACCCTTCTAGAGGGCCCCAGGACCCTTCTAAAAGCACCCAGACCCTTCTAGAGCCTCCCAGGACCATTCTAAAAGCCCCCAGACCCTTCAGACCCCCCCAGGACCCTTCTAAAAGCCCCCAGACCCTTCTAGATCCCCCCAGGACCCTTCTGAAAGGCCGCAGACACATCTAGACACACCCCGGATTATTCTAAAAGAACCCAGACACTTTTAGAGATCCCCAGGACCCTTCTAAAAGCCCCCAGACCCTTCTAGAGCCCCCCAGGGCCCTTATAAAAGCCCCCAGACACTTCTAGAGCCCCCCCGGGCCCTTCTAAAAGCCTCCAGACCCTTCTAGAGGACCCCTGGACCCTTCTGAAAGCCCCCAGAACATTCTAGAGCATCCCAGGACAGTTCTAAAAGCCCCCAGACCCTTCTAGAGCATCCCAGGACAGTTCTAAAAGCCCCCAGACCCTTCTAGAGCCTCCCAGGACCCTTCTAAAAGCCCGCAGACCCTTCTAGAGACCCCCAGGACCCTTCTAAAAGCCCCCAGACCCTTCTAGAGCCAACCAGGACCCTTCTAAAACCCCCAGACCCTTCTAGAGCACCCCAGGACCCTTCTAAAAGCCCCCAGACCCTTCTTGAGCCCCCCAGGACCCTTCTAAAAGCACCCAGACCCTTCTAGCGGCACCCAGGACCCTTCTACAAGCCCCCAGACCCTTCTAGAGCCCCCCAGAACCCTTCTAAAAGCTCCCAGAGCTTTCTAGATGCCCCCAGGACCCTTCTAAAAGCACCCAGACCCTTCAAAACCCTCCCAGGACCCTTCTACAAGCCCCCAGACCCTTCTAGAGCCACCCAGGACCATTCTAAAAGCACCCAGACCCTTCTAGAGGCCCCCAGGACCCGTCTAAAAGCCTCTAGACCCTTCTAGAGCCCCCCAGGACCTTTCTAAAAGCACCCAGACTCTTCTAGAGGCTCCCCGGACCCTTATAAAAGCACCCCGACCCTTCTAGAGCCTCCCAGTACCCTTCTAAAAGCAACCAGACCCTTCTAGAGAACCCCAGGACCCTTCTAAAAGCAACCAGACCCTTCTAGAGCCACCTAGGATGCTTCAAAAAGCACCCAGACCTTTCTAGACCGTCCCCGGATCATTCTAAAAGCACCCAGACCCTTCTAGAGCCCCCCAGGATCATTCCAAAAGCCCCCAGACCCTTCTAGAGGCCCCTAGGACACTTCTAAAAGCCCCCCAGACGCTTCTAGAACCTACCCGGATCCTTCGAAAAGACCCCAGACCCTTCTAGAGCCCCCCAGGATCATTCTAAAAGCCCCCAGACCCTTCTAGAGCCCCCCAGTACCCTTCTAAAAGCCCCTAGACCCTTCTAGAGCCCCCCAGGACCCTTCTAAATGCCCCCAGACCTTTCAAGAGGCACCCAGGACCCTTCTAAAAGCACCCAGACCCTTCTAGAGCCTCCTAGGACCATTCTAAAAGCCCCCAGACCCTTCTAGACCCCCCCAGGACCCTTCTAAAAGCCCCCAGACCCTTCTAGAGCCCCCAGGACCCTTCTGAAAGGCCGCAGACACTTCTAGACAATCCCCGGATCATTCTAAAAGACCCCAGACATTTCTAGAGACAACCAGGAGCATTCTAAAAGCCCCCAGACCCTTCTAGAGCACCCCAGGACCATTCTAAAAGCCCCCAGACACTTCTAGAGCCCCCCAGGCCTCCTCTTAAGGCACCCCGTCCCTTCTAGAGTACCCCAGGACCCTTCTAAAAGTCCCCAGACCTTTCTATAGCACGCCAGGACCCGTCTAAAAGCCCCCAGACCATTCTAGAGCCCCCCCGGACCCTTCTAAAAGCCTCCAGACCCATCTAGAGCCCCCAGGACCCTTCTAAAAGCACCCAGACCCTTCTAGAGCATCCCAGGACCCTTCTAGAGGCCCCCAGACCCTTCTAGAGCCTCCCAGGATCCTTCTAAAAGCCCCCAGACTCTTCTAGATCCTCCCAGGACCATTCTAAAAGCACCCAGACCATTCTAGAGCACCCCAGGACCCTTCTAAAAGCCCCCAGACCGTTCTAGAGCCTACCAGGACCTTTCTACAAGCACCCAGACCCTTCTAGAGCCCCCAAGGACCCTTCTAAAAGCCCCCAGAGCCTTCTAGAGGCCCCCAGGACCCTTCTAAAAGCCCCCAGACCCTTCTAGAGCCTCCCAGGACCATTCTACAAGCCCCCAGACCCTTCTAGAGCTCCCCAGGACCCTTCTACAAGCCCCCAGACCATTCTAGATCCACCCAGGACCCTTCTAAAAGCCCCCAGACCCTTCTAGAGGCCCCCATGACCCTTCTAAAAGCCTCCAGAACCTTCTAGATCCACCCAGGACCCTTCTAAAAGCCACCAGACCCTTCTAGAGCCCCCCAGGACCATTCTAAAAGCAACCAGAACCTTCTAGAGCCACCCAGGACCATTCTAAAAGCCCCCAAACCCTTCTAGAGCCTCCCAGGACCCTTCTAAAAGCACCCAGACCCTTCTAGAGAGCCCCAGGACCATTCTAAAGGCCCCCAGACTCTTCTAGACCCTCCCCGGATCATTCTAAAAGCCCCCAGACCTTTCTAGAGCCTCGCAGGACCCCTCTAAAAGCCCCCAGACCCTTCTAGAGCCTCGCAGGACCCCTCTAAAAGCCTCCAGACCCTTCTAGAGGCCCCCAGGACCCTTCTAAAAGTCCCCAGACCCTTCTAGAGCCTTCCAGGACCCTTCTAAAAGCCCCCAGACCCTTCTAGAGCACCCCCGGACCCCTCTGATATATCCCACACCATTCTAGAGGCCACCAGGATACTTTCAAAAGCCCCCAGACCCTTCTAGAGAACCCCAGGACCCTTCTAAAAGCCCCCAGACCATTCTAGAGCCCCCCAGGGCCCTTCTAAAAGCCCCGAGACCCTTCTAGGAGAGACGGGGGTCCTTAAGAGGGGCCTTGGGGTCCTCTAGAAGGGTCTGGGGGCTTATAGAAATGTCCTGGCGGGCTCTCGAAGGGTCTGGGTTCTTTGAGAAGGGTCTTTGGGTGGCTCTAGAAGGGTCTGGGGTCTTTTGGAAGAGTCCTGGGTGCCTCAAGAAGGGTCTGGGGGCTTTTATAGGGTCCTGGGGGGCTCTAGAAGGGTCTGGGTGCTTTTAGAAGGGTCCTGGGGAGCTCTAGAAGGGTCTGGGGTCTTTTAGAAGGGTCCCGGGAGGCTCTAGAAGGGTCTGGGGGCTTTTAGAATTGTCCTGCGGGTCTCTTGAAGGGTCTGGGTTCTGTTAGAAGGGTCCTTGAGGGCTCTAGAATGGTCTGAGTATCATTAGAGGGGCCTTGGGGGCATCTAGAAGGGTCTGGGGGATATTAGAATGGTCCTGGAGAGCTCTAGAAGGGTCTTGGGGCTTTTAGAAGGGTCCTGGGAGACTATAGAAGGGTCTGGGGGCTTTTAGATGGGTCCTGCGGGTCTCTAGAAGGGTCTGGGTGCTTTTAGAAGTGTCCTGGGGGTCTCTAGAAGGGTCGGGGGCTTTTAGGATAGTCCTGGTGGGCTCTAGAACGGTGTGAGGGCTTTTAGAAGGTTCCTGAGGGCATCTAGAAGGCTCTGGGGGCTTTTAGAAGGGTCCTGGGGGCTTCTAGAATTGTCTGAGGGATTTTAGAAGGGTCCTGGGAGGCTCTAGAAGGGTCTGGGTGCTTTTAGAATGATCCAGGGAGGGTCTAGAAGGGTCTGGGGGCTTTTAGAAGGGTCCTGTGGGGCTCTAGAAGGGTCAGGGTGCTTTTAGAAGGGGCCTAGGGGGCTCTAGAAGGGTCTGGGTGCTTTTAGAAGGGTCCTAAGGGGCTCTAGAAGGGTCTGGGGGATTTTAGAAGGGTCCTGGGTAGCTCTAGAAGGGTCTGGGGGCTTTCAGAAGGGTCCTGGGGGGCTGTAGAAGGGTCTGGAGTCTTTTAGAAGGGTCCTGGGGGGCTCTAGAAGGGTCTGGGGGCATTCAGAAGGGTCCTGGGGGCCTCTAGAAGGGTCTGGAAGCTTTTAGAAGGGCCCTGGGGGGCTCTAGAAGGGTCTGGGGGCTTTTAGAAGGGTCCTGGTGGGCTCTAGAAGGGTCTGGGTGTTTTCAGAAGGGTCCTGGGGGGCTCTAGAAGGGTCTGGGGGCTTATAGAAGGGTCCTGGGCGCATCTAGAAGGGTCTGGAGTCTTTTAGAAGAGTCCTGAGGGCCTCTAGAAGGGTCTGGCGGCTTTTAGAAGAGTCCTGGGGCCTCTAGAAGGGTCCGGGGGATTTTAGAAGGGTCCTGGGGGGCTCTAGAAGGGTCTGGAGGCTTTTAGAATGTTCCGGTGTGGATCTAGAATGGTGTGGGGGCTTTTAGAAGGGTCCTGGGGGCATCTAGAAGGCTCTGGGGGCTTTTATAAGGGTCCTGGGGTGCTCTAGAAGTGTCTGGGTGCTTTTAGAAGGATCCGGGGAGGGTCTAGAAGGTTCTGGAGGCTTTTAGAAGGGTCCTGGGGGGCTCTAGAAGGGTCTGGGGACCATTAGAGGGGCCCTAGGGGCCTCTAGAGTGGTCTGGGCGCTTTTAGAAGGGTCTTGGTAGGCTTTAGAAGGGTCTGTGTGCATTTAGAAGGGTCCTGCGGGTCTCTAGAAGGGTCTGGGGGCTTTTAGAATGGTCCTTGGGGGCTCTAGAAGGGTCTGGGGACCACTAGAGGCGCCCTGGGTGCCTCTAGAAAGGTCTGGGGTATTTTAGAAGGGTCCTGGGGAGATCTGGAAGGGTCTGGGGGCTCTTAGAAGGGTCCTGGGAGACTCTAGAAGGGTCTGGTGCTTTTAGAAGGGTCCTGCGTGTCTCTAGATGGGTCTGGGGGCTTTTAGAAGGGTCCTGTGGGGCTCTAGATGGGTCTGGGTTCTTTTAGAAGGGTCCTGGTGGGCTCTAGAATGGTGTGAGAGCTTTTAGAATGGTCCTGGGGGCATCTAGAAGGCTCTGGGTGCTTTTAGAAGGGTCCTGGGGGCCTCTAGAAGTGTCTGAGGAGTTGTAGAAGGGTCCGGAAAGGCTCTAGTAGGGTCTGGGTGCTTTTAGAAGGATCCGGTTAGGGTCTAGAAGGTTCTGGGAATTTTAAAAGAGTCCTGGGGAGCTCTAGAAGGGTCTGGGGCTTTCAGAATGATCCTGAGGGTCGCTAGAAGTGTCTGGGTGTATTTGGAAGGGTCTTGCGGAGCTCTAGAAGGGTCTGGGGGCTTTCAGAAGGGTCTTGGGGGCATGTAGAAGGGTCTGGAGGCCTTTCTAGAAAGGGCCTCCTGGCGCCTCTAGAGGGTCGGGGCACCAGGACCGT